>JAJHSJ010000005.1:95992154-96564596 GCA_021015155.1 Magnolia officinalis
TCTCAATTGATTGTACAGGAGAATAAGTGTCACAAGCAAATACTTACAATAATGAGTAATTAACATCAAGACCACTTCATACTTCTTTTATAATTTTACAATTTATCGGATTAGACGGGGACTAATTCACTAAGTAACAAGCCGTATTTACGACATCAGTGCAAAGCTCATCACCTAACGCAGTGTTACTCGACATGCTTCGAGCTCTCTTAAAGAGTCTGATTCATCCATTCCACCCCACCATTCTGCTTTGGTGTGTGCCTGACTGTGTTATGCTGTATGATTCTCTCATCTTTACGAAATTGGTTAAATTCATCAAAAGTGAATTCAACTCCATTGTCTGGCCTTAACACTTTAAGTTTTGTCATGATTATTTTTTTTTACAATCGTCTTACATATTTTGAAAGTGGTAAACATGTCTGATTTATATTTCATGAAGTATACCCACATCTTCCTAGAGTAGTTATTTATGTATGATATAAAAAATGATGAATCCCATACATCGAATGCACAAAGTCCAAAACATGATTACTAATATATTTATCCAATTTAAAAGATAACCATTATATCTTACCATATATACAATGCTTATATATATATATATATATATATAATATATATATATATATATATATATAAATCAATATTTTTAAACGTAAGAATCAAGAAACCATTAAAAAACATATTCATACTTTGTTGACCGTATGATCTAAACGTGAATGCTACAAACGTGCATATACGAACTCCGGCTCAAAATCTTTATCAATTAGTCATTACCTCCAATAAATCAAGAGTATCAGTACCGAGAGATGAGCAAGATAATGCCCGGATGGACTTAATGCACGGACTAGATGGCCTCATCCAATCTCTTCAGGTGTTGTTGACGATATGCTTACACAGGGAAAGATTGAGATGTTTCTCTGTATGTTGGTGGTTGTTAGTGGGCCCCACTCAATCATGGCATAAGGAGTGGTTGCCAGTTGTGCTGGTAACGATGACGGAAAAACAGAATATTAGTCGTATCCACTTTGTTGATCCTGTTTTGGGATCCAATACAAGTCATGATCCAAAGCTGAGGGCCACAAAAGCATCACTCTTTTCTTTTTTAAAATATCACTGGGGCATTGTAGGTTTTGGTTCAACCCAGTCACCGTCTTTTCCTTTCCAGGCAGGTTTCTGTGACCCTTATGAACAGATTCTACGAGTAAATCGCGATATGGTGGGCCTTTCAAGGTTTGGATGAAACTGAAGGTCTGGATCTAGCTTCAGTTTTGGATTACAGTAGGCCTTTTTTATGCCACTGATGGTTTGGATCTGCTACAGTTTTGAGATTTCCCTAAATTAAAATGAGCTGTCAAAACGAATGGACGGCGTTGATGTAAAGAAAATAAATGACAGTGGCTCCCACAGTCAGGGTCGTCACTCACATGGTTGGAGTTGCGAATCCACCGAAGCTATAAGAGACTGATACACAAGGACTCCACTTTGAAAGATGAGTTGACTGGACCGAGGGGAGCAGCGGAAGGACTTTGAAACTGTAGCCGATGATTTACGAAATCGGATTGCGCACCGAGTTACTCGGTTCGCTTTTATCATACTGAGTAAATTCTGTTGGGCCCACCGTGAATTCGTGTTGTTTATCCACGCCGTCCATCCGCTTATATATCTCATTTTATCGGTTGAGCCCAAAATTGAAACATACACAAAACTCAAGTGAGCCGTGCCACAGGAAACAGTGAGAATGATGATTAATTTGCACCGTTGAAACCTTCCAAGAGCCCACAGTGTCGTTTATTTGTTATCCGAGCTGTTCATAGTATCAAAAGGACTTGGATGGAGGGAAAACACAATGGTAGATGTTCAATTCACACTTTTTATGTGATTGATTTCTATTAATTAGTAATAAAATTAAATTATAAAATGGATGGGCGGAGTCGATAAAGTAAATACATATTGGTGGGTCCCACATAGTTTACTCAGTACGCTTAGGCTCGTTTGGCCAGTCAGATTGGAAGGGATTGGATGGTATTGGAAGGGATTGGAAGTTAAATCCTGGGATCGGCCAGCGTGCTAAATAGAGTCGGTGATCTGATCCCAATCCCATAGGTCTTAAGACAATTCACTGACAACACCATCATTACTTTTAAATCCCATCTAATCCACCTTAATCCATTCAAATTTGCCTGAGACGTGTTTGGTTCGAGGGATTGGAAAAGATGGAAAAGTTTAATATCGGGATTAGCCGGGCATGCCAAACAGACTCGGTATAGCAATCCCGTGATATAGCAATCCCATGGATCTTAAGACAATACAACACCATCATTCCCTTGAAATCCATGCCATCCACCTTAATACCATTCAATCCCTTCCAATCCACCCGTCCAAACGGGCCCTCAGGGTACGGAGTTACTCAGTACGCATCCGCTTCCATGATTTTCCAAACACCTCATATGCCAGGGAAGCCTATTGGCTGGTGTACCACACACCACCAACCTAGCTGGTGTGTTGATGTCACCAAGTCCTGTGGGTCCCATCATGAGGTATGTGTTATATCCAAACCATTCATCCATTTGAGAGCTCGTCGTAAGGCTTGACTCGAAACATAAGATAGATGGAAAGATTAATTGGACCACACAAAAAAAAGTAGTGGGGAATAGAACGTCTACCATTGAAATCCTTTGGAAGATCATGGAAGTTTTGTATCAATATTGTAATTGTTTTTACTCTTCTTCCATATCTAAGTGACTTTATGAACAAATTGGATGGAAAATAAATGTTACTGTGTGCCCTAAAAATATTTTAACAATGGTCCCATTGCTATTTGTGGTGTGGTCCACTTGAGATTTGGATATGGCTCATTTTTGAGCTCGTGCTCAAAAGTGATCCCACCAAAATGATGAACGACGTGGATATGATAAATACATCATTGTGGATACTCGTGTAGCTTTGATCTCCTTTGAACCGTTTAAGCTTGAGGAGCAGTAGCGCTAGTCTTCACATGACACGTATACACATGAGCCAAGTCGGTGGTGTGTGTTAAACCAGCCAGGTCGATGGTGTGTGTTAAACTAGCCAATCCGCTTTGCCTAACATTGGAAGCGGATTGGCTGGTGTATATAGCTGCTGTATTGATGTCAGCAAGTTCTGTGGGTCCTAACATGATGTATGTGTTATATCCTAACCGTCCATTCATTTGGCGAGCTCGTCTTAATGCTTGAGATGAAAAATAAGCCAGATCTAACTATCAAATAGACCACACTGAAAAAAGCGGTGGGAGATTGAACATCTACCATTGAAACCATTTTTGGGTCACAGAAGTTTTGGATCAATATAGAAAAAAAATCCTCTTAATTCAGGTCTTTGTGACCTTATGAACAGATTGAATGGAAAATAAACGTTATGATGGGCCCTACGAATTTTTTAACGGTGAAAATCGTTTTCTCCCCTGCTATTTGTGGTGTGGTCCAGATAATCTTTGGATATGATTCATTTTTGCGATAATGCTCTAAAATGATCTCTAAAAATAGATGAACAATGTAGATATAATAAATACATCACTGTGGGGCCCATGTAACTTTGATCTCTTTTGAACCGTTCATACACCTTGGAGCTTGAGGAACGTCATTGCTCGTCTACGCACGACACGTACCTACAACAGCTATATAGCTGTGTGTGGTACACCAGCCAATTCGCTTCCCCAACACTCTACTAATTGGACGCGGATTAGCTACTGACAGGTTGAGGTTGAGTAGCGAGACTCGCTGCTAAAGTGATGTCACCAAGTTCTGTGGGCCCACCATGATGTATGTGTTGTATCCACACCGTCCATCCATTTGGAGAGACCATATTAGGACATGATCCAAAGAATGAGGTAGATCAAAATCCCTAGTGGACCCCACCACAGAAAAAAGTGGGGAGATTGATGCCCACTGTTAAAAACTTATAAGGGCCATGAAAGTTTTCGATCAAGCTGATATTAGTGTTTTCCCTTCTTTCATGTCTGAGTTAACATATGAACAGGTTTGATCTCAGATAAACATCATGATGGACCTTAGGAAGGTTTCAACGGTGGGCGTCACTCTCCCCACTGTTTTCTGTGGTGGGGTCCATTCCATCTTTGGATAATTCCCTAAAATTATCTATCTAAATGGATGACAACGTGGATACACCACATATCATGGTAGGGCCCACAACGTCTAGGGCTGTACACGAACCGGGCTAGCCCGGTTAACTCGCTCGACTCGGAACTGAGTTCGGTTTGGGACGGGCCATTTCTTCAGCTCGAAACTAAGTTCGGGCCGAGTTCGTGTATATATATATATATATATATATATATATATATATATAATATATATATATAATATCTTAAATCCTTACCTTAACCATTTGAGACAAGAAGTGAGGTCCGAAACTGGCTCGAACTCGGCCCGAGCTCACCCGATGCTGACCGGGCCGAGTTCGGGCTGGACATGTTGGCCCCGTGACCGGGTCGGGCCGGGCCTGGTTCGGGCTGGGTATGGCTGGTGACTGGGCCGGGCCAAGTTGAGCCCAGTTCGACTCGGTTCGGCACGATGTACAACCCTAGTGACGTCACTTCATTAACAAGTCTCGCTGCTCAACCTGTCATTAGCTAATCGGTGTCCTTACTAATTAGTAGGACAACGGATTTCCTGCACAAGCCTTTCGCATGAAGTTCCTACGCTGGATACCTAGCTGAGTCAATGTGATGTTCGTGAGAAATCCACCCGTCCATGGAGGGAACAGATTGGCTACTCCACTTGACACTTGGCTGGTGGTCGGTGCTCTGTGGGCCCCACCATGATGTATGTGTTTCATCCATGCTGTTCATATATTTTTACATATCATTTTACAGTATGAGAAAAAAAGAGATATATCCCAATCTCAAGTGGAGCACATCATAAGAAACAATGTTGAATGAGCGTCGACCATTAAAAACATTTTGGGGGCCATAAAAGCTTTGGATCAAGCTAATTTTTGTTTTTTCCCTTCATCTGGGCCTGTATGACCTAATCAATAGATTGGATAACAAATAAACAGTACAGTGGGCCTTAGGAGGATTTTAATGGTGGATATCCAATCACTATATTGTTTTCATGTTGTGTGGACCACCCGCGATTTATATACCTCTAATTTTTGGGACCAAGACCTAAAATGATCTTTAAAATTGGATGAACGGAATGGATGAAACACATACATCATGGTAGGGCCCACAGAGCACCAACCGCCAGCCACAGGGCTGGTGGCAGGGGGAGTAACCAATCCATTTTTGTCCGTACATTTTATAAGTCCATTTTAAATTTAATTTATATCATGGTGGGGCCCACAGAGCACCGACCATCAGCCACCGGGCTAGTGGCAGGGGGGTAGCTAGTCCGTTTACTTAGCTAGTCCGTTTACAAAGGAAACAAATTGGCTACTCCCCCCTGCCACTAGCCCTGTGGCTGGTGTTCGGTGCTCTGTGGGCCCCACCATGATGTATGTATTTCATCCATTCTGTTCATCCATTTTTACCGATCATTTTAGGGCATTATCCAAAAAATGAGAGGGATAGAAACCTCATATGGACCACACCACAGGAAAACAATAGTGATTGGATATCCACCATTTAAATGCTCCTAAGGCCCATTGTACTGTTTATTTGACATCCCATATGTTGATTAGGTCATACAGACCCAGATGAAAGGTAAAAACAAATATAATATTGATCCAAAACTTTTATGGCCCCTAAAAAGTTTTTAATGGTTCACATTCATTCAAAACTGTTTTCTGTAATGTGGTCCACTTGAGATTGGTATATACCTCATTTTTGGTCTCATGCCATAAAATGATCTAGAAAAATAGATAGATGGCATGGATGAAACAAATACATTATGGTGGAGCTCACAGAGAACTGACTACCAGCCAATGGCTGGTGGCAGGGGGAGTAGCCAATCCGTTCCCGTTTACAAACCGTAGGTCGTGGGTGGGAATCTTTCCCGTAGCCAGGTACTACAGAAAATCAGAGTCCATCAAAATCATGCCATCTAGAAGGAAGATAAGAACTATGAAGATTTTTAAAAATTCTTTAGTAAATGAAAAATGAAAAGATAGATGAGAATAGATGATTCTTCTCAACCTCCGATCCATAACTGAGCTAACTCAGCTAAGGCTGTATAAGAAGAGCCGCCTTCACTCAGAGCTGCCATCGCACTATCTTTCATAGTCAACAGGCCGTTGAGAGAGCACCTTTCCTTGGTCAGAATCCATCAGCCCTCGAACCCTTTCTCTAACTGCGATGCACTCACGAACCCTCCTCGTCCATTTCTAATGGGAGGGAAATCTCCATTTCCTCCACCATAAATACCCTATTCAAGTGCTGCTCCGCATAGAGGGGCCAGGCCAGCATCGGCACCCCTGCGCACACCGCTTCTAAAACTGAGTTCCAACCGCAGTGAGTAACGAACCCACCACCCGATTCCCATTTCAATATAGCCACTTGTGGGGCCCATGACTTCACCACCATTCCCCTCTCCTTAGTCCACTCCATGAAGCCTTCTGGCATAGAGCGTCTAATCGTGCTCTGGTGGTGCTTAAAAGCGCTGCTTCTTGTCTTCTGTGGGTGGATTGCGCACCACCCATAAGAACCTCTGCCCACTCTTCTCCAGCCCCACAACTATCTCCTTCAGCAGCGCTACCGAGAAAAGCCCCAAGCTACTGAAGCACAAGAACACCACGCTCTGGCACGGCTGGGAGTCGAGCCACGTCAGGCAGTTGGACTTATTAGGACTGTCGCTGGGTGCAATCAACGCCCGATGGGTAAAACGGGCGGCATGGAGCCATCTGTAATGCAGGATCCATCCAAGATGGTGTTGATGGCTGGGGGCTCTAGCGCGTGGAAGGTGTTGATGATGATGCCGTTGGATTTGGGGAGCTGAGAACTGGCGTGCAAGAAGCCATAGTAGGATTCGTCGTTTGGATCGAGCATGGGGAGAGGCATGGCAGAAGCTGGGAAGGGTGGCATGCCCGGCATGTGGAGAGGGGATTGGAGTTCTTTGAAGCTGGTGGTGGGATGGAGGTGATGTAGCATGGAGAAATGAAGGAAGAGAGCAAGGGCAGCAGCGCCTGAAGTGAAAAAGTAGTAGGTAGGGATGTTGAGCGGGCAGTGACGTTGATGACGGTAGCGCAGAACATGTCGTAGACAAGAGCGCGGATTGGAGAGAAGAGGAGGGAGCTGGATTGGAGAGTTTGAAGGACGTTGGGGTTGTTGAGTTGGAGGAGGCAGAATATGAGAGTTTCCGGGTGGGGAGAAGGGTGAGGGGGATTTTCTCCTCATTGGTGGTTTTGATGAAATCGAACCAGTTTCGATATCATCGATAGTTGTCGGATTTTTACTGTTGGTTGTTAGACAGTTTTTGTCCTGTTTCGATGTCATCGATGGACTTTAGATGATATCAAAGGCTCGAGTGACCTTCGATGATATCGATAATTGTCGGAATTTTCACCCCTGGTCGCTGGACAATTTTGGTCCTGTTTCAATATCATCGAAGGACCGTCGATGATATCAAAGGCTGTCATCGAGAGACCTTCGATATCATCGAAGAGTTACGCAGATGCGATTGCAAAATGCAGATTCTGCGGATTTTGTTTCCTATTTGGATTCTACCTCTTTCTATTCTTATATAAAGGGTGTATGCGGAATTGAGGTGTATTCCAGGGTATTCTAAGGTTTCCTAAAGATTTGCTAGGAGGGCTTAGAGCTATCAAGGTGTGTGTGTGTGTGTGTGTGAGAGAGAGAGAGAGAGAGGAGAGAGAGAGAGAGAGAGAGAGAGGAGGAAGAGAGAGAGCTTGTGGAAGGGAGGCTATGATCGTAGAGGTGATCTACTATATCTTAGTGCTTCCACGTCCTCGTAATCGGTGAGATTCTCTGTTTTTTTAAATTTCTTTTATTGTTTATCCACTCCTGCGTGAGTGAAGAAGGTTTGATCTTGTGATCGGTTGTAACGTTTTGCTTTATAATGGATTGTTGATCTGGACGAGGTCCCGTGATTTTTACCTCTTTGAGGGTTTTCCACGTAAAATTCCCTAGTGTCGTGTGGTTTATGCTTTGATTTATTTCATTACTTTATTATTCCATGGTTTGTTTCGAGAGACTAGATCCTAAGGTTTTGGCAGAAGGCCCTCAACAAAGGGGAGGAGAAGGAGGAAAGAGATATGAGGGAAGGGATGTGGTGGAAGGTGATGGATGGATGGAAAGATGAGACGACGTGACGGATGTAAGGAGCAGTGGAGCCTGTGTGGGGGCTTCAGGGACGAGGATGGAGAGGGTGGAGAAGGTAGGAGATTTGGCAACGGAAAGGATGCGCTTTCCAAGCTCCACATAGATATCAGGTGGCTGATACCTGGAGATGGGTAGAGGACGATCGTGTCTCCCTTTCTTCCATCTTCTTCTCCACTTTCTCCCTATGGTTTGGAGTGTCTGTATGTCGAATACGGATACTCTGCTCGCCTCGAGCAGCGAAATTATATTGTGGTTGTTGCAATCTAATTATTGGACCGTGTGATTGTGCAGTGCATTGAATAATGCATTGGTGACTGAGATCAATCCCTGTACAGCAAAGGAGGAAAAAGGCAGGAAAGTCGTGGTTTTGGCAAACAGAGGATCCGGACTACTGTATGTGTGCTTGCATGAATCAAAAGTACCGTGTATGAGGTTGACCGCTCGAGGCACCACCGCAACATGGGTCAACATCCAGGCCCTGCTCTAAGGAAGCGGACTTAGCAACTGAGTAAACTCTGTGAGGTCACCATGATTTATTTATTTTATCCACTCCATCCATCCATTTTACCGTATAATTTTAGGGCTTGAGCCCAAAAATGAGCATATCCAATGTTCATATCGACCATACCACAGTAAACAGTTGAATTGAGCATCTACCGTTGAAAAAAAAACTCGGGGACACAGAAGTTTTGGATCAAGACTATGTTTGTGTTTTCCCTTCATCCATGTGGGTGCTCTGTGGGCCCCACCATGAGGTATGTGTTTCATCCATTCTGTCCATCTATTTTTTAAAATCATTTTATGGTATGATAGAGAAAATGAGGTATATCCCAATCTCAACTGGACTACATACAGGAAACTGTGTTGAATGAGCGTCGACTATTAGAAACCTTTTGGGGGCCATCAAAGTTTTAGATCGAGCTGATCTTTGTGTTTTCCTTCAACTGGCCATTTAAGACCTAATCAACAGATTGGATGTCAAATAAACAGTACAGTGTTCCTTAGAAGGATTTTAATGGTGGATAAAATCACTATTGTTTTCCTGTGGTGCGGTCCACCTGAGATTTATATCCCTCTCATTTTTGGGATCAAGATCTAAAATGATCTAAATGAATGAACGGAATGGATGAAACACATACATCATGGTGGCCCCACACTAGTGGCAGGGTGTGTAGCGAATCTGTTTCCATTGAGCGTGGATTTGGAACCACTCGATTTAAAATACTCCTTATCTGCTCTGCATGCATAGTTTGTAATGTTTGACCCAATGGTTGTAATAAGCTCATTGAAATATATATATATTTTCCAAAAATGATAAAATTATAAGTCTCCAAAGAGCCACATGTACAAAATCACATCTGAGTAACTGTCTGACAATTTTTAATCATTGATTTACACATACAATGTTTGGATGGTGCATATCATTGTATTAAAGAAATTATAGTGATGCAATTTATAATCTAATTGTTTTGGGATATCATCAATAGGTATGTGCTCAATAGATTAATAGCCTAGTACTGACACACATGTTACACATATAATTCTTAGATTTATTTTAAACTTAATCCAAGGTTTCACTTTGATTTGAAACCCCTGGGTACCTTATGGTGCCAAACATACTAGCCCCCCAAATGCATGGTGCCAAACAACCCTTAAGACCATGGGATGTTTCAAAAATCATATGTATTTGAAACTCAAGTGGACCAACCCGAAACCATGTGAAATTATACCTAAAGCATCTAAAAGCACTTAATGTTTGACCTAATCTAATAAGTCATGAACAAGGAAGGTTTTAATAGATGGGCATTCACTCTCAACTATTGTTAGAGTTGTGCTCCATTTATTAAGCTATGATTTGGCTAGATTTTTAATCCTTGCACGCCTACCATGGAAGGGTGCATCATAGGGATGGCAAATAAATATCAAAGTGGCATCTAAGAAGTTTTTATTAGTAGGCATTCAATCACACTTATGGTTTTTCGTGTTGTGGTCCATTTGAAATTAAGATCTATTTCATTTTTGGGGCGTGCCTTAAAATGGTTACGAAAAAATAAAAGAAAATAAAAAACAGGCACTAACCATTAGCGAGGTTCACGTGGTGAGCGGATTAGCCAGGACCAACGGAGGAGGTGGGAACCTTGACTGTGGGGCTCACAGTGATGTATGTGCTATAAATCCACACCATCCAACTGTTTTGAAAGCTAATTTTAGGGTATGATCCCAAAAATAAAGCAGATCAAAATCTCATGTAGACTATACCACATGAAACAATAGTGATTAAATCTTCAAGGTTAAAAACTTTGCAGGGCCACTGGATTGCTTATTTGCAATCCAACCTGTTGATAAAGTGGTTATAAAGATATGAACGAAGAGACCACACAAATATCATCTTGATCCAAAACTTTTATAGTCCATGAGAAGTTTTTAATCATCGAATATTGCCACTGTTTCTTGTATTATGGTCTATCAGAGATGTGGATCCGCTGCTTCATTGTTTGGATCATGCATTAAAATAAGCTTTCAATGCACATGGACGGCGTGAATATAGTCACATGCATCACGGTGGGCCCCACGGTCAGGGAGGGGATTAAGTGAGACTCTGGATGATTCGGACGCGGATTAGGTATAAGCCCAAAAATAGGCAGATCTAAGGATCAAGTGGATTATAAAATGAGGATTAAACTCTTACTAGTGGGCAGAGGCGTTACTCTCGTTAGCCCAGTATGATAGGAGGGTCCTGTCTTGTGTGGGGCCTTCCCGAATTAGCTAAGTTGTAATAATTCTCTTTGCAATATATTTTAGGGGTCTTCTGCTTGTTCCAAAAAAAAAAAAACAACCCTTACCGTTGAAATTTGTTTGGGGACCGCGGAAGTTTTGGATGGAGCTGATATTTGTGTTTTCTTTTTATCCAAAGTCCATGTAACTTTAAAAATAGGTTGGATAGAAAATAATAAGCATTATGGTGGGCCCTAGAAAAGTTTCAATGGTGAGAATCATTATCACTGCTTCTTCCCGTGGTGTGGTCCATTTAAGCCTAGGATCTACCTTATTTTTGGGGTTACACCCAAAAACGATACTAAAAAAAAGAAAAGAATGGACTGTGTGGATAAGATCCATACATCACGTTGTCCACTCAAAGGTCCTGCCCGTTCCCAACTGCAATCGAGCAGGGGTAGGACGCAATCCGCGTCTGGCGGATCCAGGGTCTCACCTAATCCCTCTAGGTAGCTACTACCAGGTTTACTGCTGGCAGCTCCAGTACGATGTCCTGCCAAACATAGAACATTTTGTTGGGATTTTGGCCTGCAGAATCACATAGATCTAGATCTAGGATAGCAATCTAACGGCACCATGCACACACAAGAGAACACATATATTTAACGTGGAAAACCCTTGCAGGAAAAAACTATGGCACAAAGCGACGGATCTTCACTATGAAAATAGAAATTATAAAGAGAGAGGACTTACCTGATTCGAACAACCTCGATTCTCACCCTTGCTACACCTTTTGATAACCCTAGAACCCTTTTGGAAACCCTTGGAATCCCTTAGAACAATACCTCCTAATCCCGTTTACACTCATATATATAGTTGTAGGAAGAATCCCAAACAAAATCGGAAAGAATCATAAACGAAATCGGAAACAAATCCCGCCCTTTCGTAGTTGCGCGAAAAATCTGCGCAGAGTCTGATTAGATTTAAGACATCAAATACAACAATGTCCACCATGTCTTCAATCTTCAAACGTGTAACTTGTCTTGTCTCTTTCTTCATATCTGTATAATCTGCATAGCTTCTCGTGCACACTCCGCCTTTCTTTTTCGCCATTGCCAAGCCTAAAGAAGTTGCACAGAACTTGAACTTCTCTGCAGGAACGTTCTAGGTGATCATGACTGCCGGATCAGAATCCACGTGCCCAACCACCTTTGCTCCTGTCTTCTCAAAAGGAAAGACGTAGTAGTTTCTTACCATATCACCGCTTCCCAATATTGCTTGCCGGGGTACTTGTACTCACAATACTGATAGCCTGTAAAATAACCGGTCTAATATAAACCATGACATACACTGCCAAACCGCATTCGAATAAGGCTTATTAGATATATCCTACTTTTCCTCATCTGTTTTGGGACATGTCTTGAGGAAAACTTGAGGAGAGACGCGTAGGGAATGCTCTCCGACTTTGCCTGGTCCATCACATCCTTGATCAATACCTACCCAAGGTATTTTGCCTGAGATAATCAAAGCTTACTCCTCTTTTAGTCTCAATGCCGAGAACCATCTTTGCAGCCCCCCGATCCTTCATCCTGATTGTCCCACTTAATCGAGTCTTCAGTACATTCATTTCAGACATGTCATAATTGACGATCTACATGTCATCAATTTCTGACTCACCATGAAGGAATCAAACCACTGCTTAAGCGACAGATCGAACCACGACCTCCTGCAAACTTTTTTCTCAGCCCCTTTAACTTCAAACCGCTCTGGTTGCTTCATGTAGATCTGCTCTTCACTTTTCCTTACAGAAGTGCAGACTCCATATCCATCCTTCCAGCTTAAGATCACATTGGCCAACCAATACCAATCATGGATCTAATAGACACTTGTTATAACATCGGCGCGAATATCTCTGAGAAGCCGATCCTTTCTCTCTAAACATAACCCTTCACCACCAACCTCGCCTTGTATCTATGCTGTATCATCCTGAAGATCCACCTGTATCTAACCACTTTTTGGGTCACTGGAAGCTCCACCAGCTCCTATATGTCGGTCTGGTACAACGAGTCCATCACATCGCCTATAGTCACCTTCCACTTCTCAGCATCAGGCTCACTTAGAGCCTTCTGAATAGAAGATAAATTCTCTGCGATATTGGAGTCGTCCATGTACCTCACCGATATCATGTGATCATGCCATGTGATTCTCCTCACGGGTGGCTGTTCCACCTACTCTGTATCCCTGTCTGCGCGTCTCAGCCTTTCTGCCCTGCCCGCTCACGTGGTAATGCCCAACATCATGCCACACACGTGCAGAGGTGGAATCCACTACATCCACTGCAACTCCACCTTTTGAAGTGCTCCCGATTAACCTATGTATGTTACCAAGTCATTGCGCTTTTATAATTACCCGAGCCCCCTTAGATACCTTAAGAGCACCATCAATACCTGTGAACTTATAGCCCATTGCCTCAAGTATACCAAGAGAAATCAGATTTATCTTTATGTCAGGAACATTCCTCACATTAGTCAGGGTACACTCCACCCCATCAAACATCTTAATACGCACCGTACCAATAGCCACAACATTACAGGCAATGTCATTGCTCATAAATATGAAAGTGCACCTACTAGTGCCCTGGTTTGTCAAGTTACGTGAATGGTAGGTCAGACTGTCTGCAGAGCTCGATAGGAAGAACAATTCAAGCGTTTGCCTCATCCGGATGTGTGGAAGCTCGCCATAGGTAAATCATAGCCTCACATCTCATGTCCCAAAACACCAGGTGATTAAAACCCTTAAAATAAGATAGACATCTTAGAGTTTTTAAGGTGAGAAAACTTTTTTCAAATAGGAAAATCTCTAAGTTTTTCTCGCCTTGTCGATTTTATCGAAGCACCCTCGATATGATCGACCTGCACTGTCGATATCCTCGATACCTTACTGATATTATTGATATGAGGACAAAAAATGTCCAGTAACTAAATATCCTTCTGGACAGATTTTTCGATGTATCGATACACCTATCGACATAATCGATAAAAGCACTAAATATGTCCAGCAACTTCACATCATATCTGGATGAATTATCGATGTATCGATACACCTATCGATATCATCGACATTCAAATCTCGAGTCCATCGGGAGTGGCTCGATAAGATCGACAGACAGATTTCTAGCACCCCTGTTATTTAATGAAAATCTCAAATTCTTCGATATATCGATGATCGTCCGATATGATCTGAATTCAAATATCGATAAGATCGGAGGTCCATCGATGATATCGATGGTGGGCGCGCATTTCTTACAACAGATATTTCAGGTTGTTTTTAAACTATGATCGGGGGCCCTTTGATAGAATCGATATTCAAATATTGATGATATCGGCACCAGGTCGATTGCATCGAACAAGGAAACAAGTCGTCCAGCAAGCTTAAAGACAAATCCGCTGGATTTATCGATGCGTCGACTCTGATCTTCATCCGACAATGAGGAAATTGAAGAAGAGGAAGAAAGAGAACAAGATGAATTGCAAGACGCTTACAATCAACTTTACATTCATAGCGTTAATATTGTCAAAAGACTTGGAATAATTGAGAACAAAAAGGAATTGCTGCAACTAGATCTAGACAAAACATTAGATATCAATACTCATCTGATTAAGGATTTTGAGCAATATCATTCAGACAATGATAAACTTGAAAGAATCAACATTTCTCTTAAATCTGAATCTGAAAGTTTAACCAAACAAATTAAAACATTAAATGAGAAAAACATGATTCTTCAAAATGAAAATCATACACTTCAAGCTGAATTAGAGGAATCCAGAAAAATGGCCAAGCTAAACTGTAAATTTTCCCAAAGTGGTGAGAAATTTGAAAAACTGTTAGGCATGGGAAAATGTGGGAAGGACAAAAAGGGAATAGGTTATGGAAAGGCTAGAACAAAATCTAAATATGATGCACAACCTTTTGAAAAATTTGCTGCCTCTAGTAGTAACATCAGACCTATCCCAGCTCATCACAAAAATGGTGAGTCGGTTTATGAGCGAACAAAAGAAACATGCAATCATCACCACTCGAGCTAGTTGACAGGATGAAAGAATCATTAAGTCATGTGGACAAATCGGATAAGATGAACAAATCTACCACAAGTAAAACTCCTGTCACAAAGTGGGTGATTAAGGAAAAGACAAATTGCCTTGTTACACATTCAGATCATCCACCAGGCAATGAGGTCAAATGGTACCTTGACAGTGGTTGCTCAAGACACGTCACAGGTGACAAATCCCTTCTCTCTAACTATAAAAATCTTCATAAAGGGATAGTCACCTATGTTGATAGAGCCACTGCCAATGTAATTGGATAAGGAATGATAAAAGGAATTGATTTGCTAAAAAATGAGAATGCTTTTTGCATAAAAGGACTAGCACATAATTTGTTAAGCATCTCTCAAATCAGTGATAATGGGCATATGGTCAAATTCAACAAAGAAGAGTGCGATATCCTAAATCAATCAGGAAAATCAGTAATTAAGGGTCATCGCACAAAAAAACCACTGCTACATCATCAGAGGCATAGAAAAGACTGATTCCTAGAAATACTGAGCAGAGAAAAACAAGTCCAGATCATGCATCTAGATTGGATATTTGCTGAAATGATGCAATTTTGTTGAGCGTAAAATGATATATCTGAGGTTTCTCACCTCAATCTTTTGTAAATAAACATGCAGATGTTTATAATTTTTTATGAACAGTAATTGTACATAATTTTGCTGAGTATGCTATTGATATACTTGAAGGGTTGAAAAAGAAAAATATTCCTCTTCATTCCTATCAATCTGTCATTTTTGATTAATCGATCATGTGTCGATATCATCGACGTCTCTTCAGAATGTGGTAAGTCACAGATCGGGACTATTATCGAAACATTGTCGATAACTTCGGATGTGGATCATCGATATAATCGAAAGTAAGTTCGATAAAATCGAAGACTCCTGGCCAATAAAAGGCGATCGAGTGAAAGAAGAATTTTATTTCTCTGAAAATTTTTCTGTTTTGCTCTCTGCTCGAATCCTCGGCCAGAAGATCATCAACGGGTCTAAAAGTGTCCAAAGAAACGGGTATTATCCTTCCATCCCTTCCACTCCAGAGTTAATCTCACCTTCGGTCGGGTAATTTCCATTCTCTTGGTTGATCTCCCTTACCTTTACTCGCCTCTTACACTGAAACATCATGAACAAAGGGAAAGGTAAGTCCCTTTCTCAATCTTCAAGAGGGAAGCAAAACAAACCCAGTATGCATCAACTCACTTCATTAGTGAGACATCCAGACATTGTTGTTGAACGTCTGGTTCTCAACAGCGCCATTGAGTCTTTTGATGTAGACCTGCTTCTAGAAGTAATATGATGGCAAAATATTTTGAATCTTGGAAGCTTATCAAATTGGAGTGATCTATGACTTCCTCAGTAAAAGTCATGTTATTTGTGACGATCCACCCTGTGTTCAAGTAGAACTACTGCATTACTCCAAGCACATCACTCCCATCACCTTGAGTCACCTTTTAGACCTCCAAGTCACTAGCATTCCTGTTACCAGTCAGAATCTAAATGGTCTTGGTGTGTGGGGCTAGATAACTCGTGCACTATGTCAGGGAACTACTATTTCTCGGAACGATGATAATTCCCTTCATATTAATCATCTTGGACCTACCTTTAAAATCCTTCTTGACATTTTTGGGTCCAATGTCTATCCTTGCGATGTAAATGGTAATCATCTATCTCCCTTTGTATTAAATGTACTGTATGATATATATCAGGAAGTTCAGGTGTACCTTCCAACACTCCTTCTTAAACAGCTAATTCGGGTCATTCAAGGAAATCATCAGGATACACTAGCTTTTCCTGTACTCATCTGTAAATTAGCTTATCATGTTGGTATTCCTGCCTCATCTGATAGAGTCTATCCAGAGAAGTGGTTTGACAGTGATTCGGCTCAGTTGGCACAACAGCTCTGTCTTCCTTCAGTTCTTCTTGAGAACAGTGCTCCCCTACAATCGGCTGCTCCATATGCTCCTCCGTCATATCCATGGGAATCCAACCGAACGCCATTGCTGAGTCCAGAGTCGATCACAAACCGCCAAACTCGTCATCTTGAACGTCACCTACTGAACGGTATGGAGAGTATGGAGGAGCGACTTCACAATTGTGAGAGATGTCTCACTGTGATTGAAGAAAAAGTCGATTCTCTTTAACAAACAAATCAGCAACTTGTTGATTTACTCACACGCGGTGACTCTAGAAGACGGTAGAAGCTGGTCGCGTTAATCAAATGCCATTTTTTTATGGGCTTGGTGTTTTTAATGGGATAACTGTTAATTTGCTGCCAATCTTGGGCAGTCTATTTTGGATAATCGGATAACTTTAGTCTTATTTTGTATATGGCTGAATATGATTCATATCATTAATGCCATATTTCTGTTTTGAGCTCCCTTGGTTTATCAAGTTATGGTTTGCATATGATTGAAAACTGCTATATCTTATTTAATATGCATTCATTCTGAGATTGATGTTTGACTAAAATGCACAACTCTTATACATCAAATTCATCTGCTTCTACCTGATTGGTTCTCCCAAGTGTTTCAAGCTTCAGTCAATATCACCTGAGATATCTTTGTCAATGACTGACAAAAAGGGGGAGAACGTTTACAAACACTCCGTATGAAAAATTGTGTATCTGCTAGATGTTGTTGCAGGTATAGGAGGAGCAACCGCAACAAGCAAGGGGGAGCTGGAGTTTACAAGAAAGGGGGAGCAGCTACTAGGTTGTGTACATGGGTTAGAAAATTGTAAAATTGAGTAAAAACATGTACACGCAATTTAGAGTGTGTTGGTCTAGACTATCCTAGGGTGTTTTGGGTATTTTGTCACGTAATTGACAAAGGGGGAGATTGAAAGTGCACCTGCTAGTGCCCTGGTTTGTCAAGTTACGTGAATGGCAGGTCAGACTGTCTGCAGAGCTCGATAGGAAGAACAATTCAACTGCCTCATCTGGATGTGTGGAAGCTCGCCATAGGTAAATTATAGCCTCACATCCCATGTCTTAAAACACCAGGTGATTAAAACCCTTAAAACAAGATAGACATCTTAGGGTTTTTAAGGTGAGAAAACTTTTTTAAAATAGGAAAATCTCTAAGTTTTTCTCGCCTTGTCGATTTTATCGAAGCACCCTCGATATGATCGACTTGCACTGTCAATGTCCTCGATACCTTACCGATATTATCGATATGAGGACCAAAAATGTTCAGCAACTAAATATTCATGTGGACAGATTTATCGATGTATCGATACACCTATCGATATCATCGATAAAAGCACTAAATATGTCCAGCAACTTCACATCATATCTAGACGAATTATCGATGTATCGAGACACCTATCGATATCATCGACATTCAAATCTCGAGTCCATCGGGAGTGACTCGATAAGATCGACAGGCAGATTTTCGGCGCCCCTATTTTTTAATGAAAATCTCAAATTCCTTCGATATATCGATGACCGTCCGATATGATCTGAATTCAAATATCGATAAGATCGGAGGTCCATCGATGATATCGATGGTGGACGCGCATTTCTTACAACAGATATTGCAGGTTGTTTTTAAACTATGATCGGACGCCCTTCGATAGAATCGATATTCAAATATCGATGATATCGGCACCATGTCGAATGCATCGAACAAGGACAGAAGTCGTCCAGCAAGCTTAAAGACAAATCCGTTGGATTTATCGATGCATCGACTCTGATCTCGATATCATCGACATTAAAATTTTGATGATCTCGACGATTCCCCCGATCATTCATGAAAACCTGAAATATCTCAAAGTCAAGTCTCTCTCATTTTTCAAGTGTCGATTGATCGAACCTGTCATCAATGGAATCGGAGTTCGATATCCGATGACATCGACAATAGCTTCGATTCATCGACCAATTGGCAAGAATTTTCAAAAGCGTATGACATCGAGTCCGAGTCATCGAGCAGACCATCAATACTATCGGGAGTATACGCTCGATGATATCTAACCTGCTCGATGATATCGAACTCTGTCATAAATGTGACCGTTTTATATCCGTTGAAACTTTTTGCCTATATATATAGAGGACTTATCTTTTGTTGCTGTGAGAGAAAATAGAAAGAGCTTTTGTGTGTTTTAACTTACATCCTATATCTTAAGCCATTTCTCTCGAGGGAGTTCATCCTCCAATCCACCCTCACCATTGATATTCAACAGAGTGGATTGGGGAATGAACTTTCGCATTCAAGGATCCTCCAGCTACTACCTTAATGGCAAATCATTATGTTGGGACCCTTGAATGCATAAGATTGGAGTTACTCTATCTTCCTAATAGGAAAATCTTTAGAGAGTAGGATTGTATCTTCACCTTGACCCAACCCTAAGCCTAGTCTTGGTATATCTTTTGTGTTGCGGATCAAGGGAGCAGAAGACTCTTCGTCAACAAGGAGGAGGAGATCTTCGGCGCTGTGCTTAATGAGATTCATCAACTTATTTGTAAGTATCTAGAGTCCAAGAGGACACCTGTGATCATTCCTTTCTAGGATTGGGTCTTAAGTGGTTTTCACCCTTTGAAGTCCTCAAGGAGGCCTCCGGCGGGAGTGTACATGGTGGGTGCATTGTGTGGACCCTTACTTTGTGGAGAGCATAAACATCTGGTTAGGAGTGAACCAGTAAAACTCCCGGGTGCATTGTGTGGACCCACTCTATGAAGAGCATAAACATCTGGTTAGGAGTGAACCAGTAAAACTCCAGGGTTAGAGGTGAACCAAGTAGAAACCTTCGTGTAAAGGTTGAAGGTGAACCTGATTTAAAACCTTAGGTTTGAGGTGAACCCTGGGAAACCTCCTTAGTGAAATCCGGTACACTCAAGGGTTGAGTGCGGCAGCCGGGAGTGGAGTAGACTTATCGTCAAACCACTATAAAATGATTATGTTTGAGATTATTATGTTGATTAAGTGATTTGCATTAATATTTCCATATCTGAATATCTGATCACTTCTCAAACACTTACACAGTCATATCCATCATAAACTTGACTTTATATGTTAACTCTTTAAGAAGTTTATGATTGGATCCTCTACCAGGCTTGGAAGCCAGTAGAGTTATATTTGAGTAATCCTGATAATTGTATATTTAAAAGGATTAGTGAATGAAATAGGATTTTAAATAAATCATAAAAACTTTTAAAAGTCCTATTTACCCCCCTCTAGGACATATTGGTATATTCCCTCTTCAACTCAAGCGGTCTTCACAGCTATTTCAAAATACTTGTCTACCATCGCACTCCCTGTAACTGGTGAACCAACTCCAATGAGGAGTCATGTGAAAAGATGCCCCTATATCTAGCATCCACTTGTCCTTATGATCATCATATGACCGTTTGATCGTAGACACAGACATAACATCATCGTCACATCCACTTGATCCATCTGACATGACAACATTAGCCTCCTTGTACGAAGCCTCAGAATCTTCTCTCTTAGATTTAAGATTTTCACAATCTTTCTTCACATGTCCTTCCTTCCTACAGTTCTAGCACTTTACCTTTCCCTTGCCCTTGCCTTTGGATTTGGATCTAGAACCTGAAGAACCTGTACCTTGTTCAGAATTCCTACCCTTGTAACCAGTGCATCAAAAGATATCCCCATGTCGATGTTAAGATTTCTCATAGCCTTCCCTTAAAAGGCTGAGATAACTGTGTCATCACTCAGGGTTTTATTCGTGGAGCACACTGTGTCCTTGAATGACTCATAAGATGCCAGAGGAGAATTCAACAACATGCATGCTTATTCTTCATCTTTCATCACTTCCTCCATATCCAGCAATTTGCAAACCAATTTATTAAAGCTGCTGATGTGAGCCTCCAGATCTCCACCCTCTGCCATCTTGAAGTTATACCATTGTCGCTTCAAATGTAGGCGATTTTCAGAGGATTTTTTTTTGCATAAATATCCTCTAACTTCGCCCATAACTTAGCCGCAGTTTTCTCCCTCATGACATTGTAGAGAACCTCATTCGTAAGACATAAATGGATCAGTGATAAAGCCTTCTTATCAAGAGTATTCCATTCATCATCAGTCTTACAAACCATCTTTGCCTTGCTTGATTAAAGAACTCATCATCTTGATCTTCCATAAGTCAAAATTATTTGCCATTATTACTAATCCCTCAAATTCAGATCTTTGCCCCAACAATTGCTCTGATACCACTTGTTGGGATTTTGGCCTGCGAAATCACACAGATCTAGATCTAGGATAGCAATCCAATGACACCAAGCACACACAGATTTAACGTGGAAAACCCTTGCAGGAAAAAACTAAGGCATAAAGCGACAAATCTTCTCTATGAAAATAGAAATTACAAAGAGAGGACTTACCTGATTCGAACAACCTCGAATCTCACCCTTGCCACACCCTTTGATAACCCTAGAACCCCTTTAGAAACCCTTGGAATCCCTTAGAATAATACCTCATAATCCCATTTACACTCATATATATAGTTTTAGGAAGAATCCCAAACAAAGTCGGAAAGAATCATAAACGAAATCGGAAACAAATCCCGTCCTTTCGCAGTACGCGAAAAATCTGTGCAGAATCTGATTAGATTTAAGACATCAAATACAACACATTTGTACTGATAACGACATCTTACCCAACGATGTCACTTTATGGGGCATGAGAAATGGAGTTGATGTACGTGAAATCCACACCATTCATTGGATCCATCACCCTCCATTTATCCTTGGCCTAAAAAATCAGGCTACTTCAAAGTAATCCACTTTACTAAATTATATTTAAAATATCTAATTAGCGTAGTTCAGCTCACTAGCTAGTCTTTTAATACTTTTGACTTTTTTGGTAACTACTTTAACCGCACGTGATGTCATGTGGAATGGATAGGGCGAAGTGCATCTCACTAGTCTTTTAATACTTATTTACTTTTGGTAACTTCTTTAATGGCAATGATGGATGCGGATTTACTGCGAAAGCCTTTTGCATGAAGTACCTACGTTGGGATGCAAGGTGGGGTCCACCTTGATGTTTATGAGAAATCCAACCCGTTTATCTATTTTTCGAGTTCATTTTAGGACATATGACCAAATATTAGGAGGATTCAAAACTCAACTGGGCCATACAAGAAGAAACAACAGGGAAAGGACTTCCTACCGTTGAAACCTTCCTAGGCTCAGCCTTGATGTTTATATGCCATTCAAACCGTATAAGGTCATTTTTACTAAAATGAAGTGAAATCACCAAAAACTTATACAGATAAAAAACTTTTGTGGCCATATAAATATTTCAATGGTGGTCACTAAATCCCTATTGTTTCCTCTAGCGTGGCCCATTTGAGTTTTGAATCTACCTTATTTTTTAGTCTCATGTCCTAAATGAGATCGAAAAGTGGTTAGACGGATTGGATTTCTTAGAAACATAGCAGTGGGCCCCACCCATAATCCTTGCGCAGGAAATCCGATGCATGTGGAATGAATGGACTCGACCTCATACAATAACCACCATGGGCCTTATAGAAAGCTAACCCATATGAGAGTATGATTTGGAACCCCCTGGATTTGAAATCCCCTTTTTGTGTTTGGCACTTTGGATTTAGAATGGCCCGTCATTTAAAAGTAGTTATGCATAGTATATTTATAGAAGTTTGAATTTAATTACTAAATCAATTTTAATATCTTTAATTAAATCCTCATGTAATGTTTGATATAATAATTGTAATAAGCCCTTTGAAATATATATCTTGGATGGGTCACAAGCACAAGATCACATTTGAGTCTTGGATGGGTCGCAAGCAGAAGATCACATTTGAGTAACCAACCAACAATTTTAGCCATTGATTAACATAGACAATGTTTGAACAATGGATATCATTGTATTAAAGTAATTATAGTGATGCAATTGATAATCAATTATTTCGGGATATCATCAGTGGGCCATGTGCCCACTAGATTAATAGTCTAGTGACACACATGCATGTTACACATGTGTAATGTTGAGGTCAAATATTGCATATCAGACCCTATTTATTGCCTAAATTTACGAACATAGTACTGATTAACGGCTCAATTTAATCGTGTTTTCGATGCAGGATGTACTTAGGAGCTTAAACTGAAATTGGGTATTAAAAGCGTGGATTTGACACTCCAAAGTCACCAGAGCAAGGGACGGACTCCAGGGGACCAAGATCGACGATTTTACACGCCAGAGATCCGAGAAAATCCAGAAACTGAAGCATAAGTGGCCCAAAATCATCCAATATGAAAGATCACGGGGTTCCCACCATCCGTTCGGCTTCAAACTGCATACAGGGCCTGAAGACCATATATTAACCGTACACGTCGAAATTCATTCGTTTGATCATTGTGGAAGCGGCTCAACGGATAGATCAGCCCATAGAGTCGTGATTTATGGCCCACCTGATGTCTGGATATGCCTCAAGTTTGGTTCCAGCAGTTTAAATGATATAAGGAAAGGGATGATGAAAGGAGTGGATTTCTCACGAACATCAAGGTGGGACCCACTTTGCGTGAGTGGGCGTGCACACTGACTGTGCATTCGCGGTGCACCGAATCAGCCAGAAGCGGTCAGCGCCTGCTGACCCGCAAGGATTTAAAAATCCTTCTTCTCGCGCAGCAACAGAGAAGCCTCTGTTTCAAACACGAACGGCTGCGATCGTGTGGTGGGCCACCATCTGAAATCTTCAGACCGATCTGGGCCGTTCATTAGACTCCAAAGGCCCAGCTAATGCAGACCTAGGAGAGCATATTCGAGGAGATAAGCGTGATTGTGTTTTCACCATGCAAACGCAGATCGGACGGTGTTAAGATCGATCAAGTGGACCACACCAAAACTAAACCAAACCGTCCACATCTGACCGTTTTTCTGCCGTGATTCCAACAGACGGATTGGATTTCATCACAAACATCAAAGTGGGGCCCACCGAACTTGTCAGCGCAGGCGAAGGAGCCTGTTTCGCAGCGTCAGCGAAGACCGGACGCTGCGTGAGGTTGTGGGTCCCACCCATTGATCTTATGGAGAATCGGAACCGTCCACTGGCTTTCTAAGGCTCATCTACCCACGCCTAGGTGTTAGAATCGAAAAATAATCGGAGATCTGTTTTTAGGCGTCCAAAGGCAAGACGGACGACAGCTCAGGAAATCAAGTGGTCCACACCCATTTCACTCGAAAAACACCCTATCCCGGACGGTTTTTCGACGTCCATCCAATGGACGGCTTGGATTTTTACTTCGACATCAAAAACTTGATCCACCAAGGAGTCAGCGTGAGATGCATGCATGTTGTTGAATCCGGCTCTGATACGAAGTCTTCTTGCTGCTGCGTAAACTCTTACGCAAAACAATGTCTTCTTCAGCAGAGGACTCTCCACGGGGGCTGTGGTCTATAAGATTCAGAGGGAGGGAATTCACCAGGGGGATCTGAGGACGGCTGGAGCTTGGATTGGAGCTTGAGGCAGGATCTGGGTTGGACGTGGAGCACTAGATAGAGGTTGTTTTCTCTGTTCTTTTTCTTTTTCTTTTCTTTCCTTTTGAGATTTAGCCTACCCATGTTGGGCTAAACCCTTAGCTAGGGCTAAGGGGTGAAGCTTGTGGTGTGATGGGAGGTTTTACGTTGTGCCTTGAATGAATTTTTAATTTATAAACGATCTTGATTATAGTTTAATTAAGGGAATGTTTTTAGTCTTTAATGGTCTGTTGTGACTGAAATTACAATGGGTCTGCGATGGCTTTGAGTATTTCCTTTTTTTTTATGTATTTGACGTCAGGAAGCCTGTTGTTCACCATCGTCTTCTGGGCATGGTTGGATGTCGGTACCCTCCCTAACTTTCATACATTGATTGGTTGGTAATTAGTTTAATTCTGTTGTCTGCTTTGTCTCATGGGCATGGTTTGGTGATGGAATCCTCTAATTCATATACCTTTCATCTCTTGCAAATTATATTAAGGCTAGTTCCGTTTGATTTTCATGGTTACACCTTTAATCTCCCTGATCTCTACAAGTGGATCCTCTGAATCCCCAGTTTCCCACTTCTAATTTTCCTATATTTTAGTTTACTATTTCACAACTATTCACTCGTCTTTACTTGATCTAGAATTCATCTTCTTCTAGTTCTAGTTCTGGTTAGTTTCAGATAAACGTACAGGTTTCAGTCCCTGTGGATTCGACCTCGGTCTTACCAAGATTATTACTACATCACAACCCTATATTGGGGAGTGAACATGTAACACCCTGTCTCCCTAATACTCGAGCATCAGATACCCCAAGCTGATACCATAAAGTTTCTTTCTAATTAACTATAGGAGCATGATAACATACACTCGATTAAAAATTCAAATGTCGAGGAGAAGGTACGTAGGCTGCAAGGGAGATAATCATCCTCACAGTGTCAAGGCGAGCAACATGAGTGAAGACTTCTTCATAGTCCACCCCGTACTTCTGTTTATAGCCCTTTGCTACGAGCCTTGCCTTGTAGCGATCAATCTCGCCATCAACATTTCGCTTGATCTTGTACACCCATTTGACGCCAATAGTTTTCTGGCCATTAGGAAGCGTAATTAGCTCCCATGTGTCATTTTTCTCAATGGCATGAATTTCTTCTTTCATAGCAATTTTTCAACATTCTTCTTTTATGGCCTCCCGAAATGTTAGAGGCTCATGATCTACATACAGGCAGAAAATATTAACCTCTTCAGTTTGCTCATAGATGTCGCTTAATGTAAGACCCGTATCCTAGTTCGTACTGTTTCGATGAATCCTGCGATCATTTCCGTCGAAGTTCGGCAATCCGCGACCGATAATCGACGTTGCGATTGATCCTAAGTTGTATCCTTAGATTCGAGTCAGTTTAATCCGAGACCTGTATCATTGTGACCGCACCGTCGCAGCGGTTCCAACGCCGTGACTCACGCACCGATCCGATACCTTGACTAGAAGATGTGAGCCGACGTTTATTTCGAAGAAACGCCGCACTTTTACGATCCCGAGAGAATCTCTACAACATGTCAAATCAATCCAATCAATCAAATTAATCCATCACTTCATGTCAAGTACAAAGCACCCATGCTTCCTTTCTCCACAAGTCAAGCAAGCCCAAAAGTCAACCAATCCATCCCCTCACCCATCACTCACATCCATCAACCCATCACTCACATCCATCAACCCATCACTCACCTCACATCCATCACTCTCTCTCCTTATCTCTCTTTCTCTTTCTCTTTCCCAACACAACTCCAAGCAACCAAAAGGAGCTCACGTCCAAGCTCTCCCCAAGTGCAAAAAAATGAGTTGTGTGGCCCACCTTTTATCTCTCAAAAATCCCTTATCCTAGCCCTTGATTTTCCATCTCCACCGTCAAAGAGGAGCACAAGGAGGTTGGCGTTCCAACGGACCGAAGAAGATCGACGGTGGGTGCTTCCATAGGCTAGATTTCGTTGTTTTAATAATGGGCCAAGTGAGGCCTACCGATCAATGGTGTGGATCTCACTTTGGACCCTAAGATGTGGCCGATGGCCCACCTTAATTACTGTTTAATGTATGATTGGATGCAAGGGAGGGCCCATAGTTGTGGGGTCCCTCCATCACACGTGTGTCCCACCTTTTTCTCTCTCTTTCTCTCCCTTTTCATTTTTTTTCTTCTTTTCTTGTGAAGATGTGATTGTATGGCCCACTTGGATGGACCCCACAATGGAGCATGTATTGGATCCAAACCATCTAAAGGTGGGGCCCACTTTACATACTTATGGTGACCACACCACCTCACCATGTGGTGGCCCACCTACAAAGGGCCCACCTTAAAGGCATTGCACGCCCAAACAAAAATAAAAAAGAAAAGAAGAGAGTCCAGGGACTCTCTGGACGTACAAGGGCAAAACACAAATATTAGCCTTTTTCAAGGCATTGGAAGTGGGCCACTTGTATAGGACCCACCTTGATGTTCGTATCCAATCCAAGCCGTCCACCCCTTTTCCTAACTCATTTTAGGCGTTGAGCCAAAACATGAGGTTGATCCGAGATTCAGGCGGGCCATAGCTTAGAAAACTATGATTATTACCATTGAAAAACCACCTGATACTTCGGTACACTGAAATATATCGAATATTGGGCTTGATAGGTTGGTCTTGAGAAATAAAAACCAATGGCAGTGGTGAATTTTGTTGATGTGGCCCCCACACGTGAAAAACAGTGGAAATACACGATTTAAATAAAAGAAAGAAATATTTTTTTTAAAGACCCAACACAGCAGCATGCTGCTGTGTCAGGGACATTGACGTGATGTGGGTGTGACCCACGGCCCCAGCCATGGGCCCCACAGTGATGTATATTTGTCATCCAAGCCATTGATATGGTGAGCCCCTTCTTGAAGTGGGCCCCCATCAAGTTTCAGCCACATCCATGGCTCAGGTAGCCCACATCACAAGAAACAGTGTGATTGAATGACTACCCTTGAAAACCCTTTTGGGCATCACAGAAGTTTCGGATCAAGGTGAAATTTGTTTTTACCCTGCATCCAGGTCCACGTGACCTTATGAACGTGTTGGATGGAAAATAAACATTACAGTGGGCCCCACATGGGACCCACAGTGATGTATGTGCTTTATTCCTACCGTCCAGGTGGACGGTGGGAGCCCACTGTAATGCATGTGTTGTATTCCACCGTCCAGTGGACGGTGGGGCCCCTGTGATGTGTGTGAGCGTGTGTGTGTGAGTGTGAGTGTGCACGTGTGTGTGCATGTGTGTGTGCAGGTGAGCGTGTGTGTGTGTGTGTGGTGTGTGTGTGTGTGTGTGTGTGTGTGTTGTATATATATATAAATATAATATTATATTACTTATAATATTGTATATATATTATTATATATATTATCTACGTATTATATATAATGTACACGATGGTGGGCCTTCATGTGGACCCCACCCTTGATGCATGTGTTGCATTCAAACCGTTCATCCATTTCCAAAGCTCTTTTTTTTTTTGGGTATGAGCTAAAGAATGAATCTGATCCATGGTTCATGTGGACCCCACCACCATGATGCATGTGTTGCATCCAAGCCGTTCAACCATTTGAGAGCTCGTTTTAAGGCTTGGGACTAAAGATAAGTGAGATCTAAGGTTCAAGTGGACCCACCATTTTTGGTAGTGGACAATGACGTTCACCGTTCAAAATTTCTAAGGAGCCACAGTGGTTTCCTATTAAGCAGATATTTGTTCCACTTCATCTATCCCTATGTTAACTTAGGAACAGTTTGGATGGGAAATATACCTTATGGTGGGCCTTAGGAATTTTAATGGCGGAAATCATTATCACCACTTGTATTCGGGTGTGGCCGATTGACGTGGCCCATTGTTGAGGCCCATTTGATGTGCATAAGGCCGATGTAATGTGGGCCCATCTTATGTCTTTGTGACCCATTGTTAAGGCCCATTTGATGTACATAAGGCCGATGTAATGTGGGCCCATCTTATGTCTTTGTGGCCCATTGTTGAGGCCCACTTTGATAGATATAAGACCCATGTTACGGGCCCATTGTGATGTATTCTAAGACCCATGGGTTATGGCCCATTGCAATGTACATAAGGCCCATTGATGCGGCCCACTTGATTTATATAAGGCCCATATGAGGCGACCCATTTGATGTATCTGAGGACTATGGGTCGAGGCCCAATGATGTATATAGGTTCATTGCAATGAGTGATTGCTCCATGGTTTGGGTAATGATGTTTGATGACGGGTCATGCCTTGGGAGCAATGTTGGTTTGACGTCCACATTGTAGAATAATGTTGGTTTAATGTCCGCATTATAAATCTCCCTAGGGCCCATTGATAGACCCATACTGGTTACATATAGGCCGTCTAGGCCCATCTTCGGCATAAAGATAGTCCACTACTTTATAACATGATTAGTATAACTCCATGATTCATACCCATACGCATCATCTGTATGCTTGATGTGAGAGATGTTTGATCATAGCATCAGCCATTGGGCTGAGACATTTACGGGACTCCTTATGAGACAGAATGTCCCACATGATTGCGTGGTACGCGTGAGATTGTTGCATGATTGGTAGTGTGACTCATGCACTTGCATTGTGTGATTGTAGTTACTGTATGCCCTAGCGATACCAGGGCCATAGCCTCTACAGACACATCGTGAGTGGCTGGATTGGATACCGAAAATGTTTGGTTCTAGCATACGGGCGCCATAGATGTCCCTGGGTGAAAATTTCTAAACCCGATGGTACCAGAGGATGACTCCAACGTCGAGACCGAGTGAATGTACGAGCGCATGAGGGCCGAATACCAGGAGGCCGCGTCTCCCACTGTGTCGTGGTCGGTTAGAAAGGGGTGTGACCTTACCCACCTGAGTGAGGGGGCAATTTCTAAGTTAAGTTTGACCAGCTTGAGGAATCGGTTCGCTATCGACGAGCCGGGCCCGATATTGGCAGGCGGATAGTGAGGTCTCTTCCACTCTCCCAGTTGTGCGTTCGGATAGGGGCGGCAAGCTGGCTTGAGTGTACTAGACCCCGGTGATTTCCAGACTGAGAACCATACTGATTGACGCTCTAGTGAGGAGCTGTATTGACATGAGGATTGGCATGCTTGAGCTGCATTATGCATCGCATGGCCTTGATATGGCCGATATCATTTATATCCTGTACCGCTTAGCCTCGGTACGGCTGACTGCATTCATGTACTCATCAGCACGATTCCGCATTACTCTGACCCTGCATTCTGAGCACGCTCATATTGCGCACATACTTACACCACCTCTCAGCTTTCCATAAGCTTATGCACGATTGATGCGTACAGGTGACACCTGGACGCAGTCGTAGTCCCACCGCAGTTGGAGCGTGCAGCCGAGCTTCTGGAGCTTTTGTTATTTTCAGTATATTGTATTTCCTTTAATACACCTTGTACTCAAAAGTTTTTATTCATAGTGAATTTTGTGATGGTGTTCTTGTGGTTATTGTTCGTGGGTTATGCTTGTGGTTATGCTTATTGCAAATTAAACGGATATTGAAAATCCTCCTTGTAACATCATAGGATCGGAACCTGGCGTATGGGCGCTGGGAGTCGAGAACAGGGTTCTACGAAGGCTGTCGGCGCCGGATTCGGTGATCGGGAATTTTGTAAGCCCGGTTTCCGAGTTTGGGGCATGACACTTAAGCTTTTCATTTTTATAGGTGCCATGGGTGAGGACGAACTGGCCGAATTTTGACTTGATGGAGTGCTTTCAGGAGTGATGGAATATACTCCTAGACTTTTGTGAACTGATGATGTGGCCGAAGAAGGTATTAAGGGCGTTTACTCTTGACGGTCATGCCTTTCTTCATGTTCTTCTGTTTCGACTAGAATATCTTTGGTCGATTCTTCATTGTTCTATTTCTAAGCTTCTTCCTCACTAAAGACCACATCTCTACTCACCACTACTTTATTGGTTAGTGGATTGTAGAGCTTGTAGGCTTTAGATGCTTCACTGTAGCTGATGAAGATGCATTTTTTCGCCACGATTATCAAGCTTCCTTCTTCTTGCTTCTGAAACTTGAGCGTAGGCGATACACCCAAAGATCCTTAGGTGTGCCACACTCGGTTTGTAGCCACTCCATGCCTCCTGTGGTGTCATATTTCTGACACTCTTGGTTGGACACTGATTGAGTAGGTAGGCAGTACATGCAACTGCCTTTGCTCAGAAGCTCTTTGGCAGGCCTTTTTCCTTCAGCATGGTCCTCGTCATGTTGATGATGGTGCGGTTCTTCCATTCTACAATGCCATTCTACTGTGGTGTGTAGGTGCAGTGTGTTATTGCTTAATGCCTTGTTCCCTGCAAAAGTCTCGAAATGTATTTGAGGTGTACTCTCCACCTCTGTCAGATCTGAGTACTTTAATTTTGTGACTACTTTCAATTTCAACACGAGTTTTGAACATTTTAAAGATAGTGAAAGCGGAAGATTTTTCTTTAATGCAATACACCAAAGTCTTCTGCTGAAATCATCAATGAATGTAATAAAGTATTTATTACCTCCAAGAGAGGGTGTTTCAAGTGGTCCGAAAATATCAGTGTGAACAACTGAAGTGGTTCCTTTTCTCTTCTAGACACTCCACTTGGGAAGGAGTTCCTTTGTTGCTTGCTGAGTATGCACACCTCACACACATGTTCTGGAGCTTCAATAGCCAGCAAGCCATGCACCATGCTAGATGAGGATAAGAGTTTGAGGCCACTGAAATTAATAGAGATGCCCAAAACGAAGATGCCATCTCCATGAATCATTCTTCACGAGTCCATAGAAACACTTCTCAGCCTTTGTGTTGATATGGAGTGGAAACATGCGATTTTTCGCCATTTGGACTTGAGCCACAAGTCTCCTGTGAGAATCTCTTATGGAGAGAGAATGGTTCTCCATGCGTATGACATACCCCTTCTCAAGGAGTTGGCCGATACTGAGGATGTTATTTTTCATGTTTGGTACGTAATACACATTAGAGATGTAATTTGGCTCACCATTCTTCTGATAGATTTCAACTTTTCCATTGCCTATCACGGGTACCTTTGATGAGTCGCCAAAACTCACGTCGCCACGAACTCCTTTTGTGAGTTCCATGAACAGTTCTTTGTTACCACTCATGTGGTTGCTTGCACCCGTGTCGAGATACCACACCCTGGCTGTTCACATGCCTTTCTTGTGTGAGGAGGAGTGTGGAGACTTCTTGTTCATGTTGTGATGCTTCAACATAGTTGGATCGTTCATCTTGATCCACTTTGCTCCAACACTCAGAGGCATAATGACCGAATTTCTTACAATTGTGGCATTGAACGTTCTTTGTGTTTCCACGACCACGTATGAATCGGCCTCTACCATTTTCTCTTCCACGAAACTGGTAAACTTTTGTTGATTTTGTTGATGGCTTAGATAATATCCACGCCCTCTGCCACTTGCACGATTGCTAGTGCCACGACCGCCTCGTTGTGTATGACCATTCTTTTGTTCATTTAGAGTCAACTTAGACTCTAAGGCATGTTCAAGCGTTGAACCGGCATTCTTTTGCATTCGTTGCTCATGCACTTGCAACGATCCCATCAGTTCTTCAATGGATAGTTTTACAAGTCCTTTGATTCTTCGATCGCCACAACCGCGTGCACAAACTTGGTTGTGAGAGATCGTAGTGCCTTTTGAATGATACGTATGTCTTCAACTTTTTCACAATTTCTTTTTAAATTGTTAATAATAACAATTAGACGTGAGAAGTAGTCAGAGATACTTTCACCTTCCTTCATGTGCGCCGCTTCAAACTCGGCTCTTAGTGTTTGAAGGCGAACTTGCTTCACTCGATCAACACCCTTGAAGATGGTGGCAAGAGTATCCCAAGCTTGCTTGCTTGATGTTGCTTCGGCAATCTTTTCAAAGGTTGATTCATCCAACCCTTGATAGAGGAGGAACAAAGCCTTGTTGTCTTTTTTCTTTTGATTTTTTAGAGTCGTCTTTTCTTCGTTGGTGAAGGCGGCTTCTTCCTCCATAGTGGGTTCTACGTACCCATCGGTGACGATCTCCCATAGTTCTTGCGACCCGAACAACGCCTTCATTTGGATGCACCACCTTTCATAGTTGTCCTTAAACAATGTAGGAACCTGTGGCTGGATTGAGCTGGCCATCTTTTCTATTTTTTAAGGAAGGAATAACTAATTTTTTTTTTAATGAAGGAGAGAAGGATGGAATAGAAGATCTGGTTTTTTTTTAAAAAAAAACACAAATTTTTTAATAGATTTTTAAAAAAAATTTGGCTGAAAAAACTAACTGCTGAAATCTGATTTTTTCAGCTGAAAAAACTGCTGGAATTTGATTTTTTGAACAAAATTTTTTCTTTTTGGGAAAAAATTGCAGGCAGCTTCAAGTAGCAAAAAAAAAAAAAAAAAAAAAAAAAAAAAAAAAAAAAAACAAACTTTGGCTTTGTTATATAAATTTTTCTTGACTGAAAAACTGCTGCAATCTGATTTTTTCTTTGAAAAACTGCTGACAACTCCAACCAGGGAACAACAAAAAAAAACTTTTCTTAAACAGATTTTTTTCAGAAAAATCTGTACTTCGCTGAAAAAACTGCTAGAAAACTTCCTGTAGGAGAAGAACCTGTGCTCTGATACCAGTTTGTTGGATATATTAGCCAGAGTTTATCTTGGCTTTACAAAGCCTTAGGTTTGAGCTCACTGGACACGTAGAAGAGAAAGAAACTTTAATATTGTTTATTATTGACTAATGCTTACAAGCTTGTTGACTTGACTTAATTCCAAACGGACTACATGAGCTCCCTTATATAGACTTTTCCCACAAGGTGAAAAGACACAAATACCCATTTAAAATACACTACAGGGGCATAGTATTAACTGCTATTACAAATATAAAACTAAATATTAAATAGCTGCTCGGAGAAGCTGAACAGCCGCATGGGGAAAACGTCCTGGACGCTGGAAGCTTTTACTGTCCTTGGGGACGATGCATGGTTTGATTTGGATGCTTCTCCTCTTTTTGATTGGTGAGCCCGCTTTTCCTTTTTTGGAGTCCCATGTTATCTTTGGTTTGTACATCCTCTCTCTCTCTCTCCTCTCTCTCTCTTTATATATATATATATATATATATATATAATATATATATATATATATATATATATATATATTATAAAAGGTGAGTTTGTACAATCCCAGGTTTTGATTATAGTGCATTTTTGTTATTCCTTGCCGTAGTATTTTTCAGCAAGGATTTTTCACATATATTATCTTTGTGTTTGTGATTACTTTTGGTCTTATTATTCTGCATCGTTATATTGTTATATCTTTGTTTATCAGGCTTCTGCAAAGTTTATGGATTGATGGTGGTGTTAAATCCAATTTTTAACATGCATTTAAGGTTTAATTGAGTTCGTTGTTTGCTCATATTTACATCATTATGGTGTGATATATAGTTAATGATTTTTCAACATATGGTGTGATATATAGCTAATGATTTTTCAACATGTGAATTACATGAAAATGAAAAGAAAGAAAAGACGAGAAGAGCTGATTCTTCTCAACCTCCAATCCATGACTGGACTGACTCAGTTAAGGCTTATAAGAAGAGCCGCCCTCACTCAGAGATGCCATCGAACTCTCTTTCATAGTCAATAGCCGTTGAGAGAGGGCCTTTCCTTCTTCTGATTCCATAAGCTCTCGGACCCCACTCTCCAACTGAGACGCGCTCACGAACCCCTTGTCATCCATTTCTAATGAGGGCAATCATTCATGTCCTCCACCATAAAAACCCTATTCATGTGCTGCTCTGCATAGAGGGGCCAGGCAAGCATTGGAACCCCCTCGCACACTGCTTCCAAAGCTGAGTTCCAACCGCAGTGAGTCACGAACCCACCCACCGATTCCTGTTTCAACACAGCCACTTGTGGGGCCCACGACTTTACCACCATTCCCCTGTCCTTAGTCCGCTCCATGAAGCCTTCCGGCAGTAAAGCGTCCAAATCGGGCTCTGGTGGTGTTAAAAAGCGCTGGCTCTTGTCTTCTGTGGGCGGACTGCGCACCACCCACAAGAACCTCTGCCCGCTCTTCTCCAGCCCCACTGCTATCTCCTTCAGCTGCGCAGCCGAGAACAGCCCCAAGCTACCGAAGCACAAGAACACCACGCTCCGCCGCGGCTGCGAGTCGAGCCACGCCAGGCAGTCGGGCTTATCAGGACTGTCGCCGGGTGCGATCAACGGTCCGATGCAAGAAACAGGCGGCGTGGGACCATCCGGAACGCAGGATCCATCCAAGATGGCCTTCATGGCTCGGGGCTCGAGCGCGTCGAAGGAGTTAACGATGATGCCGCTGGATTTGGGGATCTGAGAAGTGGCGTGCAAGAAGCCATGGTAGGATTCGTCGTTGCGATCGAGCATGGGGAGAGGCATGGCGGAAGCTGGGAAGGGTGGCACGCCCGGCACGTGGAGAGGGTATTGGAGGTCTTTGAAGCTGGTGGAGTGGAGGCGATGGAGGGTAGGAGAGTAGAGGAAGACAGCTAGGACAGCAGCGCCTGAAGTGAAGAAGCAGTAGGTAGGGATGTTGAGCTGGGCAGTGATGTCGACGACAGTAGCGCAGAACATGTCGTAGACAAGGGCGCGGATGGAGAAAGAGAGGGAGATGGATTGGAGAGTTTGAAGGACGTTGGGGTTGTTGAGTTGGATGAGGCGGAATAGGAGGGTTTCGGGGTGGGGAGAAGGGGAGGAGAAGGTAGAGAGAGAGATGGAGGAAGGGATGTGGTGGAAGGTGATGGATGGATGGGAAGATTAGACGCGACGGATGTAAGGAGCAGTGGAACCGGTGTTGACAGGGGCTTCGGGGATGAGGATGGAGATGGTGGAAAAGGCAGGGGTAATGGAAAGTATGCGCTTTCCAAGCTCGACCATCGATATAAGGTGGCCCATCCCTGGAGATGGATAGAGGACGATTGTATCACTCTTTCTCTCCATCTTCTCTCCTCTGTTTACTCTTTCAGTTGGTGTGCATGTGTATGCATATTATATATAATATCTACCAATGACTAAGAGATAGATGTAAGGTATTTCTCCACGTCATTGATGAGCTATGAGATTGATGGACGGTCTTTCTCCACGTCATTGATGAGGTCAGAGCACAGAGAAGCCTCAGAGATAGATGGACTGTTTTTCTCCAGAGAAACGGATTGGGTAATAAGTAAACTGTGTGGGCCCACTGTAATGTATTCATCTTATCCACTCCGTCCATCTGTTTTATCAAATCATTTTATATCATGGTACGAAAAATTAATCATATCCAAAACTAAGGTGGACCACACCATACAAAACAGTGTAAATTGAATGCCTATAGTTGAAAACTCGTAGGGGTCCACAAGTTTTGGATCAGTCTGATATTTGTGTTTTCCCATCATCCTTGCCGGGTGACCCTGTGAACAGGTTGGATGACAAATAAATATCATTGTAGGCACTAAGAAGGTTTCAATGGTGGATGTCACTATCCCTACTCTTTCCTATGGTGTGGTCCACTTGAATTTTAGATATGCTTAAATTTTGGGGTCATGCTCCAAAATTAGGCATTAAAATACATGGACAGTGTGGATAATACATATACATTATAGTGGGCCCCACAAAATTTACTCGGTACGCTCCTCAGCATGCATGCAGGCCGCTCTCGTATTGTCACCGAAATGATTCCAGCGCAATAATATGAATGATTGAAAGAATATCAAAGTTAAAATTATATTATATTTGTCATACCTACATTATATGTAGATTTGATTGGACCTTTTTGGTGGGAGTGCACTGAAAATGAGTTATATACAAAAACTCACACATGGGCGGTGGGACAGTGTGTTACAAAAAATGTTGATTTGATATAAAGTATATATTTTAAAATGAATATAATATAATATATAGTGTTTGAAAAAAATACCTTGTGGGGTTTTGAAGAACAGTCGCACATGGAAAAGGGAACAGAAGAAAAAGTATTTTAAATGAAAACGGTTAGAGTACTTTATTATTTGCTCACATAGTCTATGAACCATGGGACTTGCGTGTTCCGGTGGCTTGCGCTTGGTCACGGGCTCGGTGCGAGGGCGTAGGCATGGACATATGAGGCAATGTGGCTGTATAGGCGCTAGTGGCTAAGGCAGATGGCTGGGTGAAGGAGAGACTAGAAGACTGAATGAGAGTTCTCCAGAATATATAGAGGGCTGAAAAAAGAGCTGTCGCAGAAAATCTATAACAACTGTGCCATAAGTATAGAGTCCAGCTGAAACTGCTGCATGCCTAGCCTAACAGCTAGAAAACGGCTAGCTGTTGTCTCACAATAGTCAGCATGTAGCAGATTAATGGTCCATGCCACAACAGTTAGAAAACGGCCATAAAATGGCTAGTCTTCTCTAACAGCAAGAAAACGGTCATGGAATTTATTTTCCTGGACTATAACTCCCAGCCACCATAGCCCATAAAAGGAGAGCCTGGATGAGTTTCCAAACAATCTCATAACCCAATCCAGCACTACCATACGAATTGAGATAACTCCAGTAAGATACCACAGTTAATCTCTTTGCAAGAAGAACAGACCAACGGTGTGATCTAGAACGGTTCAACTGAACCAATAGCTGAAGACTTGACCAGTGCAATGGTCTAAATCACAGTTTTCTTCTTTTTCTTTCGTCTGAGATTTTTCTTTTATTGTATTTCTACCAGACTGAGTGATCCTAGAAGCGGTTTGCTTGTAACCTATCAGTATACTCAATTCACTTGAGTAGGGGCAAATAACGCTTTAAGGACAGCGTTTCAGATGTGCTTCAACCTGTCCATATTTCAGATTAATTTGCAATTTTCGGTTTCCACATATACAAAAATTATATTAATCTGTATAATTTCCAACACATTGATTTTCACTTATAATATTGTTTTCCGTTCAATCTGTTTTTATGGACATATAAATATGGGTGAAAAGAAAAAAAACAAAATCTGATTGATACAAAATTTCCATGAGCCTGGAGAATGTATCAATGGTAGATACATTCTGTGTGGTCCACTTATCTTTAGATCTGTTTTATTTTTGGGCTCAACCCTTCGAACAATCTTGTAAAATGAATGAATGAATGGATGGTTTGGATATAACATGTACCTCATGGTGGGCTTACACAAAACTCACTAACTTCAACACCACCTGGTTCCTGATATCAGTGAACAAGCCAATCCCCTTGACTAATTGCCTACTTCCCTAAATGCGTACTAGTAACTCTGTATCAAATGCTAAGTATAGTGAGTAAACTATGTGATTATATATTTTAGCCAATCCGATCATCCATTTTAATATATAATTTTAGGGTTTGAGCCCAAAAATGAAAGATCCAAAGCTCAATTAGACCTCACCACAGGAAACAGCGTGAACTGAAATTTTACTGTTGATTTTTTGACGCCATAGAAGTTGTAGATCAAGCTGATATTTGTTTTTTTTTTTTTTTTTTTTTGTCTCAATCCATGTCTATGTGAACTGCGAACAGGTTCCGTGACAAATAAACATCACTGTAGTAAACTTTGTGGGTCCACTATGATTATATATTTTATCCACTCCGTTCATCTATTTTAATAGATAAATTTAAGGTTTGAACTCAAAAATAAAGTATATACAAAGCTTAAGTGTACCTCACCACGGAAACAACATGAATTGAAATTCTACTGTGGAATTATTTTTTAGGAGTTGCAGGGGTTTTGGATAAACTATTATTTGTTTTTTTTTTTTTTTTTTTCCTTCATCCATGTCTATGTCTATGTGATCTTATGAATAGGTTGGATGATAAAAAAACATCACCATAGGCCTTAGAAAGGTTTCAACAGTGGAAGTCATTATTCCCATTGTTTCTTATGGTGTGATTCACTTGAGCTTTGGATATGCTTCAATTTTGAGCTCAACCACTAAAATGAGCTGGAAAAATGGATGAACGGTGTAGATAAACTACATACATTCAAAGTAGGGCCCTCCTTTTATTTTGTATTTTTATCGGGTACAACTTCCTTTTATCGGTGGCAGATGCAGATCCATGGAGGTGGGTGGATCCCTGACTATGGGGCTATGATGATGTATGCGCCTTCTTACATCCACACGGTGCATCCATTTTGACGGCTCATTTTAGGACAGGATGCCAAAAAATTAACCAGATCCAAATCTCATGTTGGAAACCGTGGTGATTGACCATTAAAAGCTTATTTTTTGGGCCACAAACGCTTTGCATCAAGCTAATATTTGTATGCCCCCTTCATCCAGCTATCTGTGACATTTTCTGAGATATAGATTTGCTTCATTTTTGGACCATGGCTTAAGATAAGCTGTCAAATGGATCGACTGCCTAAATATAAAGAACATATATCACGATGGATCCACAGGTTGAATATATATCATGATGGCCCCACAGGTTATCCTTGACTTGAAAAAAGGCTAATTCAGCTTGGACATGCATGTAAGCGGATATATAGGTGGTGAAGGAAATGCTATAGAGGTTGTGTTGTGTTGAGGGTCAAATATTGAATATCAGACCCCAGTTTTTACCTAGATTTAAGAGCATGATACTGTTTAATGGCCCATTTAATCGTATTTGTGATGCAGGGTGTATTTACGAGCTTGGATCGAAATAAGGTGCTAAAAGCATGGAATTAATGCTTAGAATTCACCAAGGTATGGGACGGACTCCAGGGGATCAAGATCGACGAAATTACACGCCAGAGATCTGAGGAAATCGGGAAACTGAAGCTCAAGTGGCCCAAAAATCGTCCAGAATACAAGATCACAGGGTTTTCACTATCCGTTCAGCTAAAAACTTTACATATGGCCTGAGGACCATAAATTAACTGTACACGTCGAAAATCATCCATTGGATCTTTGTGGAAGTGCGCCAACGGACAGATTAGCCTACAAATCATCAATTTGGGGCCCGCCTGATATATTGAAATACTTCAATTCTGGTGTCAACCATTTAAATTATGTGGCAACTAGGTTGGACGGAGCTGATCTCTCATATACATCACCTTGGGACCCACATGTGCGTTGCACGTGTACAGCGTGGTTGCTCAAGCCGTGCACCAGACCAGAACTTTTGGTCAAAGTCGGCAAACCCGACCTTCTTCCTCATGGAGACAACGTCCAATGCTGTCCAACCATTTTTTGGCTAGAGGGCCCCACACATCATCCTAATGGATGATCTGAACCGTCCATTCATCTCTTGGGGTAGCCACAACCCACGCCTAGGTGTCGGAATCTAGATCACAACATACATCGGTTTTCAACTGTTCAAACGCAGGTTGGACGGCAAAATGGAAAAGAAATTGGGCCACGTTAGAAGCACTCAAAAACCAATCATCTTAAAACGGTTTTTCAAGCTGAATCTACTGGACGGTGTGGATTTTTTAAATAAAAGTGAAGTGGGCCTCACCGATCACGTCAGCTCAGCCTCGTGCGGAAGCCTTCGCATGCCCGTGAAAAGCGGAATTTTTGGGCGGTTGTCGCCCACTATCTTTGATCAGATGGATGATCCTAACCGTCCATCGTGTAGCTAGTTCAGAAATTACCCAAGGGATGTTAAGCGTTTTGAAAGAAAGCATGAAAAGTGGCGCTTTTTCAGATAGTTTCTTGGCTGCGTAAACATCTTTACACATGGGTTCTTGGCTGCATAAGCTACACTCCACCGCCTCTTCTGCCGACTCCAGCACTAACTTCATCCTCCCTGCTGCCTATAAAAACAGAAGAGAAGAAAGAGAATGGGGATCTACGGCTGGAAGGGAGGGATAGTGCGAGAGATATAGTTTTTTTTTCTTTTCTTTTCTTTTTTTGTTTTATTTTCAGCGATCCAGCCCATTCATGTTGGGCTGAATCTCTTAGCTAGGGCTAAGACGTGAAGCTTGTGCAGCGATGGGACTGATCCAATGACTCTGATTGGGATTCTGAACTATTTTTAATTTTAGTTTTATTATAAGGAATATCGCTTGTTTTTAATGGTTTGTTGTGACTGAAATTACAGTAGATCTGCGATGGCTTGAGTATTTTCCTTTTCCTTTATTTTGATTATGAAAACAGGCATTCACTATCGCCCCTTGGACATGGTGGAATGAAGGTACTCTTCCTGACATTCATACATCACTCAGATTGGCTGTGAATTGGTTTAATTCTGTTGTTTGCTTTGTCTCATGGGCATGGTTTTGTAATGGAATCCATTCTAATTTACAACCGTTTGATCTCCTGAAAATTAGATTAAATGAAGTTCATAATTGATTTTCAGGTTATATCTTCCAACTGGACGAAGATGAGACTCGAAGTCCAGTTGAGTTTATGAATCGACCATAGATCTCCCTGATCTCTACAAGTGGATCCTCTGAATCCCTAGTGTTCTACCTCTGAATTTTCTTAAGTTTTAGTTAATTATTTCACCATTATTCATCAAATTCTATTTGATTTAGATTACATCTTAGTCTAGTTCTAATTCTACATAGTTTTAGATAACGTACAAGTATCAGTCCCTTGGGATTCGACCTCGGTCTTACCGAGTTTATTACTACATCGCAACCCTGCACTTGGGGAGTGAACAAGTTTTTGGCGCCGTTGCTGGGGATTGACGGTTACGTTTTTCTGAAATTGACTAGTTTTAAAATTAGTTTAAGATTAGATTTTTTTTAATTTTTAGGGTTTTATTTTTATTTATTTATTTATTTTTTAAGAATCTTCTAATTCCTTCCAAGTAACTTTTTATTTTTAGATAGTTCTTCTCTTTTTAGAAACTAACCCAACTTCTTGTTTTGTAGGATTCTGAGATAGGTTTCTAAATCAGTAATTTCTTTCTTAACTTCGTCTTTGCTATTTCTAGATTAGGATTTTTTTTCTTTTTTTAGCAAGTTTCTAATTCTAACTCTTTTAGAATCTAACTTTGTTTCCTATTTTATTTTTAGAAATTTTCTTATTATAGTATTCCTTTTTAGAAACTAACATTACTTTCTATTTTAAGACTAGGATTTCTAATTTAGAACTTTCTAACTTTAGGATTTCTATTTTTTTAGAAACTAATTTCTTTTGTTTATTTTGCAGGATTCTAACATAGGAACTTCCAACCTGGTAACTTCTTTCCAAGTCTTTCTCTTTTTATTTCTAGATCTCTTATTGCTGTAGGATTTTTTTTCTTTTTAAACTCAGAATTAGGGTTCACCATGGAAGCTTGGGTACGTGTTTATGCTGAGATAGATAAGCAGTTTTTGGGAATGCGCCTAAGGGTTTTGGAATTCAACGTATATCTTAAGATTTTTCTCCATCGAGAACCGATATTGAGAACTGATTAGAGTATTATTTTCCATCGGTTAATAGGTCTGTATACGATCATAATTATGGGAGTGAGGATTATTATCAACCATCATATTCTCCCATGCATGATCAGTATGACTATAACTAGTGGAAACATCAAAACTGGGAAGATGAACTAACAACATGTTATAATGATTATTCTCTTGGATACCCTACCATTGAGATCCAACCAGAAACGATCCAAGAGGATTCATTTCAGCGTAACATGGCCTGTCTTGTGGAAACTATAAAAACTTTGGAAGCACTTACTTCAAGTGATAATTCTCTTAGGTCCTCTACCTTTAAAATTCAACCAGAAACAACCCAAGAGAATTCTAAAAATTCCTTCCAAACTCTAGAGCTTAGCTAACAAAATACACTCCAAAGACTACAAGAACTTATAAAAGATGTTCAACAAGGGAGTTCACATGATGTGATTATGGAGAACTCTGGAATTTGGAATGGTGAGTTGGATTCCATTAATGATCATACGGTTCAATTTCCCGATGAGTCGATCTCGATGATTGTTCCAAAGAATGGTGAAGAGTCATGGGTGTCTTTCAAATATAATGATGATAACACACTTCACTCACATGACACACATGATTACGCTGATGAGGTAGATGTTAGTTTATTCGAACCTCAAAAATCTAGGAATAGAATGTGAGGAATGTGATCCCATCCCAAGTGTGCACTGCATGGAACTTGACGATGATGAGTATTGGGATTCAATCTCAAGTGTGGCCCTTGCCAATGATCAAGAGGTTCAGGAAGTTGTCAACCATAATGATCTGCTCCACCTGTCTGACATGACTGATTTGCATGTGGAGAATGAACCATTTTCAACTAACCCTTCCAACCCTTGTGATACATGTTTGGACTACTGCCCTGAACTGAATGATGATATGATTCGGGTGATGGACGATTTGCTTAATATAACTCTGGAATTTGAAACTACCCAGTTAAGGCTACAATCTGAGCTACACACTTTAGACGATTCAATGCCTCCACTGAGAAGCTTCAATGACCAGAGTTTTCACATCAATTCTTCACCTATTGATTGTCCATCTGTCTGTAAAGGGCAAGAGCAAGCGAGCATGCGTCCATCTACTTCAAAAGACGATGGAATCCTTGGGCTCATCATCACAGATTTTGATGTAGGAGACGAGTCACTCCCAGCTGATTTTTCCACATCTTTGAACTCATGCTTGGCACACCTTGTCGATTCCTTACATGACACTACCTCGGTGGTTGTCACGGACCAAGCGCGCCCTTACTTTGAAGTCTCTTCTTCCCCAGACCCTGAATGTTTACCACTAAAGGAAGAGGAGCTAAAAATTGAACTGAAGTCTGGAACTTCGGAATGCATCGAGACTACATTACTTCCTGAAATTTTTTCTAAATTTTATCTACCTGTAGTCTCTGATTCACCATGGGATACTAACTTTGAAACTTTTTCTGACACAGGTGAATCATATATACTTTGGATACTTCAGGCGAATCAACGACAAATTTTTGCTGAGGTACATAAGTTTCTCTGGCCATTCATGCTCCAGGGCATCAAAGCCTATTGCAAAAAGGGCTTTTGGATGATCCTGTTGAGGAACTTACTGAGAAACTTATCAAGATATTGCCCGGAAGAGGAACCTTGCTGCATGATCGATTAGTTTTTCCCTGTTTTCATAGGATTAGGGTAGTTTGCTTATTGCCATTCTAGGATAGTCGGCTTTATGCCGTTAGGTTAGTTTGCTTTATACATTGTTTTAGATAGTTTGCTTTTGTTGGTTTCTCTCTTGTGCTGACCCGCTCTCATGCTGAGATCTCTATGGAAGTCTTTCTCGATTCATTATCCAGGTACTATCTTCCCATCACTTCTCATTTACTTTCGTTGTCCCATGTGCACTGCATACTTATATTTTTTACATTGAGGACAATGTAGATTTTAGGTTGAGGGTGGGAGATTAGGTTTCCTAATCAGTGTTTTCTTGGTCTTGAGCAAAAATTGGGAAAAATTTTAATTTTTCTGGAATGTCTAATGAATTCGAAGTGATTTTGATGGCCATCTAGGGCACTTAGAATTTCAAGATAAGTGATGTTGGTAATTTCTGACTCTTGGATTCAGTTGTCTGTTAGATTTCACAGTTAAGTTCGAGTTATTAATCCATGATTAGAAGTTGTAAACATTGATTGAGTCATGATTTCACATATCACATCTCGCTTATACATCGAGGTTTCAGTTCGATATTGAAGGATTAACTTGGTGATCACTAAGCTTGAAAGGAACCAACCTAAGAAATCGAAAGGATTTGGTGAATGGTCTACACCATAGGTTTGCTCCCTATAGGTGAGGACTTGATTCCCTAAGATTAACATTAAAAAAATTATTGGGTGACTGGTCTTTACCATAAGTTTGCTCCTTATAGGTAAGGACTTGATTCCCCTCCATGGTGTTACTCTGAATAGAAAAATCAAAAGCTGAAAGAAAGAAAAAGAATGATATGTGAGGCACGTTTTAGTTTAGGTTTTGGGTGTCCTGAATGTTCTTGTTGGTTACCAATGATATCATGAAGTAACAAATTGAATCTTGATGATGATAAGTCGAGATTACATTATACACTCATGGATCCTAATGTTTAGAATTTTTCTAATTGAGGGATTATTACTTTGAGTTGACTATGAATTTACAGTGTGCTTGAGTCTAGGAGAGAATAATGCCCAACATTCATGAATCTTAAAATTTTAGTATCTGGCTTGTTTTTCAAAAATCACTCAAATTCAGAGAAATTGTCCTATAATTCTCAACTTATTCTTCGCATATTTTGCTTGGGACTAGCAAAATGCTGGTTGGGGGTTGTGTTGAGGGTCAAATATTGCATATCAGACCCCAGTTTTTACCTGGATTTACGACATTGATACTGTTTAATGGCCCATTTAATCGTATTTGTGATGCAGGGTGTATTTACGAGCTTGGATCGAAATAAGGTGCTAAAAGCATAGAATTAACGCTTAGAATTCACCAAGGCATGGGACGGACTCCAGGGGATCAAGATCGACGAAATTACACGCCAGAGATCTGAGAAAATCGGGAAACTGAAGCACAAGTGGCCCAAAAATCGTCCAGAATGCAAGATCACAGGGTTTTCACTATCCGTTCAACTCAAAACTTTACATATGGCCTGAGGACCATAAATTAACCGTACACGTCGAAAATCAGCCATTGGATCTTTGTGGAAGTGGCCCAACGGACAGATCAGCTCACAAATCGTCAATTTGGGGCCCTCCTGATATCTTGAAATACTTCAATTTTGGTGTCAACCATTTAAATTATATGGCAACTAGGTTGGACGGAGCTGATCTCTCATATACATCACCTTGGGACCCACATGTGCGTTGCACGTGTACAGCGTGGGTGCTCAAGACATGCACCAGACCAGAACTTTTGGTCAAAGTCGGCAGACCCGACCTTCTTCCTCATGGAGACAGCGTCCAATGCTGTCCGACCGTTTTTTGGCTAGAGGGCCCCACACATCATCCAAATGGATGATTTGAACCGTCCATTCATCTCTTGGGGTAGCCACAACCCACGCCTAGGTGTCGGAATTCCAGATCACAACACAGATCGGTTTTCAACTGTTCAAACGCAGGTTGGACGGCAAAATGGAAAAGAAATTGGGCCACGTCAGAAGCACTTCAAAACCAATCATCTTAAAACGGTTTTTCAAGCTGAATCTACTGGATGGTGTGGATTTTCAAAATAAAAGTGAAGTGGGCCCCACCGATCACGTCAGCGCAGCCTCGTGTGGAAGCCTTCGTGCGCCCGTGAAAAGCGAAATTTTCGGGCGGTTGTGGTCTGCTATCTTTGATCAGATGGATGATCCAAACCGTCCATCATATAGCTAGTTCAGAAATTACCCAAGGGATGTCAAGCTTTTTGAAAGAAAGCATGAAAAGTGGTGCTTTTTCGAATAGTTTCTTTGCTGCGTAAACATCTTTACGCATGGGTTCTTGGTTGCGTAAGCTACACTCACTCCACCGCCTCTTCTGCCGACTCCAGCACTGACTTCATTCCTCCCTGCTGCCTATAAAAACAGAAGAGAAGAAAGAGAACGGGGATCTACGGCGGGAAGGGAGGGATAGTGCGAGAGATATAGTTTTTTTTTTCTTTTCTTTTCTTTTGTTTTATTTTCAGCGATCCAGCCCATTCATGTTGGGCTGAATCTCTTAGCTAGGGCTAAGAGGTGAAGCTTGTGGAGGGATGGGACTGATCCAATGGCTCTGATTGGGATTCTGAACTATTTTTAATTTTAGTTTTATTATAAGGAATATCGCTAGTTTTTAATGGTTTGTTGTGACTGAAATTACAGTAGATCTGCGATGGCTTGAGTATTTTCCTTTTCCTTTATTTTGATTATGAAAACAAGCAGCCTTGTTGTTCACTATCGCCCCTTGGACATAGTGGAATGACGGTACTCTTCCTGACATTCATACATCACTCAGATTGGCTGTGAATTGGTTTAATTCTGTTGTTTGCTTTGTCTCATGGGCATGGTTTTGTGATGGAATCCATTCTAATTTACACCCATTTGATCTCCTGAAAGCTAGATTAAATGAAGTTCATAATTGATTTTCAGGTTATATCTTCCAACTGGACGAAGATGGGACTCGAAGTCCAGTTGAGTTTATGAATCGACCATAGATCTCCCTGATCTCTACAAGTGGATCCTCTGAATCCCTAGTGTTCTACCTCTGAATTTTCTTAAGTTTTAGTTAATTATTTCACCATTATTCATCAAATTATATTTGATTTCGATTACATCTTAGTCTAGTTCTAATTCTACATAGTTTCAGATAACGTACAAGTATCAGTCCCTTGGGATTCGACCTCGGTCTTACCGAGTTTATTACTACATCACAACCCTGCACTTGGGGAGTGAACATGTTGGTATCATGTGGCTGGTTTACACCCCATCCCAGTAGTAATAACTTATGAACGGTATAGATGGCATGTAAACATCAGGGTAGAACCAAGGAGGTTTCAATCGCAATTGTAATATTCTGCCGTGCAGCTCACCTGAGTTTTGAATGTCTAGTTTTTAAGTTTATGTCTTAACCTAGTATTGAAAAACGGTTGGATAGGGTTGATTTTTCAAAAACATCGCCGTGGGCCCTACCCAGCTTTTGTCACAAGTTCCCTAGTCAATCCGTGTCCTTGCTGCTCGTGCTGTAGGAAGGGCCGTGTGAGCTTATCACTTCCAGCTGGTTGTTTACTGTCGTAACATTTCAATGAAACTGAGAGTATGGATCCTTTGTTTGGGTCAAGTACGACTTTCTTACTTTCCTATTTAGTCATTGGTCCATGGCAGTCAGCAATACAGTATTGGGAAATTGACCATAATGACCTCGAAGTTTGGGTAAATTATGTAGAAAGCTACTATAGTCCATTTATAGTAAGAGTGACCTTCTGACCACTTATGACGATTGTTTCAAACGAAAATGCCCTTATCCTTGGTTCATGAGTTGTACGGTTTTTTAGGGAGAAGAAGTTATGTCGTATTTAATGCTAAGAAAGTGATGTGTACGGAACCCTTTTTTTTTTTTTACGCGTGGGCAAGGACCAAACTCGTGGGGCCCACATATTGATGTATGTGTATAATCCATGCCACCCATCCTTCTTGTCATGTCATTTTAGGGCTAAGGCCCAAATATCAGCCAGATCCAGAGCTCGTGTGGGTCACATACTAGAAAATAATGGTGACAATGGAACCCACTGTTGAAAGTTTTCAGGCTCATTGTAATGTTTGTTAGAAGTAGACATTGCCCAAGTTAGGACTTTTTGGGCCCACGCCGAGTTGGCCGACAAGGTGGATAGAACGGATCTCCCCAATGTTGGCCTTAAGTTATTGTACCAATGGTTTTGTAGAAAAGGAAGTGAACACGTTGAAAACCACGATCCATACAGCATGACAACCACGACCCATATACCCATGAAAACCACGACCCATATGGGCCCACACTGATGTATGTGTATAATCCATTCTGCCCATCCTTTTTGTCGTGTCATTTTAGGGGCAGGGCCCAAATATCAGCCCGATCCAATGCTTTTATGGCCCACAAAATTAAAAATAATTGTGACTGCTAAAAGTTTTCAGGCTCACTGTGATGTTTGTTAGAAGTGGACATTGCCCAAGTTAGGACTTTTTGGGCCCACGCTGAGCTGGCCGACAAGGTGGATAGAACGGATCTCCACATTATTGGCCTTAGGTTATTGTACCAATGGTTTGGTAGAAAGGGAAGTGAACATGTTGAAAACCAGGATCCATACAACATGACAACCATGACCCATATAACATGGCAACTACGATCTATGCAAACCACGACCTAAATGGGTCCACACTGACGTATATGTATAATCCATTCCGCTCATCCTTTTTGTCGTGTCATTTTAAGGCTAGGACCCAAATATCAGCTGATCTCAGTGCTTTTATGGCCTACAAAATATAAAATAATGGTGACTACTGAAACTTTACAGGCTCACTGTGATGTTTGTTAGAAGTGGACATTGCTCAAGTTAGGACTTTTTGAGGCCCACGCCGAGATAGCTGACAAGGTGGACGGAATGGATCTCCCCATCGTTGGCCTTAAGCTATTGTACTAATAGTTTTGTAGAAAATGAAGTGACAAGGTGGACGGAATGGATCGTGGTTTTCAACGTGTTCACTTACTTTTCTGCCTAACCATTGGTACAATAACCTAAGGCCAACCATGTGGAGATCCCTTCCGTCCACCATGTCGGCCAGCTCGGTGTGGGCCCAAAAAGTCCTAACTTGGGCAATGTCCACTTCTAACGTACATCACAGTGAGCCTGAAAACTTTCAGTAGTCACATTATTTTGTATTTTATGGGCCATAAAAGCACTGGATCGGGCTGATATTTGGGCCCTAGCCCTAAAATGACATGACAAAAAGGATGGGCGGAATACATTATACACATACATCAGTGTGGGCCCATATGGGTCGTGGTTTGCATGGGTTGTAATTGCCATGTTATATGGGTCGTGGTTGTCATGTTGTATGGATCGCTGTTTTCAACGTGTTCACTTCTTTTCCTACCAAACCATTGGTACAATAACCTAAGGCCAACAATGGGGAGATCCGTTCCGTCCACCTTGTCGGCTAGCTCGGCGTGGGCCCAAAAAGTCCTAACTTGGGCAATGTCCACTTCTAACAAACATTACAGTGAGCTTGAAAACTTTCGGCGGTCACTATTATTTTCTATTTTGTGGGCCATAAAAGCACTGGATCGGGCTGATATTTGGGCCCTAGCCCTAAAATGACACAACAAAAAGGATGGGCGGAATGGATTATACACATACATCAGTGTGGGCACATTTGGGTCGTGGTTTGCATGGGTTGTAGTTGCCATGGGTCGTGGTTGTCATGTTGTATGGATCGTGGTTTTGAACGTGTTCACTTCCTTTTCTATCAAACCATTGGTACAATAGCCTAAGGCTAACAATGGGGAGATCCATTCCGTCCACCTTGTCGGTCAGCTCGGCATGGGCCCAAAAAGTCCTTTTTGGGCAATGTCCACTTCTAACAAACATCACAGTGAGCCTGAAAAGTTTCAACAGTGGGTTTCATTGTCACCATTATTTTCTATTATGTGACCCACACGCACTCTGGATCTGGCTGATATTTGGGCCCTAGCCCTAAAATGACACGACAAGAAAGATGGGCGGCATGGATTATACACATATATCAATGTGGGCTCCATGAGTTTGGTCCTTGCCCACGCGCAAAAAAAGGGTTCCGTACACATCACTTTCTTGGCATTAAATACAACGTAACTTCTTTTCCCTAGAAAACCGTACAACTCCTGAACCAAAGACAATGACATTTTCGTCTGAAATAATCTTCAAAAGTTGTTAGAAGGTCACTCTTAGGATATATGGAATGTCATAGCTTTCTAGGTAATTTTCCCAAACTTTGAGGTCAGTATGGCCAATTTCCCTACAGTATTAAATGCAGTGTGTAATAACATGGTCCAATAAAACTGAGAGGAAGGATGACTTTCCTACTTTCCTATATTATCATTGGTCTGTGGCAGTCAACGATACAATATTAAATGCAGTGTGTGATAACATGGTCCAATTAGATTGCAACAACCATGATTTTCCTGCTTTGACGCAAACAGAAGATCTGGACTCTGAAACTGAACACCAGCTCATGTAAATGGGAAGTGGATTGGCTGGTGTACCACGCACCACCTGCTGTGTGTGATGTGTCATGCATATAGACGCTCCTCGAGCTCTGAACTGCAGACACGGATTAGATGCAGACAAGTCCTTAATCCAAATCGCTACTGAAGTGACGTCACTAAGCTATGTGGACCCAACCATGATGCGTGTGTTGTATCTATACTGTCCAACCATTTGTATAGATCATTTTATGGCATGAGAAAAAGAATGAGATAGATCTAAAGTTCAAGTGGACCCACAACAAAAAACTGTGGGAGCAGTCACACCCACCATTGAAACATTTACAGGGCCCACCATGATGTATTTTTGAGATCCAACCTATTCATAAGTTAACATAGAGATAGATGAAGTGAAAACAAAAATATCAGCTTGATCGGAAACTTCTGTGGCCCCTAAGAAGTTTTGAACGGTGGATGTCACTGTCCCCACTATTTTCTATGGTGGGGTCCACTTGAACTTTAGATCTATCTTATTCTTTTTCTCATGCCATAAAACGATCTCTCCAATTAGATGGATGGTACAGATACAACACATGCATCGTGGTGGGGTTCACAGAGCTTGGTGATGTCACTTCGGTAGCCATTTGGCTACTGACGTTGTCAGTATCTAATCCGCGTCCCTGAACTGCACCAACAATTCAAAGGAGATCAAAGTTATATGGCCCACAATGATGTATTTATTATATCCATACTATTCATTCATTTAGCCAAATAATTTTTGAACATTAATCCAAAAATGTCATATCTAAAGTTCAAGCGGACCACATCACAAATAGCGATGGGACAGTGATTCTCACCGTTAAAACATTTGCAGGGCCTACAGTAATATTTATTTTCCATCCATCTGTTCATAAGGTCACATAGAATTGGATGAAGAGGAAAAACAAATATCATATCATCCAAAACTTATGTGATCCCAAAAGGGTTTCAATGGTACACGTTCAATTGCTTTCATTTGGTGGGAATTGTGGAAAACAAGAAACAAGGCGGTGTTTGAAAGTATAGCTCTAGCGGCAGGATCAGTGATCGCTTGCATTGCCAGGTGATTATCCAGACAGGAACACAAAGTGGAAGGGAGAAGAACTATCACGCCCCAAACTCGGAAAACGGGCTCACAAAATTCCTGATCGCAGAATCCGGAGTCGACAGCCTCCGTAGTACCCCATGCTCGGATACCAGCGCCCATACGCCAGATTTTCGATCCTGGGATCCTACAAGGAGGATTTGCAGTGTGATTTTTTTTTTTGTATTGGAGCATAACCAAGTCACAAAACAACATCACCACTTATCCACTATATCAAAAACTTTAAGTACAATGCGTATGAAAGGGAAATACAGTATAATGAAAGTAACAGAAACTCCAGAAGTCCGCTGCACACTCCAAGCACAACACTGCTGCAACCTATCGTCACCTGCACGCATCTATCGTGCATAAGCTTATAGAAAGCTTAGTGGGTGGTGAAAGTGTGTGCACAAGGTAAGTGCCATGTAAGCAATATCAGAGTAATCAGAGTAAGCGGAAATACTGACAAGCCCGTAAGTCATACAATATCAGGGTACACAATGTAAATCAGTTATGCAAATGAGGAGTCAAAATGAGTCAAGATTAGATACCAAAGATACGATGTTCTAAATCATACAATATCGAAATAAGCGAAAATATACTGATAAGTCTATGAGTGCGATCAGCCGTACCAAGGCTATGCGATGTAAGGTATGAGTACTAACAACCATATCAATGCAGAAACATGACAACCCAAAAATGATAAGTACTGCACATGCAATGTAATATGCGGTGCGAATGAAATGACCAAGCTGGAGTGAAGTCGGGATGATAGTACGTAGTATCGCTGGCTACGGGGTCCACCACAAAGGACTTCTATCCAAACCAGTCCCATACCTAAATTTGGATAGTCAGACTCAACGTGGTAAACTCCTGATCTCAGGTTAGTCGCGCTCCCCAACCGAAATCCTGGCCATACGAAGGTACACAATAATTAATTGGGCACCACCAACCCGAGTGGATAGTGAATGAAATGAATGCGTGAGTATGCAACTCCTACTCAATAAGTCCACATATCAGTACGGTTCCTCTATGGGAAATCACCGGGGTCTATTACACTCCAAACCAGATTGCCGCCCCATCGCGCGCAACAAGGTGAGTAGAAGAGACCTCACTATCCGCCTGCCAATATCGGGCCCGGCTCGTCAATAGCGGACCCATTCCTCGAGCTGGTCAGACTCAGCCTAGCATTGCCCCTTCCTCTCGGGTAGGTAAGGCCGTACCCCCTTCCAACCGACCACGACACAGTGGGAGACGCGGCCTAACGGTACATGGTCCTCATGCGCTCATGCATCCACTCGGTCTAGACGTTGGAGCAACCTTTGGAACCAAGAGGGTTTAGGGACTTTCACCCAGGGATATCTATAGCACCCCATGTAGAACAGATTTCCGGTGTCCCGTCTAGCCATCCACGATATGCCTGTGGAGGCTACGACCCTGATGTCGCTAGGGTATACAACGCAAGATGCATGAGCCATACAATCCAATCATGCATCAATCATGCGCATACCGTGCGCTCAAGTGAGATAACCTCTGCCTATCAGGAAGTCTCATAACAATCTGCCCAATGTCATATGCAATGGTCAACCACATCTCATAACAGACATGCAGATGATGCATATGGGCATGTATCATGATGCTATGCAGTCATATACTCATAATCGGTATCAATAATCGGCCTCGACAATGTGGACATTTAACCAACATTGCCCCCCAAGGAATGACTCACACAAAGCCAAACATATAATGGGCCCACGGCCTCACACAAAGGCCTAATATACAACACAATGGGCCTTACTTAAGGGTCACATATACACAACAGGTGGACCCTGCTCATGGGCCTAATACATATCACAATGGGCCTTGCCCCATAGTCCATATATGAATACGTCATAATGAGCCTTACCCATGGGCCATGAACACACACAATGGGCTTTGCCCACGGGCCTCAAATATATGACATGTGGACCCTACACATGGGTCTCAAATACATCAAATAGGTCATGCATCATGGGCCTACTACGTGTCATAATGGGCCTCAACTACGGGTCACATGTACATCATATAGGTCACATTAATCGAAATCGGCAATTGGTCAAGGCAATCAGAATCAGCAAATCGGTCACGACAATCAAAATCAATCGATAATCAGAATCGACAAATCGGTCACAACCATCGGGATAGATCAATAATCAGAATTGGTAAATCGGTCACGTCAATCGGTGTCGATAATCGGTCACGACAATCGGAATCGATCGATAATCAGAATCGGTAAATCGGTCACGTCAATCGGTGTCGGTAATCGGTCACGACAATCGGAATCGATCGATAATCAGAATCGGCAAATCAGTCACGTCAATCGGTGTCGGTAATCGGTCACGACAATCGGAATCGATCGATAATCAGAATTGGCAAATCGGTCACGTCAATCGGTCAATCGGAATCGATCGATAATAAGAATCGGTAAATCGGTCACGTCAATCGGAATCGACAATCGGTCAATCGGAATCGATCGATAATCAGAATAGGCAAATCGGTCACGTCAATCAGTTAATCGGAATCGATCGATAATCAGAATTGGCAAATTGGTCATGTCGATCGGGATCGACAATCGGTCAATCGGAATCGATCGATAATCAGAATCAGTAAATCGGTCACGTCAATCGGTGTCGGCCTCGATACTTGGTAAGAATGGACCTAACAATGCCTAAGGGAATGTCACAATGTGGACATCCAACCATCATTGCCCAACGATGTGACCGTCAACCAACATTGCTCCCAAGAAGTGGTCCACATAGAACCAAACACATAATGGGCCCACGGCCTCGCACAAGGGCATAATATACATCATCATGGGCCTCGCCAAAGGTCACGAATACATCACAGTGGGCCACATGATATGGGCCGGAACTCATACACATCAGGTGGGCTACATCAATGGGCCGCATCAATGGGCCTAATACCAGGGGCTTCAAATACACAACAAGTGGGCCTCATGGGTCGGTCACAAATGCATCCAGGTGGGCCTCATGGATGGGCCATAAACACATCAAAGGTGGGCCTCATATACGCCAAGTGGGCCGCATCAACGGGCAGCCAATGGTCCCATGTACCTCAAGTGGCCGCAACAACAGGCCTCAGATACGTCACAATGGGCCACATAGCAGGTGGGCCCTGCACAACAGATGGGTCCCATCGAGCGGACCGTGTGGATATGAAATACATACATCATGCGAGTCCCACCATCGGGGTGGATTTACAAGACATACATCATGTTGGGACCCATGACTGTTGGACAGCGTGGATAAAATACATAATGGTGGCCCCACTTGAAATTTAGATCCACCTCATTCCCACGACACCAGTACCGTCTATGTACGGACGACGTGGATTACATCAAGGTGGCCGTTTTCACATGCACCTTCCAGATGTACAATGCTAAATAAAATACACACATAGAGGTGGGCCCCACCCTCGCAAGAGCCACACGTATGATGTGGCCACAAGCCCAAGGAAAATGGACGGAAGGTGTGGATACATACATCACATTGGCCTACACAGCACCGTCCTAATCAATGGACGGTGCAGATAAATCACAATCAAGGTGGGTCTCAGATAAACGATCGGGATATAACACATTCCTCCTGATCGGGGTCCATAGAACTCCCGAAGTTCATGTACAGCAGAACTTCGCTGCTCGTCCATCAAATGGACGGTCTGGACAGAACATATACATCATGGTGTGGGTCCCACCATCTGGTGGACGGCGTTGATTACAAAACATATATTATGGTGGGGTCCTTCAACAGATGAGTGGATGGTGTGGATTTAAATCCATATGTTAGTGGGTTCCACATTACTTGGGACGTCCACACAGCAACTATATAGGTGGGTCCCACTTAGATGAACGATTGGGATAAAACCCATATGTCAGGTGATCTTCCACCGTCCAGACAATGGACGGTGTGGATCACGACCCTCAAGACCAAGCCGTCCCCAGCTGTATGGTCTGGATATAATAAATCTCACGTGGGCTACACAAATTTTGGTGACGTCAACCCAGCAACTGTTGCTGCTGGAGTCCCCACAAATGGACGGTGTGAGATGTAACACATACATCATGTGGGTCCTGCACGGATGGACGACACATATAGAACACTTACATCAAGGTGGGTCCCACCTGCCCACACGTGTCACACGTGTGGGGCAGGTCCCACGTCCAAAATAGGTGGACGGATGGTATAAAACACATGCATCAAAGCAGGGTCCACCGTCCAGATCAGTTGGACAGACGGTGGATATAGAGTATATACACCAAGGTGGGTCACACCGTCCAGACCTTCTGGACGGTGGATAAGATGGAAGAAACACATACCTCACGTTGAGGTGGTCCACACGAGTGAGTACGAAACACATATCATGGTGGGCCCTCCTGCCCAATGAATGGACGGTGTGGATTAGACATACATCACGGTAGCACAGGGGTGCTGACGTCAATGCAGATATCAGCTGCTGGCCATTTGGACGGCCCTAATAAGACACAGGCATGGGGTTGGGTCCACACGTGTGGACGTTGTGGATCAAAACCCACATCATGGTGGTCCCGCACGGATGAACGGTATGGAAATAACACATACCTCGTGATCAGTGCCCACTGCTCTGCTGACGTTGAAACAGCTCCAGCTGCTGGGCAGCAGCAGATGAACGGTTTGGATAAAAGCATACTTCATGGCGGGGTCCACCATTCTAGCCAGTGGGCAGCTGGATAGGATACATACATCATTGTGTGGCCCACACGAGTCTGGATCCCACTGATATTTGTATTGTCCCTACGTCCAGGATGGCTAGACGTCCATAGACAGACAGCCTGGATGAACTCGGTGGGCCTTCTGGACATCCTGACCTTGTAGAGCCGGGCAGACGGTGTGGATGTATTCACACGCACGGTGGAGTCCATGTCCCACGTGGCTAGGCTGGATGGACTAGGAAAACACATACATCATGGTGGGGTGGATCAGGGTGGGCCACAGAGAGAGAGAGAGAAGCACCCACCTTTGATCTTCTTGGATTTCTTCTTCCACCAACGCATTTTAAGGCTCCAATGGTTGAGATTCAACGGCTAAGATCGGCTTTGAGGGATTGGATTGGATGGTAGAGAGTGGCCACACTCCCATGGAGAGCTATGGACGTGGGTTGCTTGGAGAGGAAAATGAGAGAGAGAATGAGAGAGAATGAGATGATGGGAGAGGAGTAATGGTGAGTGATGTAAGTAGGTACTTTGTTGTAAGAAAAGGTTGACTTTTGGGGATGGTGGTTGTACTTGGGAATGGGTGTGAGTAATGGTGAGTGATGGGAGTGTACTTTTGACAAGTGAAGTGATTGATGTGATGGATTTGATAGATTCTCTTGGGATTTGCAACGCGCGGTGTTTTTCTCGAACTGAACGCTGGCCCACATCTCCTGGCCTGGGTATCGGGTCGGCACGCGAGTCGCGACATCGGAACCGCGGTGACGGCGCAGTCGCATTGGTATACGTCTCGGGTCGAGTCGACTTAGATATGCAGGACTCGGCTTGGGATCGTACGCAAAAGCCGGTAACAGATCGCGGGTTCCCGGAATTCGACCGGGAACCGCGGAAGCCTATGAAATGGTACGGTCTAAGATACGGGGCTTACAAGAACAGGTACGTTTGCTAACGTTTCCCCTCAGCCCCCTGTAGGTACAAACGGTGTTAGGAATGGAACCCAGAATATAGTTAAATGGTACAGAACCCCTGTGGGCTGGGTTAAAGTTAATGTTGATGAATCGTCTAAAGGGAACCCAGGTCTAGCTGGGGGTGGCGGAGTTTGTAAGAATGACAAAGGAGATCTCATTTTTGCTTTCTCGGTAGGATATGTGGTGATGTCTAACATTGGGACTGAAGTCAGAGCTGCCCACGACGGGGTAGCTATGTGTATAGAAAAAGGTTTTTGTAAAGTGGTGGTAGAATCAGATTCGGAGTTGGTGGTCAAGGTGTTTAAGGAGAACTTAAGCCTGGGTTGGAAATGGAGAGGCTGGACGGCTAGAACAAACTACCTTCGTCAAAAAGGGCAGATAGTTTTTGAGCACATTTTCAGGGAAGGGAACGCTCCGGCCGATGTGCTTGCCCGCGAGGGGAGCTCCTCTTAATCTCGGTTCTGTAGTAGTTCTTGGGCCGAGCTTCCTCAACAGGTGTGTGGGCTTCTTGTCTTAGTCAGGGTAGGGATTGGTTCTATCAGGGAGAGGAAGTAACTTTCCAACTTTCTTTTCTGTTGGTGGGAGGTTATCCCTTCCTTTTTTTTTTTTTTTTTTTTGGTTTGTTCTGAGTTTTGTGAATAGTGGGATTGATGTGGCTCGGTTTTGTTATTTCATTTGGTCCTCGCCAGGTCCTTTTTCTCCTGGGAGGGCCAGGTTTTGTAAGTTTCTGTTCAAAAGTTATATATGAAACAAGAATTTTTGAAAATAAAAATAAAAATGAAAATGGTACACTTTCAATCCCCTGCTGCGTTTTTCAGTGTGGTTCACGTGATCTTTGGATCTGCCCTATTTTTTGGCTCAATCCTTACAACAACCTCTCCAAATGGATGAACAGTTTGAATATAACACATATCTCATGGTGGGACCCACATAACTTCGTGACGTCAATACACCAGCCAGAACTTGGTTACGTCAATACACTAGCCACATAGGTGGTGTGTGGTACACCAGCCAATTCGCTTCCCTGTAATTAATGGTGGCCCCCTCCATGCCGGCCACTGATTGGGAAAACTGTATATGGGGCATGGTACGACATTTGGATAGCCCGCCGTGTGGCCCATCTACTGAGTGGAGAAACGGCGTACTCCCCCGCCAGACCCAAGCGCAAGGGAGGGGCTCTGAGTGGCCCCTTTGATGTATGGATTTTATCCACAACATCAATTCATTTTCCATATCATTTTAGGGTATAAATCCAAAAGTAGGTAGATATAAGGTTCAAGTGGACCACACCACATTAGTGGTGGTGATAGTGACACTCACAGTTGAAACCATCATAGGGCCCACTGTAATATTTGTTTGACATCCAAATTCTGTTCATAAGGTTGGATAAGCCTGGACAAAGAAAACACAGGTATAAGCTTGATCGAAAACTTTTGTAGCTCCTGATAAGTTTTCAAGGATATGCATTCAATACAACTTGTTTGACATGGTGTTGTTCACTTAAGATTTGGATTTGCCTTAGTTTTGCCCTAAAATGAACTCACAGAACGGATGAACGGTATGGATGTAACATGTACACCATGTGGAGCCCACAGAACATTACCTGTTGGGGTCCTTGTACAAAACCTTAGGATCTAGCCCTCCAGAACAAACCAGAATTATGGATAATAAAGCAATGAAAACAATCAATGCATCAATCACACACCACACAAGAGATTTTTACGTGGAAAACCCTCAAAGAGGTAAAAACCACAGGACCTCATCCAGATCAACAATCTACTATGAAGTAGAACGTTACAACATTCTTCACTCACGCAGGAATGGTTAAACAATAAGAGAAATAGAGAAAATAGAGAGATCTACCGATTACAAGGACATAGAAGCGCTGAGATATAGATTGCACAATAGATAGCCTCCACGAGCAGAACCTTCCTTCTATAAGCTTCCTCTCTCTCTTCCTCTCTTTCTCTCACCTTTTGATAGCCCTAAACCCTTTAGCAAATCCCTTGTAAAGCTTTAGGAAACCCTCTTGTTATTACCTAGAAAACCCTAGGCAACCCCTTTTATAGTTTTGGGAAACTCCTTTTCGCAACCCAGTTGCGAAATGACTCAAATCCGCAGTTTCGCATAAAATCGCGGAACAAACTGCGTAACCTATGACTAGTCGAGCTGAGTCTTCGACTGGTCGTAGGACCCCTTCGACCAGTCGAGCCATCTCGTCGACCAGTCGTAGCTACAGTAAAAAACAGCAAAAAAACTCGCTGGACTTTGAGTCGTGTCACGACTCAAACCTTCGACTGGTCGACCACCAGCCTTCGACCGGTCGAGCAGGGCTCACGACCGGTCGAAGATGGGTCAAAAAACCCATCATTACCATGTCAAGTGCGTTGCACACGGATCCGCTTACCTTGTGAATCTTCTTCACCCTAGTCGTGCACTACAAGCAATAGTCTAACAATGGAGCATTAACACAAGATTAAAATTATATTTTGTTGTGCATATGCTTTGTATTCTGCACGTCATGGTGGACTGTGAGAATTCACAGTCAATCGTAACTCATTGTGATGTTCACGACAGGAACTCTCTATGACGATTCACGATCGATCGACCGTGTGTGACTGTTGAGTTTCACGATTTTGCGCAAAACAAATTAGTATTTAAAACGATTTTCTCATTAGAGTTTAAGGTTAATAGAAAACTAATATAAGTGTTTTCTCGAGGGACTAGAGTTGGCCAAGGGAGAGGGTTTTCCACACTTATAAAAGAACTTGAAATAGATTTCTCAAGAGATCTAGGAGTTTCTTAGAGGTGCGCATCACAAGTGGAGATTGATTATATCTGTAATCAAAGAAGATGAGTTTATACAACTCTAAGATTTTGATTATAGTAGATATCTATCGCTAAATTTGTACCGTCGTTTTTTCCGGTTAGAGTTTTTCCACGTAAAATATAATTGTGTTCGTGATTATTTGCTTCTAGTTTCATTATCTTGCATCATTATATTATTTTATCTTTGTTTATCATGCTTCTGCAAAGCTTACGGATTGGCGATAATGTTAGATCTGAATTTCTAACACTTAGGGTTTGATCCGAATTTGTTGTTGGTTGGAGTTTACATCAATACACGGCGGGTTCACTCACAGGACATTTATATAATAAATTTTCAACATATGAATTACATGAAAATGAAAAGAAAGAAAGACGAGAGGAGATGATTTTCTCAACCTCCAATCCATAACTGGGCTAACTCAGTTAAGGCTGTATAAGAAGAGCCGCCCTCACTCAGAGCCGCCATCGAACTCTCTTCCATAGCCAAGAGCAGTTGAGAGAGGGCCTTTCCTTCTTATACCTGGTCAGGGGCGCCATTCTATTGCGTCACTCACATGCCTTCCTTGCCTGCTACGGCAAGCTGGATGTAACCTATCAAGACGTTTATGAGAAATCCTCTCCCTCTCTCCGTTTTTACATGGCAATGCCTTTCCTTGCCCGCCACAGCAACCTGGAAGGAACCTACCAAGATTTTTATAGAAATCCACTCTCAAAATCCTTTTTACCATGGCAAGTTACTCCATGTGAGCCTAAAAATTAAAAAGATACAAAACTCAAGTAGGCTGCACAACAGAAATAGTGAAGACTGAAAATCTACTATGAAGCATTTACAGGGCCATGGAAATTTTGGATTAGGCTAACATTTTTGTGTTTTGGTTCATCCCAATAGTAATAAACTCATGAACAGTATAAATGTATATAAATATTATAGTGGACCTTAGGAAGGTTTCAATGGTAGACGTTCAATCCCTGTTGTAATTTCCTGCCGGGCAACCCACTTAAGTTTTGGATATCTAATTTTGGCGTTCATATCTTAAAAATGGCTGGATTTTTCAGAAACACAACAGTGCCGTACCCAGCTTCTGTCGCAAGAAGTTTCTCAGTCTGAGTAACTCAGTATGCTAAGCGTACTGAGTAAACTCTATGAGATGCATGTAATTTATATATTTTATTCAATATGTCCATCCATTTTACCAAATAATTTTAGGGCCTCATATCAAAACTGCAGCATATACAAAACTAAAATGGACAACATCACAGGAAACCGTGTGAATTGAATGTCTACAGTTGAAAATTTCTTGGAGGCTATAAAAGTTTTGGATCAAACTTATATTTGTTGTTTCATTATATCCATCTTTACGTCATCTTATTAACAGTTTGAATGACAAATAAACAAGATTTCAACTTCCACAGTTTAATTCCTTCCTATTGTATGCTCCACTACTTGAGCTTTGACAAGCTTCAGATTTTAGCTCAACCCCTCAAATGAGACAGAAAAAATGGATGGACGGTGTGGATAAACGACGTGATGTATGTGTTATATCCCCATGGTCCATCCATTTGGAGAGATTATTTTAGGGCATGAGAAAAAGAATGAGGCTGATCCAAATCTGGAGCAGACCCCACCAAGGAAATAGTGAGGAGAGACCCCACCAAAGAAATAGTGGGGAGAGTGACGCTCAGCATTGAAACCTTCATAAGGTCCACCGAAAACACAAATATCAGCTTGATGGAAAACTTGTGTGGCAGTGAGAAGTTTTTAATGGTGGGTGTCACTCTCTTCATTGTTTTGGTGGGGGTCTACTCAGAGATTTGGATCTGACTCATTCTTTAGTTCATACTCTAAAATGATCTCTCCAAATATTGGATAGACAATGTGGATACAAAATATACATCATGGTGGGACCCACACAACAAGGTAACGTCACTTTAATAGTGACTCTAGCTACTCAATCTGTCTGTAGGTAATCGGCCTCCTCATATCCATAAGGTTTATTTTCTATCCAATTTATTCATAATAATTAACAAATATCATATTGATCCAAAACTTTGTGACAGAAAAAGAGTTTCAACAGCAGATGTTCCTAAGGGCTTTTCAAATGGGTGGACCATTTGGATATATATAACACATACCTCTGATAGACTCATAGTACTTGGTGACATCAGCACACCAGCCAGATCAGTGGTCCGTGCTACACCAGCCAATCTGCCTCAGACATTTGGCACGCAGTCTGGCCCATCTAGTGAGTGGATAAGCTTGACTTTCCAAGACACGTCATGTGATCAGTTATTATTGAAGGACAGCGACTGGGTACAACCCAGCTGGTCCCATGCTCGGCACTGGGAGGTGCTCTTAGTGGCCTATAATATATGGATTTTATCTACACCGTCCGTTCATTTTTCATATCGTTTTAGAGTAAAAACCCAAAAGTATGCGGAACAAGGCTCAAGTGGACCACTCCACATAAGTGGTGGTAATAGTGAGACTCACCCTTGAAACCGTCTTAGTGTCCACTGTGATTTTGTTTGACATCCAACCCGTTCATAAGGTCAGGTTTAGGCCTGGACGAAGAAAACACAAATATCAGCTTGATACAAAAATTTTCATATCTTTTAAGAAATTTTCAATGACAGGCATTCAATCCCACTGGTTTCTATGGTGTCATTCACTTGAGATTTGTGACTGCTTCAATTTTTTAGACTCATGCCCTAAAATAATGTCACAAAATGGATGAAGGATGTGTATGTAACTAATACACCATGTGCCTTTAGGCTAGTAGTTGTGCTGCTGTCTTAGCTGTAGCAGTGGCGCACATCTCGCCATATCATCTCAGTAGTTGTCAGCTTGTGTTTTTTTTCGCTACTGGGTAGGGCTAGAAGCTATTCTCTGCAAGATGGTTACTTTTTTTTTTTTTTTTTTTTTTTTAAAAAAAAAAAAAAAATTCGTTCGCTCATTAGGCTATATGATAGGTGAGGCCCAATGTTTTCGTGGAGCCCACCTGAACAGCAGGTTTGTACATCCTCTGTTCATAAGAATCATATCATCCATGGAAAGTTTCTGTTTAAAAAAAAAATGTGGAGACCACAGAACTTTACCACGTCAACTGTTTGGCAGACTGCAATTGTCTTTCCGTATGAATCTTCTCCTCCCTAGCCGTACACTACAGTCAATAGTGTAGCGATGGTGCATTAGCACAATATTAAAATTACATTCATACAATGATTTCTCAACATATGAATTACATGAAAATGAAAAGAAAGAAAGATAAGAGCAGATGATTCTTCTCAACCTCCAATCCATAACTGGGCTAACTCAGTTAAGGCGGTATAAGAAGAGCCGCCCTCACTCATAGCTGCCATCGAACTCTCTTTCATATCCAAGAGCCGTTGAGATAGGGCCTTTCCTTGTTCTGATTCCATAAGCTCTCGAATCCCTCTCTCCAACTGAGACCCGTTCACGAACCCCTTGTCATCCATTTCTAATGGGAGGGCAATCTTCATCTCCTCCACCATAAACACCTTATTCATGTGCTGCTCTGCGTAGAGGGGCCATGCAAGCATTGGCACCCCTTCGCACACTGCTTCCAAAGCTGAGTTCCAACCGCAGTGAGTCACGAACCCACCCACCGATTCCCGTTTCAACACGGCCACCTGTGGGGCCCACGATTTTACCACCATTCCCCTATCCTTGGTCCGCTCCATGAAGCCTTCCGGCAGTAAAGCGTCCAAATCGGGCTCTGGCGGTGCTAAAAAGTGCTGCCTCTTGCCTTCTGTGGGCGGACTGCGCACCACCCACAAGAACCTGTGCCCGCTCTTCTCCAGCCCCATCGCTATCTCCTTCAGCTGCGCAGCCGAGAACAACCCCAAGCTACCGAAGCACAAGAACACCACGCTCCGCCGCGGCTGCGAGTCAAGCCACGCCAGGCAGTCAGACTTATCAAGACTATCGCCGGGTGCGATCAAAGGCCCGATGCAAGAGACGGGCGGCGTGGGACCATCCAGAACGCAGGATCCATCCAAGATGGCCTTCATGGCTCGGGGCTCGAGCGCGTCGAAGGAGTTGACGATGACACGGCTGGATTTGGTTAGCTGGGAAGCAACGTACAGTAAATAATGGTAGGCTTCGTCATTGCGATCGAGCATGGGGAGAGGCATGGAGGAAGCAGGGAAGGGTGGCACGCCCGGCACATGGAGAGGGATGTGCATGTCTTTGTAGTTTGTGGAGTGGAGGCGATGGAGGATGGGGATGTGAAGGAAAACAGCGAGGACAGTAGCTCCTGAAGTGAAGAAGCAGTAGGCAGGGATGTTGAGTTTGGCAGTGACGTCGAGAACAGGAGCACAGAATAAGTCGAAGATAAGGGCGCGGATTGAAAAAGAGAGGGAGATGGATTGGAGGGTTTGAAGGACGTTGGGGTTGTTGAGTTGGAGGCATCGGAACATGAAGTTTTCTGGGTGGGCAGAAGGAGAGGAGAAGGAGGAGAGAGAGATGGGGGAAGGGAGGTGGTGGAAGGTGATGGATGGATGGGAAGTTGTGACGCGGTGGATGTAAGGAGCGGTGGAGCCAGTGTTGAAAGGGGCTTCAGGGATGAGGATGGAGATGGTGGAAATAGTAGAGGTAACGGAAAGGATGCGCTTACCAAGCTCGACCATTGATATAAGGTGGCCCATCCCTGGAGATGGATAGAGGACGATTGTATCACTCTTTCTCTCCATCTTCTCCTCCTCTCTCTTACTCTTGTTTATCTGTTTAAATAAGAAAATTCGTCCGACTAGGCAGCGGACGATGATGCGTACATTGAGGATGAACTTACGAGGTGGAGATATGTAGGCCCACTGTGACATGTATCGAACATCCACACCGTTCATTTTGTGGGTCACCTCGAAGTTATGAGATTTGCCTAAAATCAACCATATCTGGTACTCAGGTGGACTACACGCGTGAAACCATGTGACATTATGCCTAAACATCTAAAAGCTCTTGGTGGGTCCATATGAGTTTTGGAATTGCTTTATATTTTTTTGACCCTTTATCCAAGTGGGACATATAAAATTAATGGATGGGCTGGATGTCTGAAACTCACCTGAGTGCGTCATGTAAACAAGAGGGAAGGTTCAATGGATGGGCATTCAATCTAAACCGTTATCTGAGTTGTGCTCTAAGTCAGGCGCGGTGGATACCTAATCGTGGGGCCCACTTTAATGTATGTTCCTTACATCCACACCGTTCATCTATTTTAACTGCTAATTTTAGGTCACGATAAAAATAATCTTTTTTTTTTTTTTAAATGAAGTAGATCCAAATCTTAAGTGGACCATACCAGAGGAAACAGTATTGATTGAATCCCCCCCGTTAAAAACTTCATAGAGGCTACCGGTTGCCATCCAACCTATTGATAAGGTCACAAATAACTGGAAGAGACCACACAAAGATCAGCTTGATCCGAAACTTTTGTTGCCCATGAGAAGTTTTTAATAGTACATTACCATTGTTTCCAGTAGTATGGTCCACCTGAGATTTGGATCTGCTTCATTTTTGGGATCATGCCCTAAAATGCATTTTAAATGGATGAATGGAGTGGATATAATGCACATACTAGTGGTCCCACGATGAGGGATCCCACCCACCTAGGTGGATCTAGGGATCCGCTGAAGCTGCGCCATCTAAGTAATGGATTGACTTTTTTTTAGGCCCTTAGCTTACCTGTAAAGGGTTCATCTAATTAATGGAGTGGATGTCCAAAGCACATCACAATGGTTGGCATGAGCTTGACCACTCACCTTTATCATTCATATATATATATACCCATGAGGTTGAGTTATGTGGGCCCCACTGTGATGTGTGACAGACATCCACTCCATCAATTAGATGCACCTTTCATGGTGGATCAGGGACCAAAAAATCAGGCTAATCCATGACTTAGGTGGGTCACACCATAGATGATAGTTGAGAGTAGATATTCACCCATTGCAATCTTCATAATTGCTAATAAAACCCACTCATATATGATTTAGACATCCAGCCCATCCATTGTATGTCCCACTTGGATGAGGGCTCACACCAAGTTTCAGCAGTAAGCAAAACTCAAATGAACCCTAAGAGGTGCTTTTAAATGTTTTAGTCATGATTTTACGCTATTTCAGATGCAGCCCACACGCTCATTATGTACAGAGAGAGGACAAAGATGGGAGAGCCCCATTAATCATTTGTCCAAAAATCATTCTAACTAAACACTTACGTAGGCCACTTCATGTGAAATGAATGGATTTATCTCAACACCCTGATCCATAGCTCAAGTGGTAGACGGAGTGATTTATTTCAACGCTGAGGTTTTGGTATCAATTCCCCATTGGGGTAGCTAATAGTGATGTATGAACTGACAGTTGGAGTCTACTAACAAGCTAATTAAGAAAAATAATTAAATAAATCTCATAAAAGACAACGATATGCCTTACAGAAAACTAATGGTGGGCATTCCATCCTAACTTTAATTTCCTGAGGTCGTGGTAGTTGAGCTCCGAATGGCTATGATTATAGGGTGGAAAGCACTGTGGATGTCCTGAAAGTTTTGCCCACTTGCTTTCAGCAGAAGAGGTACCTGACACAAGGTAGTAAGTGCCTCCAACGGCCCATTACTGAAAAAAGTGTGAAGAGGGAAGTGACTTTGCTATCCAAATCATTTAAACCTCTGAGAGGTCTACTGTGATGTTTATGTACAATTCAAACCATTCATAATATCATTCTCACATGGATGGAAACAGTGAGTGTTCAATCTTGAATAACCCTGGTGATTGGACGGTTTTTTTTTTTTTTTTTTGTCTTTTATTAGCTTGTTAGTACACCCACTGTCAGTTCACAATTCACTGTTAGCCACCCCTTTTAGGAATTGATTCCAGGACCTCAGCTTCCAAACTAGGTATTTTTCACTCAGTCTACCACTTGAGCAATGGATCTGGGTGTGGTGACTGGACTTATTAAGGCTTACTATGATGAATGTGTTCTACCTATACTGTCGATCCATTTTTCCAGTTTATTTTAGGGCATAAGCCTAAAATTGAAGCATATTTAAAGTTACATGGACTACACCACATGAAAAAATTAGCATTAAATACCTACTGCCCCGAAACTTCCTGGGGACCACATAAGCTTTGAATGGAGCTGATATTTTTATTTTGCCTTCATTTAGTTTTGTGTGGCATTATCAATGAGTTAGATGGCAAATACTTATCACAGTAGGCCTTAGGAAGGTTTAACAGTGGACGTTATTATCTATCTTCTTTCCTGTGGTGTGGTCCATTTGAGATTTGGATATGCTTCAATTTTGGACTCAGGCCCAAAAAAGAGCTGGCAAAATAGATAGGAAATGTTGATAAAAATATATACATTAAGGTGGTCTCTGTCACTTGGGATGTTGGTGGTGGGGTCACCACACAGTCTACTCCCTTAGGTATAACAACTTTCAAATATGCCTGTGTGCTGGAGAGGATTTGGTAAAAGACTATAGAGCCCCACGTGGTAAATTTGGACTTAAATTTACTAGTGTAGCACACAGGATGGCGCTGGAAAAGCTCCGTGTACCCCACTATGATGTACGTGTTTTATCTATACCGTCCATCCATTTTGCCAGCTCATTTTCAGACATGATACCAAAAATAAGACAGATACAGATCTCAGGTTGACCACACCATTGGAATAACGTATGAAGGATAAAAACTTTCTACTCCCATTGTAATGTTTATTTGCCATCCAACCTGTTGATTTAAAACAAACATCACCTACATTCAAAACATTTGTATCCCTCAAAAAAAAAAAAAAAAAAAAAAAAAAAAAAAAAAAAAAAAAAAAACATTTGTATCCCTCGTTAGGTTTTCAATGGTGAGCGTTCAATATCCTTTGCTTACTATGGATCTGAACCATCAAGTTGAGGCCGTGACCAATCCCAAACGCAGTTGGGTCACATTACAGGTGACGGTTGGATGGGATGCCCACAATTTGTGTGGGCCCACGTGTATGCCATCCACTACATCAATAAGATGGACCCCACCAGGACGGGTGTACAATCCTAAAATGGGGGCATTACAACAGTCAGGTGGGCACCACTTGGAGAAATTTACAACTGTGGACCCACCTTTTATCTAGTGGTTTTTACGAAGCAATACAAACTTAATATACGCAATTGGACCTCCTCGTACGGACACCTAATTTGAGGACGAAAATACCTCCGCCTTCCTCTGGCTGGCGTGCAGAGACGAGCGCAGACGGACGGTCCGGTGTGGGGAACGCAGGTGGGGCCCACTGTGATGTTTGTGAGAAATCCTCTCCAACTAAGTTCATTCACAGGGTTACAAAGACCTGGATGAAGAGGAAAAACAAATTTCATAATGACCCAAAACTTCTGTAACCCTTGAAAGGGTTTCAATGGTAGATGTTCGATTTCCCACTGCCTTTTATAGTGTGGTCCACTTGATAGCTAGATCTGTCTTATTTTTCACATCAAGCCTTAATACAAGTTCGCCAAATAGATGGACGGTTTGGATATAACACCTACCTCATAATGGGACCCACAAAAATTGGTGGGGATTATAAGGAAGAAAAAGAAGAAGAAAAAAAAAAAGGCATGCCAGTGAGTTGGGGTCGACTACGTTGGGACCCGGTCAACCGGGTCAGAGAAAAAAACCACGACCAGCAAGTTGGGGTTGACCGGGTTGGGACCCGGTCGACCGAGTCATAGCTTGGCCTATCGCTATGGATTATAACCGTAGCCATAGCTGTAGTGCTATGCACTTTTTTCTCTTTTTTATTTTTATTTTTTACATGGAGAAAATTTTTCCCTTTACATTTTTCTATAATACATAATTATGTAAATATGTATATATAAGTATATAAAAATATTTTTCTATCTTTTAATTCATTTCTTTGTCTATTTATTTAACAAGCATATCTCCTAAACTAGAATGATTTACTTAATTTACTATATGATTTTGGGGTAGGAGAAGCTAATTTAGCCAACCAACCTATTTATTTTCCAAGATTCCATCGGGTCGATGGTCAAAAATCTATTTCATTCAGCTCGTAATCAATTTCAATCAACATCGATGGTTCGGGTTGGTGCTCAACCCTAACCCAACCCAAGGTTCCTATACTTAAACCTTGACCCAACCCAACCCAATCTTGGGTTGGGAATTCTCAACCCAAGCCCAACCCAAGAGGGCTCGACGGGTTGATTGGGTTGGTCGGGTGTATATGTGCTAATATTTTCGTTATTACATTAGTTTATTATATTTCAATATAGGACTTATTTGTATCTATGATTTTATTAATTATATACGTGATTATTCATTATAAAGAACTTCATTTAAAAAAAAAAAAAAAAACCAAGCTAAAATATAGGACTACTCCTTTAAAAAGTCATGTAGCACAACACGCAATCTATTTGGGAGAGAGAAATCCGGCATATCTTGTTAGCGTGAGTCCTTGGAAATGACGTGGACAAATGAGACCCAACATCACTAGTGTACTTTCTACACAAACAATCCACACTCAATTATAATTTATAAGTAACTAATATATTGATCGGGTTCGGGTTGGGTTGGGTTGGGTTGGGTTGGGTTGGGTCGGGCAACCTCAGACCTCAACCCAAGCCCAACCTAAGTTTTATCGGGTTGGTGTTTGTATAGCCCAAGCTTGAGATCGGACCCGATATATCCTACCCGAGCCTAACCCAATGTCGGGTTGGTCGGGTTAAACCCGCCCAACTTTCAGCCGTACATAAAATTGAGCGAGGCAAACATGAAAATGAGCAGACTAAGCATAAAAAAGAGTGGGGCAAACTGAAGTACCACCGATTTTCATGCTTGCCCCGCCAATTTTCTAGTTTGCCCAGCCGTTTTTCATGCTTGCCTTGCCGATTTTCTAATTTGCTCCGCCGTTTTTCATGCTTGCCCCGCCGATCTTCTAGTTTGCCCCGCCGTTTTTCTTGCTTGTCCCGCCGATTTTCTAGTTTGCTCCGCCGTTTTTCATGCTTGCCCCGCCGATTTTCTAATTTGCCCTGCCGTTTTTCATGCTTGCCCCGCCGATTTTCTAGTTTGCCCCGCCGTTTTTCTTGCTTGCTCCGCCGATTTTCTAGTTTGCCCAGCCGTTTTTCATGCTTACCCCGCCGATTTTCTAGTTTGCCCTGCTGTTTTTCATGCTTACCCCATCGATTTTCTAGTTTGCCTCGCCGTTTTTATTGCTTGCCCCGCCGTTTTTCTAGTTTGCCCCGCCATTTTTCTAGTTTGCCCCGCCGTTTTTCATGCTTGCCCCACCAATTTTCTAGTTTACCCCACCGTTTTTCATGCTTGCCCCACCGATTTTCTAGCTTGTCCCACCGTTTTTCATGCTTGCCCCGCCGATTTTCTAGTTTGCCCCACCGTTTTTCATGCTTGCCCCGCCGATTTTCTAGTTTGCCCCCGCTGTTTTTGGCCCGCCGTTTTCTAGTTTGCCTCGCCGATTTTCTAGGTTACGGATATGGCTACGGTTATAATCCGTAGTTATAGATTCTTTTTTCTTATTTATTTATTTATTATTATTTTTTTTGCTGTTGTAATCCCACCACCTTTTATGGGTCCCACAGTCCTAGATTTCTCTTCCTGTAATGTGGTACACTTGAGATTTGGATATACCTTGTTTTTGGTCTCATACCATAAAATAATCTGAAAAAATATATGGACAGCATGGATGAAAAGCCTACATCATGGTGGGGCCCACGGACCACCGACTGTCCGCCATTAGCTGGTGGCAGGGGGAGTACCGAATCCGTTTCCGTCAAAAGGAGGGGTATTTTCATCCTAAAATTTTGACTTCGTACGAGGAGGTCTGCTGCTCTAAGTTTAGGAGATATGCTTGTTAAATAAATAGACAAAGAAATGAATTAAAAGATAGAAAAATATTTTTATATACTTATATATACATATTTACATAATTATGTATTAAAGAAAAATGTAAGGGGGAAAACATTCTCCTCGTAAAAAATAAAAATAAAAATAAAAAAGAGAAAAAAAAAATACATAGTACTACAGTTTTGGCTACGATTATAATCCGTAGCGATAGACCCAACTCTGACCTGGTCGACCGGGTCCTATCCCGGTCGACCCCAACTCGCTGGCTACATTTTTTTTACTTTGTTTTTTTATTTTTATTTTTCCTGTTGTGATTCCCACCGATTTTTGTGGGTCCCATTATGAGGTATGCGTTATATCCAAACCGTCCATCTATTTGGCGAACTCGAATTAAGGCTTGAGGTGAAAAATTAGACAGATCTAGCTATCAAGTGGACCACACTGTAAAAGGCAGTGGAAAATTGAACGTCTACCATTGAAACCCTTTCAGGGGTTACAGAAGTTTTGGATCATTATGAAATTTGTTTTTCCTCTTCATCCAGGTCTTTGTGACCCTATGAATGAACTTAGACGGGGAAGATTTCTCACAAACATCACAGTGGGCTCCACCTGAGTTTCTAATGGTTGACGCTCACTCAACACCGTTTCCTATAATGTGGTACACTTGAGATTTAGATATACCTCATTTTTGGTCTCATAACATAAAATGATTAGAAAAATATATGGACGGCATGGATAAAAAGTATACATCATGGTGGGGTCCATAGACCACCGACCGTCCACCATTAGCTGTGACCGGGGGAGTAACGAATCTGTTTCCGTCAAAAGGAGGGGTAATTTCGTCCTGAAATTCCGACTCCGTGGGAGGAGGTCCAAGTGCGTATGTTAAGTTTGCATTGTTTCAAAAATATCCAACGGATAAAAGGTGGGGTCCACAGTCATAAATTTCCCCACCACTTGACTTTGGAGACTCTAGGCATGATTTTATATGGTATAGCCCACTTGACTTTTGGATCGCATGGATTTTAAGCTCCAATGAGAATATGCCAAGACACACATGATATACAGATTAAATGCCATGCACGCATCATAGTGGGGCCACGCACAAAATGTTACTAAATAGAGGAACTGTACTCGTTTGGTTGCATTTGAAGGAACACGGATTGCGAACTGACACTGCCGATAGCGACTAGCTATTGGCCGGTGCTCTGTGGGGCCCATCATGATGTATATGTTTTACCCTGTCCATTCATTTTGCCAGGATATGGGTCTTTTCTGGTGTGCGATGACTCCTTTCTACCCTTAGATTTCATACTTAGATTGATCTGAACCGTTCATGTTTTCAATAGCTCCAAATGGAAACTCTAATATTATAATCATGCTTCATTGATCACCCTGGCCTTTAAATCTTATATTTGAATATGATCCATTTAATATTCATCTTCCAACACAATCACCGGAAAATGTTTACCATGGCCTGGGTAGCATAGATGCAGAACATGAACGGTTCAGGTCATCATTTAAAATGAGATCAGAAGATGAAAACCAGACACCGAACAGTCTGGTGGGGCACCATACGGTAGTAAAAACAAAGCAGCAACGGATCATATGAATTGAGAAAACGCCTACTTGTTAAGTAGCAAAGATAGCTTAACCGGATAAAAATTGTTTTACCGGTCATTGGAAGAGTGGTCCAAAGGATATATGGTTGAGTTCATCACACATGCCGGGTATCATGCTAATTACCTGTACCCCGGCCAACATGAAGTTCCAGCATGTGGTAGCTATGTGGGCCCCACTGAGATGTATATGAAAAATCCAGTCCTTTAATCAGTTCCAAAAACTCACAATATGATGGGAGCCCAAAATTCAGGTGGTCCACATGACAAGAAACAGTAGGGATTGAACCCATACCACTGAAACCTTTGTGGGGCCACAAAAGTTTAGGATCATGCTAATATTTGTGTTTTCAGTTCATCCCATTGGAAATAACTTATGAACAGTTTGGATGACAAACATCTCTCTCATCATGAGAAAAATTATGATTTATGTGACATAGTCAATCCTTAAGAGATGAATATTGTTAGAGCTACTTGTATCTATGCTATATAACTAAGTAGCGGAGAACATTTTTACTCCGCATTGGGTTTGGCATCTTTACAGATAAGAGCTATTTGTTTTTTTTTTTTTCAAAAAATAAAAAGTCTTTATTTGCTTTTCTAATTAGATTGTTCAATAATAATTTAATTTTACATTTATTAATTTAGATATAAAAAGTTTTACCTCTTAATTCTTTAAGTTTGGAGAGTTTATTATTATTATTATTTATTTTAGGTTTCCTTTTTTAACAAGTTTGTTCTTAACTTTTTAAGAAATTCCAATATTACCTCTCTTATTCACATCAAAGGTAAGGCCTACATGACATGGACAGTGGACATTGAAGGTGGGCCCTCCAAGGAGATGTTGGTTTTCAAATGTCTGCATGTACTAATTTTAGCTTGTTTGAGAAATTTTGATGTTTTAACTTTTGTTGGCCGCCTAGCACATACATTAGAGGAAATATGTAGGCCTGTTTGAACTTAGGATTCCTGATATATCAACTGAGATTTTGCTAAGTTCAATGTTTGAACTTAGCAAAATCTCAGTTGATATATCAGGAATGATTTCGAATCAAGCAGAACTTAGGATTCCTGATATATCAACCGAGATTTTCGCCTTAGTCTTGCTTGATTCGAAATGATTATAGTGATGACAATTGATTGTATTCAATTATAATAAGAAGTAATGATGTGAGTTTTATACTTATATTATATTGTCCTTATTAATTAATGAAAACGAACAGGTACTTATTGCTGTAGTGACTTCAGGGTTGTCACCTGCTTAAGCTCGGAATGGCCATGATTTTACGGTGCAAAGGTGAAATGTGGGCCAAGATACTTGATGGACATTGGATCTCATGAAATTTCACCCACATGGCTCTTACCTCGATTGCTTGCCCCCTATTGTCAGTGGTCCTCGGTGAGGTGCAATGTGGTGTTTGTGAGAAATTCATCTCCTTTATCTATTTTGTCAGTTCATGTCAGGACAATAATAAATACATCAAAGTTAGGCTCACAAAACTTGGTGGCGTCAACACGCCACTAACTCGGTAGGGTTGGCAGGAGCAGATTAGGTGAGACCCAGCCCTTATCCTGGCCCACGCACCATGATGTGTGAAGCTAAAGCTAGGAAGGTGAAATAATGATGAGTTCCAGCGGCTACTCTGTATCTACTCCGATCACCCGTTTTTTCAGATTATTTTAGTGGGTAATCCAAATAATTAGGCAGATTAAATTATAAGGTGGACCATACTCTAGGAAACAGTGGTGATTAAATACCCTACCGTTGAAAATTTCTTAGGGCTCACGTTAATGTTTCTTTAGTGTTTATTTACCATCCAATCTGTTGATAAGGTCATGTACGCCTGGATGAAGGGTAAAAACAAAGATCAGCATGATCCAAAACTTTTTTAGCCCATTAGTAATCAATCACCTGTTTCTTATGGTATGGTCCAACTGATAATTAGATATGCTTTTTTTTTTTTTTCTTTTTTTTTGGGATTATGTAGTAAAATGATCTGGAAAAATGGATAAACGGAATGGATACACAATACAGACATCATAGTGGGCCCCACGGTTAGGGCAGCCTAATCCGGTCTTGGTGTTGGCACACCTTGGTTGAGGCAGGTTGGCTGGACTGTTCCATGTGGGCAACAATGATATATGTGTTTTATCCAAGCCGTCCATTCATTTTGGGTCATTATTTTAGAACATGAGGTAAAAAAATGAAGCAGATTCAGATCTCAGATGGAGCACGCCACAAGAAACAGTGATGATTCAACGCTGCCCATTAAAAACTTTCGTGGCCCCACTGTAACCATATTCATAATGTTTATTTGCCATCCAACCTGTTGACAAAGTAAAAAGAACTTGATTAAGGGAAAATACTAAGATTAGCTTGATCCAAAATTTTTGTGGCCTCTTGAAAACTTTTAATTGTCTTCCACCACCTTTTCCAGTGGTGTGGTCCACTAGAGATTGGATCTGCTTAGATTTCGGGATAGCGTCCTTGAATGGGATGAAAAAACGGATGGACGTACATCAAGGTAGGCCCCCACACGGTAAGGGATAACGTCCTTGAATGAGATGAATGGACCGCTCATGATGTAAGGCAGGCCCACACGGCAAGTAGCGAGGTAGCTAATGGACGGTGCTCTGTGGACCCCACCATGATGTATTTGTTTTATCCACACCGTTCATCTACTTATGTAGAATAATTTAAGGCATGACACTAAAAATTTTGCAGATCCATATCTCAAATGGACCACACCACAAGAAAACAGTGGTGATTGGACGTCCACCATGAGTAATTTCACAGGCCCACTGTCAGTAGACCCGTAATGTTTATTTTCCATCCAACCCGTTCATAAGGTCAATTAAACCTGGATAAAGTAAAGAAGATGAAGATTAGATCTTTCCAAACTTTTGTTTCCTACAAACTGTTCTTAATAGCCATTCAAGGGTTTTTTCCTATGGTGAGGTCGAGTGGAAATTTTGATCTGCTTTTGTGTTGATATAACATATACAAGGAAGTCAATTGGCTGGTGTACCACACACCAGCAACCTATCAGGTGTGGGTTAGAGCTGTACGTACGAGTCGAGCCAGCTGGTCAGCTTGCTCGACTTGACTCGGAAAAGCTTGACTTGACTTGGTTCAAAATTAGATTCGGAACGAGCTCACGCCTTTTCTTTTACACACATACCCACGCAAGTCATAGTGGGATTTCATCACCTATGGGTATCGAACCTAAGACCTCATGTTGAAACTCCTCAGAGGCTACCACTGAGGTAAGGACTCAAGTTGACTTGGATCGAATCACCTTGATGACTCGCTGAGTGTTTGATGAAAGGACTCAACGAAGTGTGTTTTAGGTGCATAAATTCTCCGTGGGATTGGCCGGTGGTGAGGAAGGAATGGATGCGAAACAAATCACTACAAAATTTATTTTAAAAAAAAAAAAAAAAAAAACTTTATATTATAAAACTACTCTCATATTTTGATTTTGATGCTGCCCGTCGAGTGTTTGATGAAATACTTGTAAACTACTGTTATCATTTTGCATTTCATAAGAAATTCAAAATTGATGTAGAGCGGGTCGCGGACAATTACATGGCAAAGATGGATCAGAAAAGGCCCGGTCGGCGACAGAAGTGATCTGGACCATCAGACCTTAAATCAGGCGTATCTCGCAATTCGGGATGAGTTAGCGGACGAAAAATATATGATTTTGGGGTAGAACGAGCTACTTTAGCCAACCAACCCCGCTACGCCGGGTTGCGACGCTCGGAATTGCGAGAAACCCCTGATTTCACGGTCGTTTCCCTGTTTCAATTTCGTTTTTACTATAAATAGTAAGTTTTAGTTTGCTTATAACTCTTCATCCGTCGGGCTTTAGGAGTTGCGCCCAACGTGAAAAGAGCTTAGAATAATTAGGAGAACGGGTTGGTGAAGCCAAATAGGACACTTACTATTTTTGGCCGAAAACCTTGCGCACTAGTAGACATCACGACCGTCTATAAATAGTAAGTTTACTATTTATAGTAAGTCGCGAATTCTAGGAGTCCTAGTTGTAGTTGGATTCTGATTTCTTTCTCATTGCTTAGTACCCTTATTTAAAGGGTTGTGAACTCGTTTTTATGAATTAATTAATCTATTTCGAATTTATTTAGAATTTATTTCTATTTTCTGCTCTCTTTTCTCGTGGATTCGAGAAGTCTCTGTGAGGAGTCCAGAGAAGTTCCGTGGATTCGGAATATTTATCCTCTTGAGGAAGACGGTGCTCGACCTCACGTCCTCCCCTGCGTCAAAAATGCACTACGTGTATTTGAGAAAATGTCGCACAGGCTCAAACTGGACCTAGTTGCTAACCGAACTAAGCCGAGCTGGCCAATCGGGCTAGAGGACCGAGCCAAGTTCGAGCTGGGGTTAGGTACCAGCCGAGCCGAGCTGAGTTCGAGCTGGGTTTAGCTACTAGTCGAGCCAAGCCTAGCTATGCCAAGCTCGACTTGATTCAACTCATGTACAGCTCTAGATTGGGTAGGTGTTGTGTCAAGACGAGGACACAGGTTAGCTACTGAACTCGTCATTAGCGAGTCAAGCTATAGAAGTGACGTCACCACCTTCTTTGTGCCTCACAATGATGTATGTGTTGTATCCACATCATCCATCCATCCACTCGGAGAGATCATTTTAGGTTATAATCCAAAAAATTAGTCAAATCCAAAGCCCAAGTGGACCCCACCACTGAAAATAGTGGGGACAGTAACGCCCACAGTTGAAACATTCCTAAAACCCACCATGATTCTTATTTAAGATCCAACTTGTTTATAAGTTAACATAGACATGGAACAAGGGAAAACACAAATACCAGCTTGATCGAAAACTTCTATGGCCCAAAGAAGTTTTTAATTGTAGGCGTTCAATCCTGACTGTTTTATGTGATGGGGTCCACCTAAGCTATGGATCTACTCATCCTTTGGTTTTTTTTTTTTTTTTTTCATAGCATAAAATGATCTCTCCAAATGAATGGACATCATGGATACAACACATGCATCATGGCGCGGTCCACATAACATGGTGACATCACTTCAATAGTGAGACTCGCTTTTGTCTAGCTCCAAGTTGTACGAACGGTTTAAAGGAGATCAAAGTTATATGGGCCCCACAATGATGTATTTATCATATCTACATTGTTCCCTTTGGCGAGATCATTTTCGATCTTGATCCCAAAATTGCATAATTTCCATCACATATAGTAGTGGGGACAATGATTCTTACCATTAAAACATTCGTAGGGCTCACTATAACGTATACTTTTCATCCAATTTGTTCATAAGGTCACACAGACCTTGACGAAAAGACAAAACAAATATCATATTGATCCAATATCTCTGTAACCCCCAAAAAGGGTTTCAATGGTAGGCATTCAATCTCCCATTGCTTTTTACTGTGTGGTCCACTTGATTTTTGGATGTCTTATATTTCAGCTCAAGCCTTACAATGAGCTCACCAAGTGGACGGACGGTTTACAAACCCGCAACCGTTTAGGTCGTTTGAACATTGAAGCGGATTGGCTGGTGTACCACATATCAGCCATCTAGCTGGTGGGTTGATGTCAGCAAATTATGTGGATTCTATAATGAGGTATTCGTTATATCCAACCAGTCCATCCATTTGGCGAGCACATTGTAAGACTTGAGCCAAAAAATAAGACAGATCAAAAGATCAAGTGGACCACACTGTAAAAAGCAGTGGGGGAATGTCTGCTATTGAGACCCTTTTGTGGGTCACATAGTTTTAGATCAATATGATATTTGTTTTTCCTCTTCACCCCGGTCTTTCCGGTCTTATGAACAGATTGTATGGAAAACAACCGTTATGGTGGCTCTATGAATATTTTGACAGTGAAAATCATTACCCCCGCGGTTACTATTTGTGATGTGGTCCAGTTGAGATTTGGATATGATTTTATTATTATTATTATTTAAAACTCGTGCTCTAAAATGATGTCGATGAATGGACGGATATAATAAATACATCAATTATGGGTTCACGTAACTTTGATCTCCTTTAAACCGTTCGTAGAACTCGGAGCTCGAGTAGCGTCAGCACTTGTTTTCAGTACTCACACCAGCAAAAACGCTGGTGTGCAGTACACCAGCCAATCCGCGTCCAAACGAAACAGGTGGCGGATTGGATGCTTACAAGGTCAGTAGCCAAATCGCTATTGATGTGACGTCACTAAGCTCCGTCCATCATGATGCACGTGTTGTATCCATACCGTCCAAACATTTTTAGAGATATAGCATTACAAAAAGAATGAGATAGATCTAAAGTTCAAGCGGACCCTACCATAGAAAATAGTAGGGACAGTGACATCCACCGTTCAAAACTTCTTAGGGGCCACAGTAGTTTTCAATAAAGCTGATATTTTTGTTTTCACTTCATCTATCTCTATGTTAACTTATGAATAGGTTGGATCTCAAAAATACATCACGGTGGGCCCTATAAATGTTTCAACGGTGGGTGTGACTGCTCCACGGTTTACTGTGGTGGGATCCACTTGAAATTTAGATCTTATTTCATTCTCTTTGTAATGATATAAAACAATCTCTAAAAATGTTTGACGGGGGGATGTGTGCGTGTTTTTTTTTTTTTTTTTTTAAAAAAAGGTGTGCCCGGAAACGGATTGGCTACTCCGCTGCCACGGATGGCTGGTGTTCAGTGCTCTGTGGGCCCACCATGATATATGTGTTTCATCCATGCCGTCCATCTATTTTTCTAGATCATTTTACGTTATGAGACCAAAAATTAGTTATATCCCAATCTCAAGTGGACCACATTACAGAAAACAATTTTGAATGAAAGTTGACCATTAAAAACTTTTTAGGGCCACGAAAGTTTTGGATCAAACTGATATTTGTTTTTTCACTTCATCTGAATCTGTATGACCTAATCAACAGATTGGATGTCAAATAAAAAGTACAGTGGACCTTAAGAGGATGTTAATTGTCTATATCCAATGACTATTGTTTTCCAATGGTGTGGTCCAAATTAAATTTATATCCCTCTCATTTTTTGGTTCAAGCCATAAAATGATTTGTAATAATGGATGAAACATACACATCACCGTGGGTCCCACAGAGCACCAACCACCAGCCACCGGGATGGTGGCAGGGGGAGTAGCCAATCCGTCTCTGGTGTGCCCTGTCCAAGGTACATTGATTTTGACCTGCACTGCAGCCATTTCGAAGGCACGTTGATCTGTCGCACGTCGAATTCCTTCACTGAATTAAGACAGAGTTCCTCTACTTGAGGTGTTGTGAGTCTGCTGGCAACGGTGGTCTTCTCTGTAGAGATGGCAGGTACGAGGTCTATGGAGGCTTGCAATCGGTGTGGCTGCTGCTAAATGTAAATAGATTTGTGGAAGGCCGCTGTGGGCTGACTGCCTTGTTTTGTGCATTTTTTTCCAAGAAAAGGAAAGCTTTATTAACACAACAAGGGCTGTACAACAGAAAAACAGTCGGGCAGGCCCATAGCTTCAAAATTCTCTTAGGCCCACCTATCATATATCCCAAGGCCGGCCCACTAGAAAACTAACTTAGACCCCTACCTTCTCTATTGCAATCTAGGCCCACCCGGTCCAAAAGGAGGGCTCCCCATATTGAAAGGCAGACGGATTGGCTACTCCCCCTGACACCAGCCCCGTGGCTGATGGTTGGTGCTCTGTGGGCCCCACCATGATGTATTTGTTTCATCCATTTTTACAGATCATTTTAAGAATTGATAAAGAAAAAATGATAGGAATATAAATCTCAGGTGGACCACACCACAGGAAAACAATAATGATTGGATATCCACCAGTAAAATCCTCCTAAGGCCCACTGTACTGTTTATTTGACATCCAATCGGTTGATTAGGTCATAATGACCCAGATGAAGGGAAACAATAAACATCAGCTTGATCCAAAACTTTTATGACCCCCAAAACGTTTTTAATGATCAACGTTCATTCAACACTGTTTCTTGTAATGTGGTCCATTTGAGATTTCAATATACCTCAATTTTTCTCTCGTAACATTAAATGATCTATAAAAATAGATGGACAGCATGATGAAACACATACATCATGGTGGGGCCCACAGAGCACCAACCACCAGCCATTGGCTGGTGGCAGGGGAGTAGCCAATCCGTTTCCGATTGAAAGAAGGAGGTCTGCCAGCGCCTGATAGACCTTGTTTTGTACATGATATCTTCTGGGTATTTCAAAGTCAAGCCAGGCTGGTGAAATCCCACTACGGCGTGAGTGCGGGGATATGCGCGTGGTTGGGTTTGTCGGGGTGCGTGTGTAAAAAGGATTTTTTCTTTTCTTTTCTCCTGTACTTTTTTTTGTTTTTGTCGACTTTAATGTAGTAGGGCCATCTTATTTGTTTGCGCAATCATTCAAAATTTTGGACGCCGATTTCCTGCTAAAGCCATTGGTCCTGCGCACGGATACTAGGTGGGGCCCACAATGATGTTTGTGAGAAATCCACTCCATCCATCTGTTTTTCCTGATCTTTTTAGGGAGGAGACTAAGAATCAAGTAGATCACAAGCTCAAGGATAACATACCATAGGAAACAATGGGGCTTCATCGACCACCTTGAAACATTTCTATGGCCACAAAAGTTTCGTATCAGGTTAATTGCATGTTATATGTTTTCACTCCACCCCAGTGGAAATGACCTGATAAACGGTTTGGATGGCATATAAAATCCAAGTGGAGCCTAAGAAGGTTTCAACTAACTATAGGAAACTCTTTCCCTGGTTTTATCTCTCGTATGGCCGCCTTGAGTTTTGGATCCACCTAATTTTTGGTCTCATATGTATTAAAATGATCTGAAAAAATGTATGGATGAAGTGAATTTCTAAGAAACATCATGGTGGGTTCCATCTAGCATCTTAGGCTTTTGCAGGAGATCCACCTCCAACCAAATTTGTAACATTTTGAAAACAAACGGAATTACAGCTGACATGATCCCAACTTTCTTTAAGGGGCATTTAGATTTTCTTAAACTAAGCTACTTATTCCACAAGTAACTTATCTTAGTTTCTACTTATTAAGAAGATTAGTATGATGGCAAATAATCGTACTTATTAACTTTTCCTCCTTTTCATCTCTCCTAATTATGCCTATCTGCAGGAACTTATGAAAAGTAGAGAAGGTAAAAAATAAAAAATAAAAAATTAACCGTAGTGATTATGTACTTTTAAGTAAAAAAATTAATTATAACTAATAGTAAACCAAACTTACTTATCTGAAATAAGTCACTTATCTACTTCTGTAAGTAGAAAAAGTAATTTATTTGGTGGTATCCAAACAAGCCCTAAATATTTAAAAAAGAAAAAAAAGATGGCCGCTGGTCATGAACCCTTACTTGAAGGGTGTACCACAGGTGCATCTAGCAAGCAGGTTAGCTGGCACGTGTGCATACCAAGGGCATATGTTATGTAGGTAAGCTATGGACTTAACCAAACAGGGACAAGTGCATGAAATCAATACCATGTTATAAGTAGGTACTAAAATGTGAACATATCAACGTTTAAAGTGGGAACCATATATGATGGTATCAATAACATGTGACTATTTCACTAACATAATTTCCAAAATCATGAATTAGAGCTCTTCTTAATGGCATCAATAATAAGTATCATTTCTTAGTTTTCAAAATTTTACTAAGTGTATAATTCCTAGAAAAAAAAAAATTAGGAATTTGTTTTTCTCATAACCAACAAACAAGATTTCCTCATAGCTTTATTAAAAAAACAAGTGATATTAGACATTACATACACACACATACATCATTATCATCATCACAACATCGCTAATCACCTTCTAAGAAGAACTGAACATCTACATGCATAGCACGATCCTTTAATCCTTTATTCTGCAATAGTAAGTTAATATTGCATATGCATGAACCTACGCACCCATAAGCATCATTAAAGCATAGCCATCATTCATTGTGCACCTCTTAGGACCAATACAGCAGGCACATGTTGGACAACTCTTGTTTTTCAAACACTTAGTAAACAGACCCTCTGCATCTTTAAGGGCCTCACCAACGCAAGAACACTTCATCTTTCTAATACCATCTTCGATAGCTTTGCAACATTCACGGCTGGCAACGTTTGCACTACAAGGCTTCAGGAGACATTTTTCCACTGCTAGGGAAGGCACTTCTCTACCCTCCGTAATAGCCATGTTGATAAGGACACCGAAAAGAAGAGAGTAGAAGTAGACACGTCTGGAAATAGCCATTGGTAGATGAGCTTTGGCTCTGCATGTTGATGCCCTTGCCTTCCATTTATAGATGAGTAATGTCTATGTGACTTTATTTCTGTGTACCTCAGAAGCATTGGACAACTGTCTTCCAATACCATAACCTTATATGTGGCAGATGCAAATATAACCTGGATGGCTCATCAACTTGTGGACATCTATAACCATCTAATGGGTGTCATGAAAATGGGTACTGGAAGATAAAATATTATAATGGTTAACGTTCAATAGCCAAATGTTTGTTGATTGGATGGTTTGAACAGCAGGAATAGTGTAATTCCAGGCTTTTGGCCAATCCATGGTGTAATCCAACGGTTGGATGGTTCGGATCATTGTACATATGGGCTATGTGCATCGTACATGACATCGGAGGAATGTACTCTTGTGCTTCCATTTCCGTGTAAAAAAATACATGGTTGGTAATGGTGCTTTGAGCTTTAGCGAAAGTGCTAACCACAAACCTCATTTGACGTGATGGCCTCGTGCATTATTGTTACGGGGACTTTATTCATACTCTGGCAGAGTATCATGCTTGATAGGCAGGCACAGGGAAAATGTTACGTGTCGACCACCTACACTCTAGATCCACTGTCACCTATTCACAGTCCCAAAATTAGAGTAGGTGAGCAATCTAACCTCTGATTCGTGCACACTTTTTTATTAGAATAGAACCACTGGATATCTTTCATTTCCTGCAGTCCAATAAATATGCATATTCAGATAATAATAATAATAATAACCGAAATTAGCTTCATGATACATCCAAAGTGGGATTTATAATTTATACAGTCTATATCTGTAGAGCTGGGCACAGGATGATTAGAGTCTGCATACTCGACTTGTTCAACTTGTTTAGATCCCGATCCAAACCGAGTGCGTGAGTCGATCCAAATCGAGTTGACTTCGTTCCATACAAACTCAATCAAGTCGAGTTCAGTACTGACTCGACTCGATCCCAAACTCAACTTGTACATATATATTTAAAAAAAAAAAAAAAAAACTGTCGGATCTGAGATGTTGATGGAGAGACTGCAATTCAACAAGTGAATCTAGATATTGAGTTGTGATTTCAGACCATGGATGCCCGACCTGACTTAGGTCGGACTCGTTCTTGATTAGTTGAGGCCAGACCCGGACTCGGATCGGGTCAAGCATGCTAGACTAGCTATCGAGTTGGGTCAACGAGTTCAGGTAAGGCCTATTTCAAAACCGGATCTAGTCGGATCAGCCTAACTTGGTCTGACTCGACTCGACGCCCACCTCTTACTACTTGTTTGCCATGTATGCCATTTCTAATTGCCTGCGTTCAATGCATCTGAGCTCTGCCAGTGTATCAAAGTTTCTCAATTGCCACAACAGCAGTGGAGATGTGTATCCTGTTAGTGCTTCAGGCCAATTGCACTTGCCGTTGTAGGTGGGGCCCAAGTGGTTGCATGATCAGATGATCATCCACCTGATGGACTCTGATATCCATGAACCAAATATACAGAGCTCATGCCAATGTGACAAACGAAGCTGCCAGATTTGCACTTTGCAATGGAGAATACTGATTAGTTTTGTTCTTAGCCATCCTTTAGAAGGTTGCCTATTTGAAAGATAAGGTAATCCAACCAACTTGGTGATCTCCAACGGTCATCCATCATAATGTGATCCACTCCACAGAACCCAGATGGACGGTCCAGATCATACACCCATGTGACCATATGGGGCCCTTGGTGAATGGGCCATGTGGTGGCTGTGGATGGAACCGAACTGGGTCTTGCAGCCAATTGTCATCACGAGCATATTTATGGAATATGGTTTGGTCGAGGGAAGTGTTATCTTGAATTTGAGATTGGTTGCTCCACAAACTCTTGTATGATCAGCTTATTTTACGATTTTTGCTGGGCTCTGTGGGCCCCATCGTGATGTAAGGACCGCATCCACTCCATCCAGACTGATCTGGTTTGTGGATCCAACTGATGAGCGGCTTGGATTTTGCTGATGTTGAGACGTTCTCACGTGTTAGATGAAGTGACAAAACTTGTATTCCTTAATGTTAGGGCAACTCTTCGCATGGAATTCTTGGCAATTGCAGATTGACGGACGTGGATTCATTGGTACCCTTCCACCACCGACTGGTGACCTGACGTGGAGGGATTTAATTGGGACACATGTACTATTTGCAAACACAAGATTCTGCAGACGTTGATGGTGGTAGGGTCACCACGCAATCCATGTGGGCTGAGTGGGTGGCATGTACTGTGCATGGTTTGCAGGAATATTCAGTCATGGGAGACCTTTCTAGGAAATTTCCGTGAAGCTTATCATCTAGATAGGGGGTCGTTCAGATGGATAGACACAAGGCGAAGTCCATGTCCATGGATCCTTGAACCCTGGACATGGGTTTCAGTGGATGTTGGAAATCCTGGACAAGGAGTTCACTTTGGAGGTTTGAATTTTGTGTTTGAATTCATTCATCAAGAATCGGGATCCTCTTCAAGCCACAGACAGATTTTTTCTGTTTTCTTGCATTGTGATTGGTCTATATCTTTACTGACGTTATCAACACTATGTATTAAATGCAGTCTATGATAATGTGGCCGAATTACACTGCAACATAAAGGTTTTTTCTGTTTATGATAAGCAGATAATTGGAGGGCCATGAAAGCTGAGATTACCTTTGCTTGATGGGTGTACTACAGGTGCCTCTGCCGCACATGTGAGCTGTGGTACTTGTCCAAACATGGCACACGTGCATAATAAGAACATATGTTGAGTAGGTAAGCTATGGACTTATCAGTTTGCAGGGACCATACGGGCAAAGCAATCTACACCTTCCATCATTTCTACGGCAGAGTTTCAAACACAATTGCGAAAGCTTAGGCAGTCCTTAATGGATTAAAAATATGCGAGTATATATCTTAGCCTAAATAGCATCATGGAGGAATTTGACTCTCGGATTATTGTGGGAGGCCATCTCTTCCGCCTCATTTTCTGGGCGTTGGTCAAGTTGGTTCTGCCTAGGTTTTTATATATATATATAAAAGAGATACTTTCATATATGGCAACTATGTTGTACAGCCAACAGGAACACCTTCGGGAGCCCCTATACAGCAATAAAACATAGGGGCTCCTATCATAATCATCAGCCCACAATGGCCACCCCTATACAAAAATCAAAACCTCCCTAAGGACCCACGGGAAAGACTCTAATGGATCCAAGGCCCACTTTATCTAAGAAAACCCTGCCCCGAATTAGACCGGGGAGATCCTTCTCTATGAGAAAGAGAAGGATTATGCGGGCTTGGAGGCAGTTAGAATAAGGCATGGGACTTCATCCTTCAGCTAGCTTCCCGTTTTCTTTACCCTTCTCATCTCAGTTCTCTTCGGGCCAGGTTCTTTTGTTGGGTTAGTATGTACATGTTGTGTATTGTTCGCATATGATAGGCAGGGCTTAGCTTTTGTTTGGAGCCTGCCCAAAGGTTGTAATTGATTTTAAAAGCATAAATATACAGGTGGTGAGATCCCACCTTTCTGATAAATAAAATAAAATAAAATGCAAGCCGTGTATATGATGTTATCAATTAACGTGTGACAATTTGATGTAGAGCTGGGTGCAGATACTTTCATAGCAAAGATGGATCATAGAAGGCCCAATTGCAGGTGAAAACGATCTACTGTCGGAACCTTAAATTAGTTGTATCTTGCAAATTGGGATGAGTTTTTTGATATATTATATATGATTTTGGGCAAAAGGACCTACCAACCAACCCCTTATATAAGGTTGTGCACATGCTGGATTTGTGAGATTCCACTAGATCGAAGGTCAAAAGTACCATTTGGTTTATTTTTATTATAAATAGTAAGTTTTAGATATAACTTTTGATCCTTTTGAGTTGTGGAAGTCGTGCTGAACATGAAAATGGCTTAGAAAAGTTAGGAGAATAACATGGTTGAGCGAATTGGTCTCTTACTATTTTTGGCTGAAAATCATGAAACTTGATAGGAACAGAGGTCATCTATAAATAGTAAGTTTACTATTTATAGTAAGTCATGTTTTTAGAGTTTTTGAGTTGAATTTTAAGTCTAAAACTGCATCCTGAGTTTGAGTTCCTTATTTAAAGAATTGTAATTTCATTTTTTTTTTAATGATCAATCAAGTTATTTCAAATTTATTATGAATTTTTCATGTTTTTATCCCTTGTGAATTCAAGTAAGCTCTGTGAGGAGTCCGCAAAGCTCCGTGGATACAGAGTGATCGACCTCATTACATCCCTCTTGCGCCACGATTTCTCTTAAATAATTTCACATAATCATGAAGCATAGCTCTTCGTAATCGTATCAATAATAAGCGTCATTTCCGGGTTTTCTTGGAAAAAAAAATCACAAATTTATTTTTCACATAACCTACAAACAATACTTTCACATAGCTTTATTAGAAAAACAAGTAATATTAGACATAGCTTATTTTCTCCAAGCAAATCCATTACATACATACACACATATATCACCACATCATCATCATCATCATCACAGCATCACTCATCACCTCCTAAGACAAACCAAACGTCTACATGCATGACATCTTAGCGTACGGACCTATAATCATCATCACCATAGAGCATACCCATCATTCTTCCACAGGTACTCTTTTCACAGGTACCCACACAGCAGCGACATTTCCGACACGTACAGTTTTCATTATTACACTTTTCATAACAAGTAGTAAACAGACGGGTTGCATCTCTTCCTTTTTTTCTTAGGAACTCACGTACCCAAGAACACTTCTTTTCCTCAATACCAGCGTTAATAGCTTTGCAACAGTCATCATTTGCAACGTCTGCTCCACACGCGTTCAATGAAGGAGAAAATCCTCCAACTGCTAGGGAAGGCACTTCTCTACCGTCGATCATAGCCATGTTGATGAGGACACTGAAAAGAAGAGAGTAGAAGTAGATACGCCTGGAAATAATCATTGTGAAATGAGCTCTGGTTCTGCATGTTGATGCCCTTCCCCTCTATTTATAGATGTGGAATGGCTACGTGACTTTATTACTGTGTAACTGCGATGTACTGGATTACTGTCTTCCCACCCCATAACATAAGCTTACAAGTGGTAGATGTAGATTTAATCTGGACAGCTCATAATACATTTGCGCACATCTATAATCATCTCACGGGTGTTATGAAAATGGGCACTGAAAGATGAAAGATTATAATGGTTAACATTCAAAAGGTAAATATTTGTTGATTGGATGGTTAGAAGTGTTGGAACAACGTAATTCCAGGTGTGGGGCTAATCTATGGTGGATTCTAACGGTTGGATGGTTCCGATCATTGCAGATATGGGCTATGTGTACCGTACATAATACAGGAGGAATGTACTCTTGTGCTTCCATTTCCATGGAGCTAAATACATGACAAAGTGAAATTGCTTCCCACAAACCCTACTTTTTACGTTACATGCATGTTTCACGGGGACTTGGTTGATACTCTGGCAGAGTATTATGCTTGATATGCAGGCACTCAGAAATTGTCACGTGGCGAACATTAAATCAAATTACCACCTAAAATCTAGAACCTACTGTCACTGAGTTACAGTACCAAATTAAATTAGATCGGTTGGGTAATCTTAACCTCTGATTCGTACTTGCTTTTTTTTATTTAAATAGGACCGTTGGATATTTTTAATCTCCGGCAGTCCAATAAATATTCAAGATCAGATAATAAGAAGATGGAAATTTAGTTCCTGATACATCTAAAGTGGGATCCATAATTTGGACACACTAATAAAATCTATTTGTTTGCTGTGTATCATCTGTCATTCTCTTTCAGAGTACCAAACTTTCTCCATTATCACAATAGCAATGGAGATTTTTATCCTATTAACGCTTGAGGCCGATTGCACTGGTCGCGGATTGTTTACTACCCCACCAGGATCTAGCTAGAGAACGACGGTCATGTCAGGGGCTCTGTGGGCCACTGTAATGTATATGTTTGATCCACGGTCATTTATTTTGAAAGGTCATCTTAGGGCATGAGTCCAAAAAAAAAAAAACAGTCAAATGGAATTCTCAAGTGGACCACATCATTGGAAGTAATGGGATTGAATTCCTATCATTGAAAACTTGTTAGAGCCCACCATGATATTTATTTGTCATCCAACCTGTTCATAATATCACATATACCTTATGAAGGGAAAACATAAATATCAGCGCGATCCAAAACTTTTATTGCTCTCAAGAAGTTTTCAACCATAGGCTTTCAATCCCCATTGCCTCCTGTAGTGTGATTCACTTGAGCCTTCAATCTTCCTCCCTCTTGGACACCTGCCCTAAAATGATCTTTCAAAATGGATAGACAGTGTGGATAAAACATACACATCACGGTAGGCCTCACGGAGGTGGGGGTAGTACCATATCTGCGCCCAATTACACCTGACTGTTCTAAGTGGGGCCCAAGTGATTGCACGATCAGATCATCGGGATCTTTCCACATGATATGCCTGAATATCCCTGTGATATGGACCGTTGATGATTTCTATTCTTAACCATCCTTTAGAAGGCTGCCCATTGGAAAGATAAGGTAATCCAACCAATGTGGTGATCTTCGGTCATCCATCACAATGCGATCCACTCCACATAACCTCAGATGGATGGTCCTGATCACACACCCATGCAATCACATCTGCGCCCAATTGCACCTGACTGTTCTAAGTGGGGCCAAGTGATTGCACGATCAGATTATCGGGACCTTTCCACATGATATGCCGGACTATCACTGTGATATGGACCGTTGATGATTTATGTTTTTTAACCATCCTTTAGAAGGCTGCCCATTGGAAAGATAAGGTAATCCAACCAATGTGGTGATCTCATCCGATCATCCCTCACAATGCGATCCACTCCACATAACCTCATATGGATGGTCCTGATCACACACATGCAATCACATGAGCCCCTTTGTGGATGGGCCATGTGGTGGACCTTACATGAATGGGACCCGACTGGGTCTGGTAGCCATTTATCATCACAAGCATATTTATGAAATATGGTTTGTCTCAGCGAGATGTTATCTGGATCCGAATTTGAGCTCGGTTCCTCTACAGCCCTTCATTCCAGCGATGTAATAAGCAACCTGGCCTGGTTCTTGTATATGACTGATGAGCGGTTTGGATTTTACTGACCTTTCTATGTTCCCACGTGTAAGAGGAAGTAACGAAACATGCAGTTATTGGAAGTGGATTGCGTAGTGAGTAACTCACTAGGCAATAGGCGGAAACGGATTGGCTACTCCCCTGACACCAGCCAATGGCTGGTGGTCGGTGCTCCGTGGCCCCTCCATGATGTATGTGTTTCATCCATGCCGTCCATTTATTTAAACAGATCATTTTACAAAATGAGAACAAAAATGAGTTATATCTCAAAATTAAGTGCACCACATTACAGGAAACAGTGTTGAATGAACGTCGACCATTAAAAACATTTTGGAGCCATAAAAGTTTTGGATCAAGCTGATTTTTGTTTTTTCCCTTCATCTGGGGCTGTATGACCTAATCAACCTATTGGATGTCAAATAAACAGTACAGTGGGCCTTAGGAGATTTTTAATGATGGATGTCCAATCACTATTGTTTTCATGTGGTGTGATCCACCTGAGATTTATATACATCTCATTTTTGGGATCAAGCCATAAAATAATCTGTAAAAATGGATGAACAGAAAGGATGAAATACATACATCATGGTAGGGCCCACAGAGCATCGACCATCAGCCACGGGGCTGGTGTCAGGGGGAGTAGCCAATCCGTTCCCGCAATACGCATAGCATTGAGTAAACTCTCTGAGGTCCACCATGATTTATGTATTTTATCAGTTACATCCATACATTTTATCAGATACTTTTAGGGCTTGATTCAAAAAATGAGGCATATCCACCATTCAAATGGATCACACCACAGAAAACAATTGAATTGAATGTCTACCGTTGAAAAATTCTTGGGGGCTACATAAGTTTTGGATCAAGCTTATATTTGTGTTCTCGCTTCATCCACGTCTGAGTGATGTTATGAACAGGTTAGATGACAAATAAACATCACTGTGGGGCCTAGCAAGGTTTCAACGGTAGAAATCATTATACCCACTGTTTCCAATGGTATGATTCACTTGATCTTTGGATATGCTTCAATTTTGGGTTCAACCCCTTAAATTAGATGGAAAAACGGATGGACGGCGTGGATAGACAACATGCATTCAAGGTGGGCCCAACTGAGTTTACTCAGTGCCATAAGAGCGTACTGAGTAACTCAGTACGCAATCCGATTTCGTAATTAGGAGGCTTTTATTGGCAATTGCAGACAGACGGACATGGATTGCATGGTGACCCTACCACCATATGTATTATGACCTGAATACAGGAATCAGTCACGTCAGGTAACCACGGACGTTGATGGTGGTAGGGTCACCACACAATCCGTGTGAGTGTGAGGTAAGTACTGTGCATGCATGGAATGCAGGATTCAGTCAGTGGACACCTTTCTAGGAATTTTCCGGGAAGCTTAGATGCAAGGTTAAGTCCATGTCCATGGATTCTTGGACCCTTTAATTGGATGTTGGAAATCCTGGATATGGATTTCAGTGTGGATGTTGGGGTTTTGTGTTTGAATACATCAATGGTGGGCAAGGTGTTTCAAAACAGTAACAGTGTCCCTAACAAACACCACCATTATTATTATGATACGGGCGTAATGACCGTTACAACGTTACAGCCTTCGTATCGGCCATTAAAGTATTTTTTAAAAAAAAAATTAAAAAAAAAAATTAAAAAAAAAACTGTTACAAGACCGCTACAAGGACCAATATTACGAGCTATTATAACTTGTTTTTTTCTATAACTGCTATTACAGTTGTTTTTCCTATAATGGCTATTACCATCGTTTCGTCCCTGTAATGCGTAATACCTGTGACCGTTACTATTACGCAACGGCTGTTACTACCTTTGCCTAACTGATTTTAAATACCTTGATAGTGGGTAAAGTTAAGATTTTCTTCTATTTTATAATATCTCTTCAATCCTAAAATTTGTGATTTTTTTTTTCTCATAGCCAACGACGTGATTTCCACATAGTTTTATTTTTTAACAAAAAAAAGAAAAAGAAAAAAAAAGGATATTACACCGCTTATTTTCACTAAGCAAATACATTAGATATACACACACAGACACACATATATATACACATCATTATTATCATCACGACATGACTCATCACCTCCAAAGAAGAACCAAATCTACATGCATGACATCGTAGACTAGACACCCCTTCTCCTCCTTATCATCATCATAACGTTTGACGGCCTCACAAATACAAAGTTGATTGTTTGGAACTTTAAGTAAATGTGATGCCTACAAACCTCGATCACTTTTCATGTCATAGCCTCTTGCATGATTTTCATGGAAACTTGGTTGATACTCTGGCAGATAACCAAGCTTGATATGCACGCATACAGAAATTTTCACACGTAGAACATTAAATCAAATCAAACCGCTAAAACCAACTGTCCCAAAATCAGAAGATTAGTTGAGAAATTATAACCTCTTTTAAAGTGGGATCCTCTGTTTCCTGGCGTCAGGAACTCCCTGACTCCAGCGTTTTCATTGGTCAACGTCACTGTAAGTGCCACGTCTCAGATTTTTTAAATATATTAAAAAAATTTATATTTCAGAAAAAGTATAACGCCGTTAAATATATTAAAGCGGTTTCGCTTGGAAATCGAATTGCATACCGATTACGGCAAGCTCTTGCTCTCAACGTAGTTAGGCCCACCTTGTATGTATGTTGTCTATCCAGGCCGTCCATCCATTTTTTCATCTAATTTAAGCGGTTGAGCCCAAAATTAAAGTATATCCAAATATCTGTAAACAGTGGGGATAATGATTTCCACTGTTGAAACCTTGCTAAGCCCTACAGTGATGTTGATTTGTCATCCAACCAGTTCATAAGATCATAAAGGCATGGATGGAGAGAAAACACAAATATAAGCTTGATCCAAAAATTTTGTAGCCCTGAGAAATTTTCAATGGTAAACATTCAATTCAACGGTTTCCTATGGTGTGGTCCACTTGAACATTGTATATGCTTTATTTTTAGTCTCAAGCCCTAAAATTATCTGGTAAAATTTATGGACGAGCAGATAAAATACATAAAATCATGGTGGACTCCATGGAGTTTACTCAGTACACTGACATAGTAAGTTACTCACGCCACGATCAGCGGAAACGGATTGGCTACTCCCCCTGCCACCCAGCCAATGGCTGGTGATCGGTGCTCTGTGGGCCCCAACATGATGTATGTGTTTCATCCATGCCGTTCATCTATTTTTTCAGATCATTTTATGGTTTGAGAAAAAGAATGAAGTATATCACAATCTCAAGTGGACCACATTACAGGAAACAGTGTTGAATGAGCATCGACCATTAAAAACCTTTTTGGGGCCATAAAAGTTTTGAATCAAGCTGATCTTTGTTTTTTCCTTTCATCTAGGCCTATATGACATAATCAAAAGATTGGATGTCAATAAACAATACAGTGGGCCTTAGGAGGATTTTAATGGTGGATATCTAATCACTATTGTTTTCCCGTGGTGTGGTTCATCTAAGATTTATATACCTCTAATTTTTTGGATAAAGCCCTAAAATTATATGTAAAAATAGATGACGACCAGCCACCGGGCCGGTGGCAGGGGAGTAGCCAATCCGTTCCCACAATCAGCTACCTTCTATTTGACGATTCAACGCACGGGTTAAGTAGCGAGACTGCTACTAAAGTGATGTCACCTAGTTATGTGGGACCCACTATGATGTATGTTTTGTATCCACACTGTCCATCCATTTGGAGAGATCATTTTAGAGCATGAGCCATAAAATGAATCGGATCCAAAACTCGAGTGGACCCCAACACAGAAACAGTGGAGAGAGTCATGGCCGCCATTAAAAACTTCAAAGGGTCATAAAAGTTTTCCATCAAGCTGATATTTGTGTTTTCCCTTCTTCAATGTCTATGTTAACCTAAGGACCACTGTGATTTTTATTTAAGTTTTCATTTAGGGATTCAGTGCACAGGTTGAGTAGGGAGACTCGCTACTAAAGTGACGTCACGTAGTTATGTCAGTCCCACCATGATGTATGTTTTGTATCCACATTGTCCATTCATTTGGAGAGATCATTTTAAGGCATGAGCTAGAGAATGAATTAGATCCAAAACTCGAGTGGACCCCACCACAAAAAACAGTGAAGAGAGTACGCTCACCATTAAAAACTTCTAAGGGCCACAAAAGTTTAAGATCAAGCTGATATTTGTGTTTTTGCTTCTTTAATATTTGTATTAACTTATGAACAGGTTATATCTCAAATAAAAATCACGGTGGACCTTAGGAAGGCTTCAACGGTGGACGTCACTCTCCTCACTATTTTCTATGCTGAGGTTCACTCTAGCTTTGGATCTACCTCATTCTTTTGATCATACCCTAAAATGATCTCTCCAAATGGATGTACAATGTGGATACAACACGTACATCATGGTGGGCCCCACAAAACTTGGTGGTGTCACTTCAGTAGCGAGCCCAACTACTCAACGTGTCGGTAGCTAATCCACCTCTAATTTCTTTCTTCTAAAATTAAATTAGGTCATGTCATCTCATGACAATTTTATAAGATAAAAATATACATTTACAAAATCTGCTTGATTAGCAAGGAATATTAGCTGCGGCCCAAGATGAGTGATGTTCGTAAGATCCTCACCGTGGGCCCACCTTGATCTATGCATTGTATATCTACTCCATTCATCCATTTTCTCATATTATTTTAAGACTTGACCTGAATTGGTGCTTGTGATCGGATCAGATTCAATCCGAATTAGTTTAGGACCGACCCGGACTTGGATCGGGTTAGGCATGTTGGACTCCGTACTGAGTCAGGCCGAGTTCAAGTCAGGCCTATTTCAAAACTGAATTGAGTCGGATCGGCCCTAACTCGGTTTGAATCGACTCGGTGCCCATCTCTAACCTACATTATATAGGGCACAATTCAACGTGGGCCTTAAATCATGTGGGGCCACCGACAAAATGACGGGATTCATTGGACAAAGTGACGAGGTTTTTAGATGAAGTAATAGAGTTATATTAAATAAAGTAACAAGGTTTCCCGACAAAGCAACATGATTCCACTAAACAAAGTAATAAGGTTAAACGAGACAAAGAAAATAGGATTTCATTAGATAAAGTTACGAATTCTTGAAAAAAGTGATGGACGTTGCCAGACAAAGTGACCCGGTTCCACTAAACAAAGTGACGAGGTTGAAAGACAAAGTGATTGGGTTTTACTAGATAAAGTTGTGAGGTTGCTGAACAAAGTGACGAGGCTATTAGACGAAGTGACGAGGTTCACTAGACAAGTGATTGGGTTACTGGACAAAGTGATGGGGTTTTACTGTGTAGTAAGACAAAGTGACAAAGGTCTACTATATCAAGTGACGAAGTTCTACTGGACAGATAGTGACGAGGTTGTTAGACAAAGTGACGGGATTTCACTAAATAAAGTGAAAGAGGTACTAGACAAAGTTCTATTAGACAAAGTAACGTGATTATTGGACAAAGTAACGGGGTTCCATTAGGCAAAGAGATGATGCTTCACTAGATAAAGTGATGGGGTTGCCAGACAAATATTTGATAGGGTTTAATTTGCTTGATAAAATGACGAGTTTTCGAATAAAGTGACTTGATTCCACTAGACAAAGTGACGATGCTACTCTGCAAAGTGAGAGGATTTCACTAGATAAAGTAGCGGCTTGTCAAATAAAATGACGGAGTTTCAATATACAAAGTGACGGGTTCATTTGACAAAATAATAGGGTTGCAGCACAAAGCGACGGGGTACAGTAGACAAAGTGACGAGGTTACAGTACAAACTGACGGGGTTCAGTAGACAAAGTGACGGGGTTGTAGCATAAAGTGACGGGGTACAGTAGATAAAGTGACGAGGTTGCAGTACAAAGTGACGGGGTTCAGTAACAAAGTGACGAGGTTGTAGTACAAAGTGACGGGGTTCATTAGACAAAGTGACGAGATTGCAGCACAAAGTGATGGGGTATAGTAGACAAAGTAACGAAGTTACAGCACAAAGTGACGAGGTACAGTAGATAAAGTGATGATGTTGCAGTACAAAGTGACAGGTTCAGTAGACAAAGTGACGGGGTTACAGTACAAAGTGACGGGGTTCACTAGACAAAGTGACGAGGTTGCAGTATAAAGTGATGAGGTTGTAGTAGAAAGTGACGGAGTTCAGTAGACAAAGTGACAGGGTTGCAGTACAAAGTGACGGGGTATAGTAAAGTGACAAGGTTGCAGTACAAAGTAACGGGGTTCAGTAGACAAAGTGACGAGGCTGCAGTACAAAGTGACGGGGTTCACCATACAAAGTGACGAGATTGCAGCACAAAGTGACGGGATACAGTAGACAAAGTGACGAAGTTGTAGCACAAAGTGACGGGGTACAGTAGACAAAGTGAAGATGTTGTCAGTACAAAGTGACGGAGTTCAGTAGACAAAGTGACGGGGTTGCAGTACAAAGTGACGGGGTTCAGTAGACAAAGTGACGGGGTTATAGTACAAAGTGACGGGGTTCACTAGACAAAGTGGCAGGGTTGCACTATCAAGTGACAGGGTTTAGTAGACAAAGTGACGGGGTTGCAGTACAAAGTGACGGGGTTCAATAGACAAAGTGCGAGGTTTAGATTGGATTCAGTCGTAATAAATGGTGGGCGTGACTCTCTCCACTATTTTCTGTGGTGGGGTCCACTCGAGTTTTGGATCTAATTCATTCTTTGGCTCATGCCCTAAAATGATCTCTCCAAATGGATGGACGGTGTGGATACAAAACATACATCATAGTGGGAGCCATATAAATAGGTGACATCACTTCAGTAGCGAGTCTCACTACTCAATGTGACACTGAATCCCAAATGAAAACGAAAGCGGATTGTCTACTCCCCCTACCACCAGCCCGGTGGTGTTGGTGGTTGGTACTCAGTGGGCCCCACGATGATGTATGTGTTTCATCCATTCCGTTAATCTATTTTTACATATAAATTTAGGGGTTGATCCCAAAAATGAGAGGGACATAAATCTCATATGGACCACACCACAGGAAACAATGGTGATTGGATATCCATCATTAAAGTCCTCCTAAAGCCCACCATACTGTTTATTTGACATCCAATATGTTGGTTTGTTCATTAAGACCCAAATGAAGGGAAAAAACAAAGATCAGCTTGATCTAAAACTTTTATGGCCCCCAAAAAGTTTTTAATGGTCAACGTTCATTTAACACTGTTTCCTGTAATGTAGTCCACTTGAGATTGGGTTATACCTCATTTTTGGTCTCAGACCATAAAATGATCTAGAAAAATAGATGGACGGCATGGATGAAACACATACATCATAGTGGGTCCACATAGCACCGAGTGGCAGGGGAGTAGCCAATCCATTTCCAATGGAAACAGTGGACGCGGATTCACTGGGGAAAGCCTTTTGCATGAAGTTCCAGCGCTGAGATGTATGGTGGGGTCCACCGTGATGTTTATAAGAATTTCAATCCATTCATTCATTTTTAGAGCTCATTTTAAGACATGTAACCAAAAATTAGGATGATCAAAAACTCAACTGGGCCATACAAGATGAAACAGTGGAGAAAAAGTCCTACCGTTGAAACCTTCCTAGGCGTCTTGATGTTTATATGCCATCCAAACGGTTTATAAGGTCATTTTTACTAGGATGAAGTGAAAACACCAAAATATTAGACCGATGCAAAACTTTTGTGGGCATATAAATATTTCAACGGTGGACACTAAATCCCCATTGTTTCCTCTCGTGTGGCCCATTTGAGTTTTGTATACACCTTAGTTTTGGTATGATGTCCTAAAATGATATTTAAAAATGGATGAACGGGTTGGATTTATCACAAACGTCGCAGTGGGCCCATCCAGAATCCTTGCGCACAATCTTATTAGACATGTGAAATCGGATTGCGTACCGAGTCTTATCGTACTAAGTAAAATCTATTGGGCCCACTGTGAATTCATGTGGTTTATCCACACCATCCATCCATTTTTTTAGATCATTTTGGGGGTTGAGCCCAAAACTGAAGTATATCAAAAGCTCAAGTAGACCATACCAAAGGAAACAGTGGAAGTATTGATTTTCACCATTCAAATGTTTCTAAGCCCCCAATGATGTTTATTTTTCATCCAAACTATTCATAAGATCACAAAGACATGGATGAATGGAAAAAACAAATATAATCTTGATATAAAACTTCTGTGGGCCCCCAAAAACTTTTCAACGGTACAATTCAATTCACATTGTTTCAGGTGGTGTGGTCCACTTGATCTTTGGATATAAATATTTTTTGTTGTAAAACCCTAAAATTAGATGATTAAAGAGATGGATGGAGTTGATACAATGCATGAATGATTGTGGGCTCCAAAGACTTTACTCAGTACGCTTACCATACTGAGTTACTCAGCACGCAGACCGCTTTGTTTAACGTCTCCGTTGTACTTCTTGTTAAATGTACTTTTTTTAATATATTAAAAAAACTGGTGATGTGGCACTTACGGTGACGTGGGCCAATGAAAACGCTGGAGTCAAGGGAGTTCCTGACTCCAGGAAACACCGGATCCACTTAGCACAGAGTCTAATTACAACAAGTTGTAGGCCACGCATACACTAAGTTCCTGCATACAATCCATGCAGAGTATCAAAGTTTATCAATTGCCACTGCTAGAGTGGAGATGTTGGTCCTGTTAGCACCTGTGGCCAATTGCACTTGGTTGTTCTAGGTGGGGTCCAAGTGGTTGCATGATCAGATGATCAGGACCTTCCACCTAATGGGCCCTGATATCCATGAACTACTATACAAAAGGCATGAAATTGAGAGAATCAAAGCTTAGAATTGACTATGGTGAGACTTCCAGTCACGCGGTTAAGTATACTACTATTAGTCTCATACTCTCTATAGCCCTACACTTTGGGTGATCTATTAGCTAGGTTGATGTCCAAAATATTGTTGTGCATGGTGTGCTTACTGAAGAGTTTCATTTGACATAACTTCAAGTTTTTGTGGATCTATCCCATTCTACTCATGTATGTAAGTTACATAAAGCTCTTTATGGGCTCAAGCAGGCTTCCCGTACTTGGTATTTTCGACTTACAAGATATCTTCTTGAACTTGATTTTATGGCCTCAACGGTCAATGCTTCACTGTTTGTTCGACAAACGAGTACTACATAATTAATCTTCTTTCTCATTTATGTGAATGACATTATTATTACCGGCAACCAATCTGTTGCTCTTCTCTCTTTTTGTCAATCTCAATAGATTATTTGCAATGAAAGATTTGAGATTTCTGCTTTACTTTTTTGGCATTGAGATCCATCGTATTGAGTCTGCAAATATGTACTTCTTGGATCTTTTATACCACATTAAAATGCATGATGACAAGTCCATCTATTCTCCAATAGATTATTTGCAATGAAGGATTTGAGATTTCTGCACTACTTTCTTGGCATTGAGGTCCATCATATTGAGTTTGATATGTACTTATCGCAATCCAAATATATCTTGGATTTATACCACATTAAAATGCATGATGCCAAGTCCATCCATTCTCCTATCATCTGTTGAGATATAAAGTTTGAAAAACTATTTAAACAAAATAAATTTAAATTAAGATCAATAAAAGAAAACTAATCGATTTATATAAGTTGAGGCATGACGTGAGTCACTCGGCTTGAAATCGAATTTGCTCCCCTTGGACAGTGTCTCAAGTGCAACAGGTTTCCAGAGCAATCTACTTCCAGGATACAACGACTATGACCTGGTCCCAGTGGTACACTCACTGTACACGGGCACTTGTAGTCTTAACCCCAATTAGAAATTACTTAAACAAAGTTTTTAAAGAGAAAACCAATTTTCTAATCCACCTTAAAACCAAAAAGTAGAAGTCTATTTATAGACTCTGAAAAGACACCCTTCACAAAGGGTTGTGACTATTGGGTTTAAACCCAAGTGGTGTGACCCTCAGGTTTCAAAAGACACAACTTTTCAAAATAAATATGAAAGGATACAACCTTTCAGACTTAAATGAAAAGACACATCCATAGGGCACCTATGGCCACAGCCACAGCTCATCCCAATGAATATTTTGAAACACTAAAATATTTTAAAATAATTTAAAATACAACAATCCCCCACATGTTTCAAAATTTTTGACATTTCGGGTTAAGATAGAAGAGTTGTGCAATGGTGCCGGTGTCACCATAGACTTGAACTGACATTAGAGTAAACATGACAGGTCTACAGGAATCAGGTGACACCATAGTCTTGAACCTAATTCCTTTTGATGTAGATCGCAAGTGCATGCCACTCACACAACTTTTCCGCTGCAAGTGATTCTGCGGTTCTGTGCATTTCGATCATACACCATTACCTGGATTTCATGAGTGCTCTAGAGAATTCGCCTAGATTATCATAGAAAGCGGCCTCCACCTCCACACCCATATAGGTGAATTCTATCAAGTGTACGCAGCAATTGGGTACACCACCAAATATATGGCTATAGATTCATTAAGAGTTTAAAAACTCATCATTCTTCATTACTGCTCGCACTGTACACCATAAAAGGGGCTCATTTACATCAGTGCAATCGTCTACCTCGTGTCTTATTGTTTACCCATTAAACCTATCTAATAGGATCTCTACTCGTATAGGTTGAGTTGACAACACTGGTAGCTCATATATTAGGCTCAGCCCCATTCCCTTCGATGTATCATTGACTAATTTTTTAGATAGTCACTTGGTTAGAAGATTTATGACTCATAGGCCTTTTACTTCCACCCGTCTTTGCTCCATCAGGCTTTTGTCTATTACGAAAAATTCACCATTGTTACCTCTCATACGAGTTTGGTCATGTCTTAGTCCCATTGTAGCTAATCATCCTTTAAAATCAGCTAGGGATCATCGTATTGACAAGTTATTGTCTCACCAACTAGCTACTTAGAAACGATTCTCTGCTTAGGCGGATTCCTCATTTTGCTTAGTCAAGTCTTCGACAGTCAGCCACATCCTTTTTTATTATTCATACCTCAAGCCGGCGCATACCAAACTCATTTTTAACCTCATGGAGAATTACGATTCTATCAAGCAACAGATACCGGCTCTGAATACAACCAACTTTCTTATCCCTGAATGTACTCTTACCATTCAACCAATTTACTAGCCCAACTTATTGTATCTGCAATACAAAAAGGCTGGAGTAATCTGTCATGCATAGACATATAACAACTAAACTAAAATAGAGTATAATTTTCATGTAATCATATTGCAAAATTATCATGTTATCATATGTTCCCTAACACATGAAAGTTTGGCCAATTTATCAATTAGTAATTAGAATTCAATACAATAAATAGACATTTGGCAACTGAATATGGAAGAGAAATGTCCAAGTTCATTATCAAGTATCTTGATCGATAGATTAAACAATGAGCTCCATATGTACATAAGTTTGGCCATTAGATACATTTGTTGATAGTAAAACAATACAGTTCATTACATAAACTTATAGTCTCATATGAATACCAATCTCAAATGTCCAAATCTAGCCTCCGATGAGAATAGAATATAGCCTAAAAATCTCATTGATCCAGCAATCATCTTATGAATTCAAACCACTACCAATATTCTTTCTACCATTCATTTGATGGCTACTAATTTAATCATTAAAACATGTAATATGTTTAATTACAAGCACCTTATCTCAAAGACCTACACATCAACGTAAAACATGTGCATATTGAGCCATAACATTCAACATATAGTTTCCTTAGTGCAAATCTTCAATTTTATATATGTCAACCCATTTATTAAATACTTATTGACTAAACTTATACTCTATGGTTAAGTGGTTTATCTAAATGCATTCAAGTGCACCCGCGTAATTTCATATTTAGCCTCGATAAATATATTTATGGCCCACCTAATAAATCTATTAAGAAAAATCTTTCGTAGGAACCATCATATGAATTGACTGGATTTAACAGATGTTCTAAGTTGACACATGATCGGATAGAAATAACATTTCCTCCGCCCTTCTAAGCAGGTAATATTGTCCACAAAGTATGGTAAACGATGCCAAAAGTGAATATAACTTGTCTCATAAATTAGGCATGCGCACTAATCACCTTATCAACTTTATGTATAAGAGCAATAATATGAATTATTTATATAAAAGTAGCGATAAGTGTGTCAAACATTTAAGTGATATGTATTGACGATCCGTCTTCTATTGGACCCAATATTATATAATATCACTTTATACATAATAAAATGTAAGTCGGAATTAACATGGAATTAAGACACATTCACTACTAGTCCACTTGAGAAACTCAAGTCATTATTTGCTTCATGTAAGTGAAACTTTAGGGAGACAAGCATTCATATACTGTGAGTTATCAAGTACTCAATATTTAGAAAAGTAGCACACATGCATGATCTATACTTTTCATCTATTGAGCCCGCAAAAGGTAATATTTTAAAAATACACCAACTCAATCATCCCACATGGGCAAATATAATATTTGTATGGTTTTATAATTTTGGACCCTTGTAATGCATCTAAGTACATAACCCCCACAATTTAAAATATTTATAAATAAGATCTTTTCCACATATGTACAATATCTGAGTGTCTATGTATCAAGAGTCATACATTGTTTAATGTTTTATATTATAATAAGAATAATATATTTTGTATATATAACATATGAATATAAAACTTAAACATATCAATCATCAACCCACATATAATGGATCAAAGGTCACAAGATACATGCAATGATACAAAATGAATAATGTGCATTGTCTATAATATATAGTGATAAGTGGGCACATGGTTTGATTGATTTGGCCATTGATTTGATTAAATTTAATATAGTATACTCATTTATTCCTTGTGTGTACTCATTATCATAAAGGTTATTCATACCAGTGGTTAGTCTATGTTACAACTTAATTTTTAGGTCACTATAAATACAAAGAAGGACTCATTAATGAACTACTCATGTTACAAACATGTGTACAGTGACGCCTTAGTGTGTAACCTAGTATTTTACTACATTTCTAAAGATCAACATCAATATAGTTATTCATTCTATGCACAAAAATCAACTCCTTAACATACACTTAATCAAAATGACATGTTATATTTGTTCTAGCACCAACAATATAGTAGGCCTCATTTTTTCATGATTCAGACCATGCACTCTTGTGTTACTCACCATCAGTCGTCATCAAATATCTTCTCAAAATCTCCTATCATAAAGTAGACAGTAAACCATTCACTTGCAGTCTATAAGTTAGACATGTGAGATTGTCCAATGGAAGAATATTTTGGTAACACATTATACATGGTCCGACACATTAACTGAATAGTCTTAATCATCAAAATTGGGCCCAGATTAGATTATCCAAAAATATATATCATATAGAATTATATATTGGATGTGTATGACCACAGTGATCTGTTAAAGTATTAAAATGTTGCCTAGAAGAGGAAACTCATAAGAATATAAACCCATGAGCAATTAAGATAGATGATTCTAACCGTCCGCTTCATTTCCGTTGAATAAGTGATTAGAGTATCAATTCATTATTACTTTTTAAAAAAAAAAAATATTTAACACCCCTTTTGATTTGAGTCATTTTCACCTATTTATTTATTTATTTAATGAGATTGTCCAAGAAATTTCATTATTGGGACATTCAAGTCTTTCCATATTTGGCGATTTTGTTCTCATGTGAGGTCCACCAAATCAGTGGACTAGATCAAGGGTCATCGGAATATCGTTTTGCTCTCATGCAACATGTCAAGTTCATATAGAACTGTTATAACTACCAGATGCTCCTTATTAAAACCTTAAGGGTTGCACCAACTTGAAAATGATGGAAAGTCACATAATTAACAACTATATTTCTCAATACTAAGAATTTTATTTCTGGCACGTACGTGATGGATTTAGATCCATCAACTGGTTGACTGTACAATGAATATTACTCATCCGCATGTGAGCAACTAGCAGACTTATGAGATAATGACTACACACCATCGACCTATCAGGCCCATTTTAGAAGATACTTTAGAAGATTGTATTTTTAAGTTTCTTTCACATTTTTCTTTCCAAAGTTTTCTTTTTAACCATGTATGGTGGTCTACAAAGAAGAATTCCTAATATGATAGAAATTCCAATACAAAATCTCATTTTGAAATGCATTTTGGTTGATTTTTATTAAACATGGATGTTAAGATTAGTATATATCCTACTCAGTATAGTTCAACAGTTTGATTTATTTTCATGTAAAGGTTACGTTGGCTCAAGTTATGAGAAAATAAATCGTAAATTTTGAGATCTAAAAAGAAATGCTCCTTAATGTCATATCATGATTTTTTAGAAAATCTACTAAATACAAGTTTTCTTATAAGTAAACAGGGCCTGGCATTATCTAAAAGGTAGGCACTATAGATATTTTGGATTTTACATCTGTGTGATAGAATGACATGTGTTTATGACATAAGAACCATATGTAGGTTATATCTCTAGTATCCAAGATGGCCTTAGCTTGACTCATCTGACAACTTGAGGATCATACTTTGTGCTAACGGGGGTTACAATGAACCTAGCCAATTGTTCAGGAATTCAGACTTCTTATATGTTTGATCATAGTCTAACCATTCTCATTTATAGATATCAAGATATAAAGTACTCTAACCATTCTCAGTCGGTGCATACGTCCACTTTTGTACATGTGGTCCAAAGAACTTACATAACAAGTATCTACAAGATCTTGACCATTAGGTGGGATATGTCAACTCTAGATTATATGAGTCATGGCTCATAAATCGGGTTAGTGTGATTTTATTTTGGGCTATTCCAACCAAATAGATGCAACCGTAATTCTTAAATAGTTTTTTAAACAATTTCGATTTCAAGATTATTGGGATATAAAGTTTGAAAAACTATTTAAACAAAATAAATTTAAATTAAGAATAAAAGAAAACTTATCGATTTATATAAGTCGAGACGTGACGTGAGTCACTGAGCTTGAAATCAAATTTGCTTCCCTTGGACAGCGTCCCAAGTGCAATAGGTTTCCAGAGCAATCGACCTCCAGGATATAACGATTATGACCTGGTCCTAGCGGTACACTCACTGTACACGGGCACTTGTAGTCTTAATTAACCCCAATTAGAAATTACTTAAACAAAGTTTTTAAAGAGAAAACCAATTTTCTAATCCACCTTAAAACCAAAAAGTAGAAGTCTATTTATAGACTCTGAAAAGACACCCTTTCACAAAGGGTTGTGACTATTGGGTTTAAACTCAAGTAGTGTGACCCTTAAGTTTCAAAAGACACAACTTTTCAAAATAAATATAAAAGGATGCAACCTTTCAGACTTAAATAAAAAGACACATCCATAGGGCACCTATGGCCACAGCCACAGCTCATCCCAATGAATATTTTGAAATACTAAATTATTTTAAAATAATTTAAAATACAACATCATCTATGGCTTAAAGTTCTCTAAATATGATGGTGATTCTTGATCCGCATGAGTATTGCAGTATTGTACAAAGACCGAATATTTCTTTTAATGTCAACAAAGTTTGTCAATTTATGTATGCTCTACCCTCCACGCAATGGATGGTAGTAAAGCATATACTCCCCTTTCTTAAAGGCACAATATCTCATTATCTTCGCTTTCCTAAGATCCCTCTCTTACTGCATGTTTACTTTCATGTTGATTAGACCAGTGATCTTGACAACCTCCGTTCTACGTCAAGTTTTGTTATCTTTCTTAGTTATAATTTGATTTTACGTTGTTACTCGGCTGTTGTGCTTGAGGGAGCGTGATAACCATCCATCCTCAACTCATCCTAAACTTCCTCAGAACAATTACCCTCATCTATAAAATATTCAAACTCAAATAAATTATACATGGTTATTCAAATAAATTATATATGGTGAAGGATCCATGAGATTTAAATGCCGGATTCATAGCAATTACTAAGTTCATATACTTGCCTTCCTCCATCATGCTGCAGGTGCAGTGATTGTTTGAAACTACTGCTGGTTAGTAATTCCGTCTGCTACTTCCAACGTGGTTGATGGAGCTGAGTAAGCATTTGTACCATCTTTGTTGATGATTCAAGTTTCTGTCCGGGCCCTGTTGTCTGCCATCTTATAAATCTTCTTTTTGATATGTCCTGTAAGGTAATACTATTAAAAAAGCGTAGCCAGGTCTTTTCGAGAGCCCATGTGCGCAAATTCCTGCACAGCCATTTGTCATAATTAACAACAAAATCACAGCTAGTGTTTTTTTCTTTTCTTTTTTTAACAACCAATGTATATATTATATACTGAAAAAGGAGATATACAAGACCTTCGGGCGGGCATTAAAAAAGGACAATGCCTCGCCTATCATATATCATCGAGGGAGACGCTAAGACTCCTAAGGTAACCTAAACCCACCCTATCCAAGAACAGAAGCCCCCTTGTGATTTAGAGAACTAACTTGAGTTGAGCTCCCTCTTTTAGCTAGATCCTCCCTCGATGCTACAAGGTAATACTATTAGAAAATCACAGCTAGTGTACTCCCTCCTTTGTGAGAAAAGAGAAAAGAAAAGCTCTTGCCTTTCATTTATTGGTGAGTAATTGCTACGTGACTCTGTAACTCTATGACTGTATACCTGCAAAGCAATAGATTACTGTCTTTCCATAAGGTAACCTTATATGTGGTTGAAGCAGATGTAATCTGTAGGGCTCATATTCAATTGCGCAAATTTATAACCATCTCACGGGTCTTATGAAAATGGGCACTGAAAATATTATAATGGTTAACGTTCAACAGGTAAATGATTGTCAATGGATGGCTAGAACTAATGGAACCATGTAATTTCATCTGTGTGGCCAATCCATGGTGGATTCTAAGGGTTGGATGGTTCGGATCATTTTACACGTGCTATGCATACCTAGATGATATATGAGAAATGTACTCTTGTGCTCCCATTTCCATGGAATTAAACGTGATGCCCACGAACGTCTCTTTCATGCTTTCATGCTATAGCTTCATGCATGATTGTCACAAGGCTTGATATGCTTGCATTAGGAAATTGTCTAAATAAACAGCCGCGAGAGCCAATTATCACCAAGTCATAGTCTCATAATCAAATTGATTGGGCAATCCTAACCTCTGATTTGTGGACACTTTTTATTATTAGTATAAGACAATTGAATATTTTCCATTTTCAGCAGTCCAATAAATATCCATATTCAGATAATTATAAAAATAAAAAAGAAACGGATATTTGGTTCATCATACATAAAAAATGGGATTTATAATTTAGACCATCTAACTAGAACCAGTTGTATGCCAAGTACACAATTTTAAGTGCCTGTGTATAATCCATCACACTCTATCAGAGTATCATAGTTTCCCAATTGTCACTTGAGGTCAATTGCACTTATCCATTCTAAGTGGGGCGGAAGTAGTTGCATGATCTAATGACCAAGACCTTTCACGTAATGGGCCCTGACATCCATGAACCACTATAAAGCTGCCTGATTTTCCATGATGTGGACTGCTTATGATTTTTGTTCTTTTTCTTTTTCTTTTTTTTTTCTTTTTCTTTTTAATGATTTTTGTTGTTTTCCATAAAGGGTGCTCATTAGAAAGATAAGTTAATCCAACCAACGTGTTGATCTCATCCGATGGTCATCTATCATAATGCAATCCACTCCACAAAAACTCAGATGAGCGATCTGGATCGCATGCCCATGCAACCATATGGGCCCCTTGATGGATGACCCAAGCGGAATCATCAGCAAGAGCACATTTATGAAATATGGTTTGTTTCAGGGAAGCATTATTTTGAAGTTGAGCTCAGTTCCTCTCTACAACTCCTATATATAAGATCCGCTTATTCTATGATTTTGTGCTGGGCCCTGTGGCCCAACCTGATGTAAGGCCTGCATCCACTCCATCATGCAATAAGTAGACTGGCCTGGTTTTTTTTTTTTTTTTTTTTTTCTGATGAGTGGCTTGGATTTTGCTGAAGTTTCCACGTTCATGCATTTAAGAGGAAGTGACAAAACGTGTATTCCTTTGGGGACGCGGATTAGCTGCTGAACTCGACAGTAGCAGTGTACCCTACTGAAGTGACGTCACGACATTCTGTGGGCCCACCATGAAATATTTATTGTATCTACACCGTCCATCTATTTGGAGAGATCATTTTAGGGCAAGAGACAAAGAGGGAGAAAGATCCAAAGCTCAAGTGGACCCATCACAGAAAACAGTGGGGATTGAACGCCTACCATTAAAAACTTCTTTGGGCCACAGAAGTTTTCGATGAAGCTAATATTTATGCTTTACCTTATTCCATGTCTAAGTTAACTTATAAATAGGTTGGATCTCAAATAAACATCATGGTGGGCCCTAGGAAGATTTCAACTATGGTCGTCACCGTCCCCACTATTTTTTGTGGTGGGGTCCACTTGAAATTTGTATCTGTCTCACTCTTTGGATCATGCCCTAAAATGATCTCCGTAGATGGATGGACAGTGTGGATACAACAAATACATCATGGTGGACGTCACTTCAGTAGTGAGACTCGCCACTGTGGGGGGTTTAGTAGCTAATCTGTGTCGTCCTTCCTTTGGAGACCTTTCTTGACAACTGGAGAATGATGGACGTGGATTATATCTTGACCCTACCACCACCGACCATGGTGACCCCATGTGGTGAGATTTGATTGGGCTGTGTATGGAGTACAGGATTCAGTTACATCTAGGGCTGTACATCGAGCCGAGTCGAATCGAGGTAGGTCAAGCTTGGCTTGGCTCGTCCATGCTCTCCTCAAGTTCGAACTCGAGCTCGAGCTCGGCCTCAAGCTTACCATTGGAGCTTGGCTTGTTTGCCTAACCTTTCGAGTCGAGCTCGAGGCGAGCTAGTGGATCGAGTCGAGGCGAGCTCACCCCAAGTCGAGTTGAGTCTGCTCCCAACCCGCACCTGACTCAACCCAGCAACCCAACCCAACTGACCCAACCCCCAAATCAAATATTCAATTATATATATATATATATATATATATATAGAGAGAGAGAGAGAGAGAGAGAGAGAGAGAAGCTCGAGTGCGGCGAGTTAGGTAAAGAAGTGAAAGGGTAAAGGGTAAGGTATGGTTTAAGTTTTAATTTTTAAAATTTTTAAATATAATATATATTCAAGTCGAGCCGAGCTGGGTTCGAGTCGAGTCGAGTCAAGCTCTGTTATGTTCGAACTTGTCTTGTTTTCAAAATGAGCTAGGTCATATGAAGCTTGGCTCGCCTCGAATCATCGTTCGAGTCAAGTCGAGCTAGATCGAGCCAAGCCGAGCAAGCTTTTCGAGCTAGCTTGGCTCGTATACAGCCCTAGTTACATCAGGGGAGGGGATATTAGCCGCTAGCAGGAAACAGTGGTGATTGAACATCCACCATTAAAAACTTCCTAGTGCCCACAATAATGCCTACTGCGTAACTTTTCCTTTCCATCCAACCCGTTAAAAACACTTGCGGAAAAACACTTGTGGTGAAAAGCTAGCCACAAAGCGACGATTAATTCACTATAATTAGAAGAATACAAGATATGAAATAACTTACAAATGGAAATCATAGTTTCATCCCTTCAGAACCCTTGAATATGTGCTAGATCTACTCCTCTTAACCTTAATCTCGAATTAAGAGTCGTATTTATATGCTCTATATAGAATTAAAAATAAAACCCACACCAATGCATACTAGACGGTCAAACTGAATATAACCTTCAATCGAATCGGAGAATCGACATGCCTCAATCAAACCAAGTCTTGAGGTGAAAACATGCGAAACATCACACCAAGCAAAGGATTGAAACCAATAATTTTCAATCAAACTGAGAGTGACTTCGGTTGAGCCAAAAATTGCCCTCTATGAATAGATTAAAGACACTTGATCAACAATTAAACTATAAACTTATCATAATACAAACGCATGCACGAAATATGCACTGTGTTATAACTTGGTACTAAAATTTGAACACGTCATCTCTCAAAGTGTGGGCTATGTATCATTGGTATCAATAATGTGTGATTATTTCTCCAAAATAACTTCCAAAAATCATGAAACCAAGCTCTTCATAACCTACCGTATAATAATAAATGTCATTTCTTGATTTTCAAAAAATCTACTAATGGTATCAATCCTATGAAATTGCAAATTTGTTTTTCTCGTAACCAACATGAAAGATTTCCACATGGTTTTATTTGAAAACAAGGATTATTATTCATCGCTTATTTTCTCTAATTAAAAAAGAAGAAATAGAGCCATAATGATCACAAAATGCAAAAATTTCTTTTTGATTTGTGTTAAAAATGAAAAATAAGATCTGGTATAGTATACATAAGTGTGGCCCAGTCGTTTTGTGCAGCCCATCAAAACTCATGTACAGCCATTTGTCATATCAACAAAGTTACATTTATTAGAGGTGGTCTGCTCCCTCCATTCATGAAAAGGAAAAAAGAAAAAAGGCTTGCCTTCCATTTATAGATGAGCAATGGCTATGTAACTTTATAAGTGTGTAGCTGCAAACAACTAGCTAGATTACTGTCTTTCTATAAGGTAACCTTATATGTGGTAGATGTAGATGTAATCTGGACGGCTCATTCAATTGCTCACATCTCTAACTATCTCATGGGTCTCATGAAAATGGGGCCTGAAAGATTAAATATTATAATGATTAACGTTCAATAGGTAAATGATTGTCAATAGGATAGTTAGAACTGCCGGAACAGTATAATTTTGACTATGTGGCCAATCCATGGTGGATTCCAAGGGTTGGATGGTTCAGATCATTGTACATACGTGCTATGTGTACCGTACAGGATATAGGAGGAATGTACTCTTGTGCTCCCATTTCCATGAAACTAAAGACATGCATGGTTGATGGTTTGAAACTTTACTCAAACGTCACCTTTCAAGCTATAGCCTCATGCATGATTGTCACGGGGACTTAGTTTATACTCTGGCGATGTATTTGCTTGATATGCATGCATTTTGGAAATTGGTGGGGCAAATATTAAATCAAATTATACACTGCCCATAAAGCCCACTGTCACTAAGTTACAATCCTAAAATTAGATTGGTTGGCCAATCTTAACCTTTGATTTGTGCCCATATTTTTTTATTAACAGGGCCATTGGATATTTTTCATTTTCAGCAGTCCAATAAATGTCCATATTCGTATAATTTTGAAAAAAAAATGTATATTTAGTAACTCAAAATTGGATTCCATAATTTGGACAGTCTAACTAGAGCCAGTTGTATGACATGCGCATATAATTTCTAAGCGCCTGCTTACAATCCATCACACTACCAGAGTATCAATGTTTCTCAATTGTCACTTCAGGAGTGAGTGGAGAGACGTTTGTCCTGTTAGAGCTTAAGGCCAATTGCATTTGGCCTTTCCAAGTGGGGGGCAAGTGGTTGCATGATTTAATGATTTTTGTTCTTAGCCATCCTTTGGAAGGCTGCCCATTGGAAAGATAAGGTATAATCCAACTAATATGGTGATCTCTGAAAGTCTTCCATCACAATGTGATCCACTCCACAAAACTCCAAACGGTCACATGCCCATGCGACTACTTGGGCCCTTTGGTGGATGGACCAAGTGGTGGACCTTATGTGATTGGGACTGGAGTGGGTCTTATTGGGGAATCGCCGAAACACCCAAAGATGAATCAAACAAGGTACACACAATCGCATAATCAAGCTCAAACAAGAATGGTCCGAATTTTATGTGGAAAAATCTTTGCGGAATAAAACTACGACACAAAGTGACGAGTAATTAATGCACTATGAACGTAAAAATTACAAGATGTAGCAGCTTACTGATATTTAAACAAGCCTTGAATCTCTTTTCACAAGCTCTAGATATGCCCCTGAACTCTTAAGAATGATTTAGAAAGTCATAATACACATTTCTCGCTTTCTAATCTCGATTACACTCGATATATATACTATCACAATTAGAATAGAAAATAAATCTCGTTCTTATACAACTCTGCGCGCACTCCCTTTGATGACATCGACACCCTATCGAGGATTTGTTGATGGCATCAAATTTACTTCGATATCATTGAATAATAACACTAAAATATTCCAGCAATTAACATGGATTTTCTGAATTTTCTCGATGGGATTAAACATATGTCGATGGTATCGACATCTACTCGATGGCATTAAAAGGTCTATCGATGACATCGACAAACCTGTTACTGACAGATTTAAGACATCAACAAAGTCTCACAACTACTTATCATCACCAGCATATTTATGAAATTTGGTTAGTTTCATAGGAGTGTTATTTTGAAGTTGAGTTTGGTTCTTCTCCAACATGTTTATGATCAGCTTATTCTATGATTTTGTGCTAGGCCTTGTGGACCATAATGTGATCTAAGGCCTGCATCCACTCCATCAATGTAATAAGTCAGACTGGCCCTTTTTTTTGGATCCGACTGATGAGTGGCTTGAATTTTCCTGACATTTCCAAACATGTATTCCCTAAAGTTCAGTGTAACCCTTCGTTTTTGGAGGTCTTTCTTGTCAATTACAGATTATATGGTGGCCCTACCATCACCGACCGTGGTGGCCTCACGTAGTGGGATTTGATTAGACTGTGCAAGGAGTACAGGATTCAATTACATTTAGGTCACCACTAATATAGTAGTGGTAGGGTCACCGCACAATCCGTGTCCTCTGAGTGAGTGGTTGGTATGTGCTGTGTATACAGAATACTGGTTTCAGTCTTAGGAGACCTTTATAGGAATTTTCTGCAAAGCTTTCCATCTAGATAGGAGGTAGTTTGGATGGATAAATGTAAGAAGTCCATGACAATGGATCTTTGAATCCTGGACATGCATTATTTATTTTTTTTAAATGACTCTGTTCATTTCATATTCAAGGAGCTTTTTACACTGCTGATACACAAATTTGGGCACTCCCAAACAAAACCAAGGGGAACCTATGGTAAGGAGAAAAACGGCAAAACAAAAACCAGAGAAAAACGGCAAAACCAGAGAAAAACGGCAAAACAAAAACCAGAGAAAAACGGCAAAACCCACTTTCCTGGACATGCATTTCACTCTGTATGTTGAAATTTTGTGATTGAATTCATCAACGGTGGGTCCATTAAATTTGAGATTTTCTTCTCTTTGGATGACTCATTTTCGTGGATGCCACGAACGTCACTTTTCATGATTTAGCCTCATGCATGATTGTCACGAGGACTTAGTTGATACTCAGGAGGAGTATCATGCTTGATATGCAGGCTTTCGGAAATTGTCCTGTAGCAAACCGCCCAAGGACTGGGGCCCACTATCACCAAGTCCCAGTCACAAAATCAGATTGGTTAAGCATTCCTAACCTCTGATTTGTGCACACTTTTATTATTAAAATAGGGCAGTTGGATATTATTCATTTTCAGCAGTCCAATAAATGTCCATATTCACATAATAAAAAGATGGAAATTTGGGTCGCAATACATCAAGCTGGGATCCAGAATTTGGACAGTCTAATTGGAAATAGTTACATGCCATGTATGCAATATCTAAGTGCCTGTGTACAGTCCATCACACTGTGCCATAGTATCAAAGTTTCTGTTGGAGATGTATGTTCTGTCAGCGATTGAGGCCAATTGCACTGGCTGCGGATCGGTACTACCCCACCAGGACATAGCCAGAGATGGGCAGTTCCGTTAGGGGCTCTGTGGTGGTCCACTATTACTTTTGTATTTTATTCAAGCCATTCATCCATTTTAACAGGTCATTCTAGGACATGATACCAAAAATGAGACAGATTGAACACTCGAGTGGACCACACCACAAAAAGCAGGGGTTATAATGATCTCCACCGTTGAAATCTTCCTAAGGCCTAGTGTGATGTTTATTTACCATCCCAACCTATTTATAAGGTCACACATACCTAAATATCAGCTTGATCCAAAACTTTTGTGGCCCCACCAAGAGGTTTTCAATGGTGAGCGTTCAATCTCCATTTCTTCCTGTGGTGTGGTCCAATTGAGCATTGATCTGCCTTGTTTTAGGGCTCATCACCTGTAGTAATTTGTCAAAATGGATGGACAGCGCGGTTAAAATACAAACAGCACGGTGGGGCGCCCTACAAAGCTCGCAATGGCACCTTCCGACTTTAGCTACATCCTAGCGGGGGTAGTACCGAATCTGCGTCCAATTGCACTTCCTCGTGGTAGGTGGGGCCCAAGTGATTGCATGATCTGATTACCAAGACCATCCAACTGATGGGCCCTGATAGCAATGAACCACTATACAGAAAACTATAACCCTAAATAAACCTTAAAATTGTAAATAAGAGAGTCATAATCAAATAAGAAAATTATTTTTCAAAAATGTGTAATTTCCGTCGTCTGTAGACCTGCAGTCAATCAGTCGAATCAATTGGGGTGAAACAGCCAAAAAGTATTCAGATATTTAAACCAAAAAATCTATGATATTCAACCTGTTGGCCCAATCTGTCAACTTGTCGAATGGTATTTCGACCTGTCTAAACTAGTAAAAATTGATCAACAAGCAATCTTAAATTCTGACAGAATTTCGACATATCAACCACAAAGGTCAACCAGTCGAACTATGTTAAATTTTGATCAGTTTCTCATTGGGCTTCTTCCTTTCATGTGCATTAGGAACATGCTTGATACTCGTCCTGCGTCACCCGTGTGGTAGGATTTGATTGGGATGTGTACTAGATACAGGACACAATTACATTAGGTCACCACGAATGTGGTAGTGGAAGGGTCACCATGAAATCCATCCGTTGAGTGAGTGGGTGGTATTTTCTATACGCAGGGATTCAGTCTTGGGAGATCTTTCTAGTTTCGGGGGTCGAATGGATAGATGCAATGAGAAGTCCATGACTATGGGTCTTTGAATCATGAACATGGGTTTTAATTGGATGTTGGAATTCCTGGACGTCGATTTCATTCTAGATGATGGAATTTTGTGTTTGAATTCATTAATGGGAGTTGAGATTTTCTTTTGTTTGGATGGCACCTCTTCGTGTACCTTTGCTTAAAGAGCGTACCACTGTTGCATCCGGCAATTAGTAGGTGAGCTGTGGCACTTGTCCAAACATGGCACACATGCATACTAGGGGCATATCTTCCGTGGGTAACTGATAGACTTGCACGAACATGAACACACATAAAATCTGGCGCAGAGAGGGACATGATGAGGTTGATCACTGTCTTCGTTGGGGGATAACTACTACGAATCCACGAAGCTCTTTAGACTCCTCACAGAGCTTCCTCGAATTCACAAGGGATAAAAGTAGGAATAATTCTTAATAAATTTGAAATTATTTAATTGATTATTTAAAAAATTAAATTTACAACTCTTTAAATAAAGAAATCAAGCTTAGAATAGAGTTTTAGACTTAGACTCCAATTCAAACACCCTAAAAACATGAATCAGTACAAATAGTAACCTTACTATATATGATATTAATGTTGTTCGTATAAGTCCATAGCTTACCTACACAACATATGCTCTGGCATGCACATGCCATGTATGGACAAGTGCCATGGCTAACCTGCTTGCTAGATGCACCTGTGGTACACCCTTCAAGTAAAGGTTCATGAAGAGCTGCCATCTTTTTTACTTTTTATTTAGGGCCCGTTAAATTCCACCAAATAAGTTACTTTTTCTACTTACAAAAGTCGATAAGTGACATATTTCATATAAGTACGTTTGGTTAATGACTAATTAGTTATAATTAAATTTTTTACTTAAAAGTATATAATCACTTATGTTAATTTTTTATACCTTTTCTACTTTTCTTAAGTTGCTGAAGGGGGGTATTTTTCATTTTGTGCATATTAGGCGTGAAGGTAATGGCCCGGCAGATGGGCTGGCCTGTGAAGGCGACGACAGGCAGGGGAACCGGCTCTACCAGGAGGCATCTAAACTCCCCCGCATCATCTGAGGCCTGGTGGTGCTGGACAAGGTTGGGCTGGGTTCCATCAGAAAGTTGGGGTAAGTTGGGGTAGGGAGTGAGCTTTGGGTCGGCTCGTGTTCCAAGTGTAAAGTTTCTTTTCTTACAATAGGTTGTCTACGAGTCATTTTTCTCTTCTCCGTGGACAGCCCAAAATGTCTGTCCAGTAAAGTTCTCCTCAGTTATCTAAAGTTTTAATTTTGGAAAAAAAAAAAAAACCATCTTCTTAGTGTGACTAAAAAGAAAAAAAAAAAAAAATTGCTGAAGAGAGGCATATGGAGTGATGAAAAAGAGGAGATCAAAGTTAATAAGTACATTGTTTGCCAACATACTTATCTTCTTAAGATAAGCTTATTTTAATAAACTTCCGGTACAAACGCCCCTCGGTGACTCGGTTATTTTGATATTAATGTTGTTCGCCGAGTGTTTGATGAGAGGACTCAACGAAGTGTTGTTTCAGGTGCATAAATTCTCCGTGGGATTGGCTTGTGGCGAGGAAGGAATGGATACAAACAATCACTACCAAAAAAAAAAAATTATATTATAAAACTACCCTCATATCTTGATTTTGATGTTGCCCGTCGAGTGTTTGATGAAATACTTGTAAATTACTGCTATTGTTTTGCATTCTATAAGAAATTGAAAATGCATCGTGTATTTGAGAATATGTCGCACAGGCTTGAACTGGCCCTAGCTGCTGACCGAATTGAGCCGAGCTAGCCAATCAGGCTCGAGGACCGAGCTGAGTTCAAGCTGGGGTTAGCTAACAGCCAAGTCGAGCTGAGTTCGAGCTGAGTTTAGCTACTAGTTGAGCCGAGCTGAGCTATGCCAAGCTGGACACGATTCAACTCATGTCCAGCTCTAGACTGGGTAGGTGTTGTGCCAAGACGAGGACACAGGTTAGCTACTGAACCCGTCACTAGCATTATTTTGAAGTTGAGCTCAGTTCCTCTCTACAACTCCTGTATATAAGATCCGCTTATTCTGTGATTTTGTGCTGGGCCCTGTGGCCTAACCTGATGTAAGGCTTGCATCCACTCCATCAATGCAATAAGTAGACTGGCCTGTTTTTTTTGTTTTTTTTTTTGTTTTTTTTTTTTTTTTTGGGTAAATCTGACTGATGAGTGGCTTGGATTTTGCTGAAGTTTCCACATTCCTGCATTTAAGAGGAAATGACAAAACATGTATTCCTTTTGGGGACGCGGATTAGCTGCTGAATTCGACAATAGACTGCTACTGAAGTGACGTCACCACGTTATGTGGGCCCCACCATGAAATATTTAGTGCATCTGGTGTCCATCTATTAGATCATTTTAGGGCAAGAGACAGAGGGAGAAAGATCCAAAGCTCAAGTGGAACCATCACAGAAAACAGTAGGGGATTGAACGCCTACCATTAAAAACTTCTCCAGGCCACAGAAGTTTTCGATCAAGCTAATATTTATGCTTTACCTTATTCCATGTCTAAGTTAACTTATAAATAAGTTGGATCTCAAATAAACATCATGGTGGGCCCTAGGAAGGTTTCAACTGTGGTCGTCACGGTCCCCATTATTTTCTGTGGTGGGGTCTACTTGAAATTCGTATCTGCCTCATTCTTTGGATCATGCCCTAAAATGATCTCTGTAAATGTATGGACGGTGTGGATACAACAAATACATCATGTGGACGTCACTTCAGTAATGAGACTCGCTACTGTGGGGTTCAGTAGCTAATCCGTGTCCTTCCTTTGGAGACCTTTCTTGACAACTGGAGAATGATGCACGTGGATTATATTGTGACCCTACCACCACCAACCATGGTGACCCCACGTGGTGAGATTTAATTGGGCCGGTGTACGGAGTACAGGATTCAGTTACATCAGGGGAGGGGATACATGTTAGCCGGGTAACGCCTCAGTGGGTGTTACCCTTACCGTGAGGCCCACCTTAATGATGTGTCGTATATCCACGCAGTCCATCCGCTTCTCCAGCCCAGTTTAGGAAGTGATCCTACAAATTAAACAGATCCAAATTTCAGGTGGACCACACTGCAGGAAACAGTAGTGATTGAACATCCACCATTAAAAACTTCCTAGTGCCCACAATAATGCCTACTGCGAGTAACTTTTCCTTTCCATCCAACCCGTTAAAAACACTCGCGGGAAAACACTTGCGGAAAAAAACTAGCCACAAAGCGACGATTAACCCACTATAATCAAAAGAATACGAGAGATGGAATAACTTATGGAAATCATAGTTTCATCCCTTCAAAACCATTGAATTCGTGCTAGTTCTATTCCTCTTAACCTTAATACCGAATTAAGAGCCTATTTATATGCTCTATACAAAATTAAAAATAAAATCCGCACTTATGCATACTGGCCAGTTGAACCGGACATAACCTTCGGTTGAATCGGAGAATCAACATGCCTCAATCGAACCGAGTGTCAACAAGTGAAACATCACACCAAGCAAAGGATTAAAACCAATAATTTTCGGTCAAGCCAAAAATCGCCCTCTATGAACAGATTAAAGACAATCAGCAATTAAACTATAAACTGATCATAATACAGATGCATGCACAAAATATGCAGTGTTGTAAGTTGGTAATAAAATGTGAACACATCATCTCTCAAAGTGTGGGCCATGTATCATTGGTATCAATAATGTCTGATTATTTCTCCAAAATAACTTCAAAAAATCATGAAACCAAGCTCTCCGTGACGTACCGTATAATAATAAATGTCATTTCTTGATTTTCAAAAAATCTACTAAGGGTATCAATCCTAAAAAATTGCAAATTTGTTTTTCTTAACCAAAGGAAAGATTTCCACATGGTTTTATTTGAAAACAAGGATTATTACACATTGCTTATTTTCTCTAATTAAAAAAAGAAGAAATAGAGCCATAATGATCACAAAATGCAAAATTTCTTTTTGATTTGTGTTAAAAACGAAAAATAAGAACTGGTAGCATACCATAAGTGTGGCCCAGTCTTTTTGTGCAGCCCATCAAAACTCATGTACAGCCATTTGTCATATCAACAAAGTTACATTTATTACAGGTGGTCTGCTCCCTCCATTCATGAAAAAGTAAAAAGAAAAAAAAGGCTTGCCTACCATTTATAGATGAGCAATGGCTATGTTACTTTATAAGTGTGTAGCTGCAAACAACTAGCTAGATTTCTGTCTTTCTATACGGTAACCTTACATGTGGTAGATGTAGATGTAATCTGGACGGCTCATTCAATTGCTCACATCTGTAACTATCTCATGGGTCTCATGAAAATGGGGCCTGAAAGATAAAAGATTATAATGATTAACGTTCAACAGGTAAATGATTGTCAATAGGATAGTTAGAACTGCCGGAACAGTATAATTTTGACTGTGTGGCCAATCCATGGTGGATTCCAAGGGTTGGATGGTTCAGATCATTGTACATACGTGCTATGTGTACCGTACAAGATATAGGAGGAATGTACTCTTGTGCTCCCATTTCCGTGTAACTAAAGACATTCATGGTTGATGGTTTGAAACTTTCCTGCCCACAAACGTCACCTTTCATATGCTATAGCATCATGCATGATTGTCACCGGGACTTAGTTTATACTCTGGTGGAGTATTTGCTTGATATGCATGCATTTGGAAATTGGTGTGGCAAATATTGAATCAAATTATAAACTGCCCATAAAACCCACGGTCACTAAGTTACAATCCTAAAATTAGATTGGTTGAGCAATCTTAACTTTTGATTTGTGCACACATTTTTTTATTAACAGGACCAGATATTTTTCATTTTCAGCAGTCCAATAAATGTCAATATTCAGATAATTAAAAAAGGTATATTTAGTAACTCAAAAGTGGATTCCATAATTTGGACAGTCAAACTAGAGCCAGTTGCATGACATGCGCATGTAATTTCTAAGCGCCTGCTTACAATCCATCACACTCTACCAGAGTATCAAAGTTCTCAATTGTCACTACAGGAGTGAGTAGAGATGTTCGTCTTGTCAGACCTTGCTTTCTAAGTGGGGGGCAAGTGGTTGTATGATTTAATGACTAAGACCTTCCACGTAATGGACCATATATGTGTTGGGAGCCTTACACAAAACCTTAGGATCTAGCCCTCCAGAACAAACCAGAATTATGGATAATAAAGCAATGAAAATAATCAATGCATCAATCACACACCACACAAGAGAATTTTACGTGGAAAACCCTCAAAGAGGTAAAAACCACGGGACCTCGTCCAGATCAACAATCCACTATGAAGTAGAACGTTTACAACCTTCTTCACTCACGCAGGAGTGGATAAACAATAAGAGAAATAGAGAAAACGGAGAGATCTAACCGATTACGAGGACATAGAAGCGCTGAGATGTAGATTGCACAGTAGAGAACCTCCACGAGCAGAACCTCCCTTCTATAAGCTTCCTCTCTCTCTTTCTCCCTCTCTCTCACCTTTGATAGCCCTAAACCCTTTAGCAAATCCCTTGCAAAGCTTTAGGAAACCCTCTTGCTGTTTTCTTCACACAACATACATTAGAAAAATCCTAGGGACCCCTTTTTATAGTTTTAGGAAACTCCTTTCCGCATCCTAATTGCGAAAGGACTTTGCGCATCCCAGTTGCGAAAGGACTTGCGCATCCTAGTTGCGAAAGGACTTGCGCATCCCAGTTGCGAAAGGACTTGCGCATCGACGGGTCAAAAAAAAACCCATCAATATGAACCACTGTACAGAAATCAGGACTAATGTGACAATCCAAGATGCTTGATTTTACGTTACTGCTGGTGATTTTTGTTCTTAGCCATCCTTTGGAAGGCTGCCCATTGGAAAGATAAAGTATAATCCAACCAACTTGGTGATCTGTGAGCATCATCCATCACAATGTGATCCACTCTACAAAACTCTAGATGGTCACATGCGCACCCATGCGACCACTTGGGCCCCTTGGTGGATGGACCAAGTGGTGGACCTTATGTGATTGGGATGGAGTGGGTCTTATCGAGGAATCGCCGAAATACCCAAAGACGAATCAAACAAGGTACACACAATCGCATAATCAAGCTCAAACAAGAACAGTCCAAATTTTACGTGGAAAAATCCTTACAGAAAGAAACCAAGACACAGAGCGATGAGTAATTAATGCACTATAAACACAGAAATTACAAGATATAGTAGCTTACTAATATTTAAACAAGCCTCGAATATCTTTTCACAAGCCTTAGCTATGCCCTTGAACCCTTAAGAATGATTTAGAAAGTCATAATACACATTCTCACATTATAATTCCGATTACACTTGATATATATATTATCACAACTGGAATAGAAAATAAATCTCGTTCTTATGCAACTCTGCACGCACTCAATGAGACCTTTGATGGCATCGACACCCCATCGAGGATTTGTCGATAACATCGAACTTACTTCGATGTCATCGAATAGCAACACTAAAATGTTCTAGCAACCAACATGAATTTTTTAAATTTTCTAGATGGGATTGAGCGTATGTTGATGGCATCGACATCTACTCGATGGCATTAAGTGGTATGTCGATGACATCGACAGATCTATTACTGACAAATTTAAGACATCAACAACAGGTCTCACAACTACTTATCATCGCCAACATATTTATGAAATTTGGTTTGTTTCATAGAAGTGTTATTTTGAAGTTGAGTTTAGTTCTTCTACAACACCTTTATAATCTGCTTATTCTATGATTTTGTTCTGGACCTTGTGGTGGACCCTAATGTGATATAAGGCCTGCATCTACTCCATCAATGTAATAAGCAGACCGGCTTTTTCTTAGATCCAACTGATGAGTGACTTGAATTTTCCTGACATTTCCAAACATGTATTCCCTAAAAGTTCACTGTAACCTGTTGTTAGAAGATGTCTTAAATCTTCTTGCGCGATGCTCGACCAGTCGAGAGGCTTGCTCGATTAGTCGAAGCTCGTTCGACTCGAAGTCTAGCGACAATGTATTTGTTCTTCCGTCTGCTCCACCAGTCGAGGGTTACGCAGATTCTGCGTGAATTCTGCGCGGACTACATAAATTGAGGCGGATTCAGAGAGGTGCGGAAGTGGAGTTTCCTAAACTATAAATAGGGGTCCCTAGGGCCTTTCTAAAGTATTTTAAAGTTTCTTAAAGGTATTCCAAGGGTTCTTAAAGGGTTCTACGGTTATCAAAGGATGTAACAAGGGTAAGATTTGAGGTTGTTCGAATCGGGTAAGTTCTCTCTCTTTGTAATTTCTATTTTCATAGTAGATTTCTGTCGCTTTGTGCCGTGATTTTTTCTCGCAAGAGTTTACCACGTTAAATCTTTGTGTTTTCTTGTGATTACTTGGTGCTCATGGATTGCTATCATAAATCTCTATCTATGTGATTCCGCAGCACAAATCCCAACAAACCCTTTCGTTTGGAGGTCTTTCTTGTCAATTACAGATTATATGGTGGCCCTACCATCACTGACCGTGGTGAGGACGTAGTGGGATTTGATTAGACTGTGTAAGGAGTTCAATTATGTACATTTAGGTCACCACTAATATAGTATGGTAGGGTCACCACACAATCTGTGTCCGCTGTGTGAGTGGTTGGTATGTGCTGTGTATACAGAATACTGGTTTCAGTCTTAGGAGACCTTTATAGGAAATTTCTGCAAAGCTTACCATCTGGATAGGAGGTAGTTTGGATGGATGAATGCAAGAAGTATATGATGATGGATCTTTGAATCCTGGACATGGATGTCACTTTGTGTGTTGAAATTTTGTGTTTGAATTCATTAATGGTGGGTCCATGAAAATATTTGAGATTTTCTTCTCTTTGGATGACACATTTTCGTAGATGCTACGAACGTCACTTTTCATGATATAGCCACATGCATGATTTTCACGGGGACTTGGTTGATACTCTGGAGGAGTATCATGCTTGATATGCAGGCATTCGGAAATTGTCATGTAGCAAGCATTAAACCGCCTAAGGACTGGAATCCACTATCACCAAGTACCAGTCCCAGTCCCAAAATCAGATTGGATAAGTATTCATAACCTCTGATTTGTGTACACTTTTATTATTAAAATAGGGCAGTTGGATATTATTCATTTTCAGCCGTCCAATAAATGTCCATATTCACATAATAAAAAGATGGAAATTTGGGTCGCAATACGTTAAGCTGGGATCCAGAATTTGGACAGTCTAATTGGAAATAGTTATATGCCATGTATGCAATATCTAAGTGCCTGTGTACAATCCATCACACTGTGCTAGAGTATCAAAGTTTCTCAATTGTCAATGTGTGAGTGGAGATGCTTGTCCTGTCAGCGATTGAGGCCAATTGCACTGGCCGCGGATTGGAACTACCCCAGCAGGACCTAGCTAGAGATGGGCAGTTCTGTCCACTATTACTTTTGTATTTTATCCAAGCCATTCATCCATTTTAACAGGTCATTCTAGAGCATGATTCCAAAAATGAGATAGATTGAAGGCTCAAGTGGACCACACCACAAAAATCAGGGGTTATAATGATCTCTACCGTTGAAATCTTTCTAAGGCCTAGTGTGATGTTTATTTACCATCCCAACCTATTCATAAGGTCACATATACCTAAATATCAGCTTGATCCAAAACTTTTGTGGCCCCACATGAGGTTTTCAATGGTGAGCGTTCAATCTCCATTTCTTCCTGTGGTGTGGTCCACTTGAGTATTGATCTGCCTTGCTTTTGGGCTAATCACCTGAAGCAATTTATCAAAATGGATGGACAGCCTAGATAAAATACAAACAGCATGGCGGGCCCCACAAAGCCCCCGATGGGACCATCCGTCTCTAGCTACATCCTAGCGAGGGTAGTACCCAATCTGCGTCCAATTGCACTTTGCTGTGGTAAGTGGGGCCCGGGTGATTGCATGATCTGATGACCAAGACCATCCAACTGATGGGCCGGCCCTGATATCAACGAACCACTGTACAGAAAACTACAACCTTAAACCAACCCTAAAATTGTAAATAAGATAGTCATAATCAAATAAGAAAACTATTTTATAAAAATGTGTAATTTCTGTTGTTTATCAACTTGTCATCAACCAGTCCAGTCAATTGGTCGAAACTACCAAAAAAATGTCAAGAGATTTAACTAAAAATTTCTTGATATTCAACCTGTTGACCCAATTGGACTATTGGATATTTTTCATTTTCAGCAGTCCAATAAATGTCCATATTCAAATAATAAAATGATGGAAATTTGGTTTATGATACGTCCAAAGTGAGATCTATAATTTGGACCGGTAATTGTTGAAATCGGGTGCCTTTAATCTATGCTAAGACAAGAGTCATCAATTAATTAATTAGACTATTCGATTAATCAAAATTCTCTGAATTTTTTAGTTAACTCATTAGACATTTTTGAACATATTTGATTGATCAAATGTGGAGGCTCAATCGATCGAGGGTTGCTTGATTGATGCTTAAATCGACGCTATGCACAGTTTTACATGATTACACAATTTATTTTTTATTTCAAATGTAACACCATATATATATATGGGTGTAACGCAGAATTAGAGTAATATTATGTGGTGATAGACTTGTTGTAGACGGAAGGTAGGGTTTAGAGAAGGGTTGTGTTTTTTATGTTGCTTTGTTTGTATTTATCTTTTGCTTGTGTGATTCTACTTGGAGTTTGATTTTACGACTCCCAACACTAATTAGAACTATTTGTATACCACAAGTATGCAATTTATAAGTCCCTGCGCGCACGCACACCCCGTCATATTCTGCCAAAGTTTCTCAATTGTCACTGTAGTAGTTGAGATGCTAGTCCTGTCTGCGCTTGACACCAATTGCACTTGATTGTTCTAGGTGAGGCCCAAGTGGTTGCATGATCAGATAATCAAGACATTCCATCTGCTACGCCATGATATACATGAACCAGTATACAGAAGTCATGCCAATGTGACAATCGAAGCTGCCTGATTTCATCTGATTTTCCGTGATGACTGTTAATGATTTTTTTCTTTCTTAGCCATTCTTTTAAAGGCTGCCCATTGGAACTGTTAATGATTTTTTTCTTTCTTAGACATCCTTTTGAAGGCTGCCCATTGTAAAGATAAGGTAATCCAACCAATGTGGTCATCTGCGACAGTCATCCATCAAAATGTGATCCACTCCACAGAACCCCAGATGGACTGTCCAGATCACAGGCCCATGCGACCACATGGGCCCCTTGGTGGATGGGCCAAGTGATGGACCTTATGTGAATCGGACCGGACTCGATCAGTCTCGTTGCCAATTATCATCACGAGCATATATATTTATGAAATATGGAGTGTTATCTTGAATCTGAGCTAGGTTCCTCTACAACTCCTGTATGATCCGCTTATTCTATGATTTTGTGCTGGGCCTGTTGGCCCCAATGTGATGTAAGGCCCGAATCCACTCCATCGATGTAATAAGCAGATTGGCATGGTTTTTGGATCCAACTAATGAGTGGCTTGGATTTTGCTGAATTTCAATGTTCCCTAGTGTAAGAGGAAGTGGCAAAACATGTATTACTAAGGGGTCATTGTTTCAGGCCCAATTAACAACGACGCCTGGGCATGAAAATCAATTGAATTCGACTTCAAGAATTAGCTAGTGAGCCCCACCATGATGTTTAAGTGAAATTTACTCCACATCCCATTTTAGTCATAGGGCCCAAAAAGATCTCAATTCGTGTTTCAGGTAAGCCATCCAAAGGGAAATGACTCAGGAGCAGGATGCCCACCCCTGATTCTTTTCAGGGCCCACTGCGATGATAATATGAAATTTACTCTGACCATTAAATGCCAAGCTAAAATTTAGACCCAGAACTACAAAGCAAGAGTCCATCTTCAATTTAGGTGGGCCACATGAAGGGAAACAATTTAGAGGGTAAGCATTACTATTTCCAATCGTGTGGTACACCTAAATTACGGACTAAGCTAATTTTTGGACCCGCGGCTAAAATGGAGTAACACACCTGGTGATAACCTGGATTTTACATAAACATCATGGTGGATCACATAAGAGATTTTTAATTGTCATGTGGTTCATCTGTGACTTTGCAATATAAAAAATCATCTGAATTTGACTTCAAAAAATAGTGCCCCCACCATGATGTTTAAGTGAAATCCTCCCAATCACCAGGTTTGTCACCCCATTTAGATGCAGAGCTAAAAAGATTAGTCTAGTTCATTATTCAGGTGCGCCATGCAAAGGAAAACGGTAGGGAGAGGAACACCCAGTGTGTTGTTTCCTATCATATGATCCACCTGAATCACTGATTGAGCTAATTTTTGGGCCTTATGGCTAAAATGTAGAGACACACTTGATGATCTAGATGGATTTCACGTACCCATCACAATGAGCCATGTGTAAAAATTCGTAGAATCATCTTCGACATACGAGGATAGTGCCAAATGCAAAATTTTGATTCACATGGATTCCATCTATTAACTAAGGATCCCAATTCACATGGACACTTGATGTAGAACGTGTCACAGATACGTTCCTAGCATGGTTGGGCCAAAAGAAGATGGATCGTAAATTGACCATAACTTTTGATCCGGGTATCGTTATGGGGCGCACAACCTATCAATCTTTACTGAAACGGGCCATCCGAGGTGAACCGACTCACAAAGTGGGTCGCAGCTGTCTGTTTCATCAGAAAGCACGCACTTTCAGCTCAAAAACGAATTTTTAAGAAAATTTTACTATTTTTAGTAATTCCGATTTTTTAATATTTTTAGAGTTTTAGATTTTCTTTCCTTTTAGAAATAACTTTTAGTTATAGTAGGATTCTTCTAGAGAAAGTTTATTTGCAATTTTTATTTTTAGTAACTAGGCCTTAGAAGAGTTTTATTAGAATTAGGATTTTTATTAGAGTTAGAATTTTGCTATTTTTGGTAATTATGAATTTTAGTTTATTTTTTTCTTTATTAATGGTGTAAGGAGGCACATTAGAGAATTATCAATTATTCATTAATCTATTTCAAATTTATTTAGAATTTATTTCTATTTTCTGCTCTCTTTTCTCGTGGATTCGAGAAATCTCTGTGAGGAGTCCAGAGAAGTTCCGTGGATTCGGAATAGTTATCCTCTTGAAGAAGACGGTGCTCGACCTCACGTCCTCCCCTGCGTCAACACTATGGTAGTTGTGATTTGGATTCTATTTCATGACAAATCCATGCTGCCAAATGACCCCAAAAGTTCATTGTAACCCTTCGTTTGTGTATGCTATTGTAACCTTTTACTTGTAAGAAGAACTTTGAAGAGAATAAGAGAGTACTGAATTTCGTATTGTATTACTTTTTCATACTTGAAAATGAAATCATATATTTTTAGACTTTTAGGCATATTCAAGAAATAAAAGCTACTTAATAGGGGCATCAAAAAACTAAGAGATGTGCCTTTTCAACTAAGAGACATGTACCTTTTCAGAAATTTTTAAGCATGAATACATGCACGTTCAAAACCTTAGCATTCTTCTCCTGATTGTATTTGAACACAATACATATATTATATAATGTACATGTATTGAAACAAATACATATATCTCATAAAGAACATGTACATGTATAGGAACACATACATGTATCTACTTAAGTACATTAATTCAACACTCCCCATAATGCACTTATAAATTACTCCTAACATCTCTTGAAGATGACAAAACATTTCTTTTGGAAGTGCGTTGGTGAATATGGTCAACCATTTGTTCTTTCATCTTGCAATACTTCAACTCAATTTTGCCACTCTCAACAACTTCGCGAATGAAGTCATGCTTGATCACAATAGGCTTCGTCTTGTTATGATAATTTTTTACAATTGAGATGGCTGACATGTTGTCACAATATATAGCAATTCCTCCATTTTGCTTTTCGCCCATATCTTAAAGAATTCTTTGTGACCATATTGCTTGAAAAATCGTAAGAGATGCTGCCACATACTCTGTTTGTGTTGTAAATTGATTTTGAGACCACTTTGTCTGTTGACTTGTAATTTGAATCCCTCGAAGATTAGAAGAACTTCCGACTTTACTTCATGAAGTACACCCAAATAATTCTTGTATAATCATCGACAAATATGATAAAATACAAGCTTACACTAAGCGATGGAGTTTGCATTTTTTCACAAATATCAGTGTGGATTACCTTTAAGGGCGTTTTTGCTCTCCACGTGCTTCTTAAGAAAGGTGCATGATGATATTTTCTCATTGCACAACCTGAGTAAATGTCATTTTTAATTTCGATAGACAGTAAACAATTACCATATTCTTCTGATTCATCAACTTTAAGTCATGAAAAATCAAATGCCCCAGTTTTTATGCCAAATCCAAGATTCATCAAATGTCTTATCTTTTCGTGCACAATCGATCGAAGTCTCGTGTACCCTATTCGAGCGTAGTTGGCAGTTTGATGTATGTTGTGATCTCTACGAGACCGGATATTTCACATGCAGTCGATGTTGTGAGCAAATATATCAATCCCCAGCAAGCAACATTGGGAGACGGTGAAATGGTTACTTCATTATCTACAAAGTATAGCAGACTACGTCTTAACATTTTAAAAATTAGAAAAAAATCTTGTAAACTATATGATTCGAACTATGCAGGAAACGTGAACAACATAATGTCGACTTCCAACTACTCGTTTATACTAGTGGGTGAGCGGTCATTTGGATGTCAAAACTTTAGTTTATGGCTACTCTTTTCACAATCGAAGCAAAGTATATGGCGGTGATAGAGTCATTTAAGGAAGGTGTTTGGTTGAAAGGGATAATGAACGAACTCGGGCTTCAACAGGAGGTCGTGCCAATTAATTGTGACAATGAAAGTGCAATCAATTTGGCGAAGAATTCAGTTTACCATTCTAGAACCAAACATTTGATGTTCATTATCATTTTATCTGACAGGTGCTTGAGGAAGGTAGTGTCACACTCAAGAATATTCATACGAGCGTGAATCTAGCAGACATGCTTATTAAGGTGGTTCCCGCAGAGAAGTTCTAATTTTATTTGATTTTACTAGGTCTAACGAAAGTTTAATGAAGATGGAGTGTGCACGAAAAGCGACAGCGATTTTGAAACTATGATGTAAGCGATTATAGATGGAGCTTGGAGTAATGGTCCATGATGATTGAAGCCATAGTGGAGATTATTAATAGATGCTTTCAATGTATACATGAAACATGGGTTCGATCGATCGACCACCCTGGTCAATTAATCGAGAGCACCCGAAATTATATAGATTGGTCGTTGGACAGTTTTGGACAATCTCAATCGATCGAACTGTCGAGTCGATTGATCGACAAAATTCAGAAATACTTGTAATCTTTCTGGACACTTGTGAGCATGTTCGAGCAATCGAACATGTGGAGCTCGATCGATCGAGAATTGCTTGATCGATCGAGATAGATCAATGGTTAGATCGACAATACGCGTAATTTCTTATTGCATGATTAGTTTTCTATTTCGGATGTTATGTTAATATATGGGTGTTGTTATTAGTAAAATTGGACTGACCAAACAACTGGAATGAGATGGAAACAATAAGGAAAACAGCTCAGATGAGAGGTCGGGTAAGAGCTCGGCCTCGATGTCGTGTACAACCTCCTCAACCAATCTGAGCACCAACCATGAGCGGTGACCGTGGTCACTTACTTGACATCTCACTGTCCCAACCAATGGATGACTATAAACGCCGACCTAGCCTTGACCAAAGGCCCTAACCTCAAAACTCCACCCCAATCTTAGTTGTCGACCTCAGTAAGTAAGCAGGACCTCGAGTAAACTACCTAAATGTCGGCCTCGACTAATCAACCTTGGCCTCGGATACCGACCTCTAAGGAAGACCATTAGTGGACATCCCCCTCCCCCCCCCCCCCCCCCCCCCCCCCCCCCCCCCCCCCCCCCGTGTATGGAAAAGATTCTTTTCCCGAGATCTTCATCGAGGACCATACTGAGATAAACGCCATATATCTGGGGAAAATCTCTTTTGTGATACGTATTTACACAATAGATTCATTGTCATACACAAAAGAGGTATCAAAAGGTTATAGACATCGAAGGACCCCTGGCTATAACTGGTGCCCCCATGTCACTTGGTTTTGCAGATATACACAGGGCTAGCAGGGACGTCCAAATCTCAGCATCAACAATTGTAATTGTGGGATTAGGGTATTCCAATCAGGACTCAAACGTTTCTGAGGTTTGGAGAGGAGAAAACAGGGTTTTCTAATTTTAAGTTCATTCATCTCTTGTACTTTTCATTTTCATAGTGATTATTGTCATGTGATTTTTCAGGCAAGGATTTTTCAATATAAAAATCATGTGTTCTCTATGGTGCTTATTTATGTTTATCTTTTTTTATTATTATTCGAATTCGAGGTGTGCTTCCTCGATTTCCCAACATTGTTGCATCAACATCAAAACACACACACAAAAAAAAAAAAAAAAAAAAAAAAAAAAAAAAAAAAAAAGATGAAAAGCTAAAATTGCAGTGAGCTATAGAATTTGGAAAATGTTGAAACGAGTCATCCAGTATTGAATCCATAGAATTTGGAAAAAGTCGAAAGGGGTAATCCACTATTGAATCCCTCTCTCTCTCTCTCTCTCTCTCTCTCTCTCTCTGCGTATCATGCACTTGGATGCGGCCGTAGGTTTCCCTCTATTTCTCGAAAAACTAATTGTGTTTGAATCAGTGCCCCTGCTACTTTCATTATACTCAATAAAAATTAATGGGCCCCATCTCAAGCTCATCTCAGGCCTCAAGATAGATTTTGCAAACCCTAGGCCCCAGACTAGACCCGTTCGCCAATTGGGCATTCAAAATCAGGCCCATGAGCTACAGGCCCAGGCCCAGTTCCAACTCATATTGGACTTGAACCCAACCCAAAGGGCTAGGCAAGTGTGAAAGGAATAATGGGTCAACTCTCTTTAGTACTTGCTATTTCCATTAGGTAGCCATATAAATCCTTTCGTGTTACATGGGCTTCCCTGAAATTTGACTGCTGACCAAATCAACATCCTATCACCGTCCATCAGCAGTAGGCCACACTCCATATAGTGAGTCTCCCAACATTTTCCCTTCGTTTTGCCGACGTTGTTGACCTAACTTTCTGCTTCGATTTTAAGTTAGATGTATTGGGCCCACACCAAACACAATGACTTGGGCTTGACCCTTGAAACTTAGAAAATCGATATCATTTTAAGTTACTTTTGATTGGTAGTAACCATGGATCGCCTTCTCACCCGACTCAACTCGGTTGCGACCAGCATCGGTCAGTACAGCCACTCCCTATTCACCCGTGACTCCACGGAATTTACCCTTGACTCAGGTGAGTCGTGACTCGACTCGAACCGGTCATGTTCGGCACGAGCCCAATCCAATCATTGAACTTGGTCATGGCCCATTAAATATTTGGATGTTGATATCAGGCCCAAGCCCACCTATTACTGGGCCCATCTTTGGGACTCAATGATATTGCAAACTGTTTATTGATCAGCTTCAATATCAGGCAACACACCAACCCATGGGCCTCGAGCAAGCCTGTATTGGGCCTGGGCCTTAACCCGTGGGCCAGCAGGGTCAGTTTTACCACCCATTGCATGTCATTAACCCAAATCAAATAGGGGAGTTAACTGATACTCTGGATTGGATAACACTTGATATGCAGGCACTCAGAAATTGCAAATGCAGAATGCGTAACTCAAATTGAACCGACCAGATTGTGGAGATCACTGTAGAGATATCACCATACCAAAATCATATTGTTTGAACAATCTGAACGGCTGATTTTGTTGACACTTGTTTGTTGAAATAGGACGGTTGGATATTTTCACTATCAACCGTCCAATAAATGTCCTTCGATCTGATAGTGAGATAATCAGATACCCATAAATATTTGTTCTTGGTACATCTAAACTAGGTCCCATAATTTGGACGGTTTAATTTGAATTTACTTGTATTCCACGTATGCAATTTTGAGATAATTTTAAGTGCCTGCGTATCATCCATCATACTATGCCAGAGTATCAATGTTTTCTCAATCACATATTTCTAGTGTTTATGGACATAGGTAGAATATGAGCATTGGCATTAGAGATGATAGGTGATCGAACGATCCTGACCATCCATTCAAGGTCCTTTTACCCATCAAATGTATCAAGCTGGTCAATTTTCTTTCAGACAGAGTCCATTGATGAGACGGTTGGGACTATGTAGTTAGCATGTTTTCCGTGTGGCTACAAGATGATCGGCCCTGATCTCATGCACACGTGCCACACATACGAGTTCAAATTCGCCAATCCAAGCCGTTCCTTACTTTCCAGATAAGTATCTAGGCCCACTTCACCCCATGGTGATCATATGGAATACAGAATTATATGATAGGGGGCCCATGGCTTCGCACCGTACACACCTGTGTTCAGTTCCGACAAGTCTAACACATGGATTGATAATCCAGAACGTTGGTCTGTTGGGTCCCACCATAGATGGAGACTGCCCCAAAAATCTTCCAAATTGGACCGTTCCTGTTTTTTCATGTTAATCGTCTATGTGCAGGCCACAAACGACATGCATGGGCACCGAACGCGGGTATACCGTGCAAAGATGCGAGCCACGTCTACAACTCATCATCTAGTAGATTGGTCCCTCACCAATATTCTACATTTTTCAACGGTGGGTATGCTAACTTCAACCGTCCAGCACGTGTTATTTAAAATCATGGGAGGTTCTGATGCAAAATAAAGGGAATATTGTCCTGATGCACCTGTTTCTGGACGTAGGGTCCATGTTTTTTTAGATCCGGGCCGTTCATCCGAAGCAACCTACAGCGGGCGTCTAATGCACAAACAAAACCAATATCAGATGATTTGAACCCTTGGATTGGAAGAACGGTTAGGAATATGCAAAACAACAGTCCGAAATTTTGGGGTACCCGTCCATGGCAGGGCCAATGGTATCAATGGTCTGGATCAATGAATCGTCGTTCCCACTTCTACAAAATGGATGATATTCTTCCAACGTGTATGTTAGGTTAGTTGAATGCACGTGCCGTGCACGTTAGGTAGGCTAGAGAAGTAAAATAGAATGTATACAGTATCAGGGAACAAACTCCCTATGTGGGTCACACCTTCTATCAGATCGGGCCTTTTTGTTTATACGATGGAAGGCTAAAATCTCGCCATCAGATAAATCGGACGGTTATTATTCATTTCCATCCAACCGTTAGGATTGTCGGATAGAGGAGAGATTGTAACCTAAAGTGGACCTGCCGACTAGATGGTACGGGACAAAAATCAGGCTGGTCAAATTTCAAGGACAGGTAGGCCACACATGTACGAAAACAATGGACGGTCTTTAAAACGTTGCAATTTTTCTGGACCATTCATTCTTTCTTGCATGGGTCTTGCTTTCGGGAGTTGAACCTACACGCATTTCGTACACTAGTTGCAGGGCTGCCGTGCAACAAAATGCTGTTTTGGCCCACCGTGATGTCTGCGTAACATCCACTCCACTCATTCGTTTGGGCCCACTTATATCAGAATATGAGTCCAAAATCAGACATAGGGGGAAACTCAAGTGGGCCACACCATGGAAAACAGTCGAGATGTGAAAAATCTACTATTGAATCCTTCTCAGGCCCACCGATGTTTTGGATCAAGCTGATGTGTGCCAACCACTTCGTGATAGGGATGGATGGTATATAAACATTATGGTGGGCCAATAAAGGTTTCAACTGTGAGCGTCTTCATCCCCACTGTTCAATGTGGTGGGCTCATTTGAGCTTTGGATCTGCCTATTTTTGGCTCAATTATTAATATGGTAAGTCCCTGTTAACATGGGGTAAGCTTAATTCGATATTTGTAATAAGGTTATACTCACCGTTATTTGAAACTGTTGAAAATACAAATATATGAATATATTCAAACCGTTCATTTGTTATGTAACTTCATTTTACGACATGGCCTAAAAATGAGGCAATTCAAAACTTACGAGGGACGCGGATTTCCTGCAAAAGACTTTCGCAGGAAGTTCCTGCGCAAGGATGCTGTGTCCACCAACATGTTTTTGATAAATTCAATCTGTTCATTCATTTTTTGAGATCATTTAAGGACTTGAGATCAAAATTAAGTGTATATAGAACTAAATTAGAACACACAAGAGGAAACAGTGATCATTCAATGAGCACCGTTGAAGCATTCTTATGCCCAAAAAGTTATTGCATCAGTCTATATTTTTGGTTTTTTCACTTCATCCCATTGACAATGACCTTATAAACGGTTTAGATAACATATAAACATCAAGGTGGAACCTGGGAAGATTTCAACTGTAGAAATTTCTTTTCCTAATTTCCCCTCTCGTGTGATCCACTTGAGTTTTTTTATCCTCCTTATTATTTGTCATACACGATAAAATGAGATCTCAAAACAGAAGGACGGAATGGATTTCTCACATACATTGTAGTGGGCCCCACCTAAATCCTTGCACAGGAACTTCCTGAGAAAGGCTTTCGCAGGAGATCCGCGTCCCCTTAGGTTGCTCTAAAGAAGTTTTCAACTGTAGGTATTCAATCTCCGCTGGTTTTATGGTGGGGTTCACTTGAGCTTTAGATTTACTTAACTTTTTGGCATGCTTAAAAATAATCTCAAAAAATGGGTGGACAGTAGGAATATAGCCCACACGTCATGGTGGACCTACGCAACTTGCTAAAGTGGAATTGTCACGGTACCCAATGCAATTTTATCTGGTCTAATTCCACGCTTTTTCCATTCTTTCCTACCATAGAGTGGAATTGGCACGGAACCCAATGCAATTCCGCCCCACCGCGCCAAACGCCCCCTCAGTACATGTCCACGTACCTTTTTGTTGCGCACGACACTTGTTGGAACGGCCAATTTCTTGGCCCCTGGTGATGGAGCCCACATGGTCGAATCGAGGACGTCACGACCCTTTAGATGTGAAGATTCTGTGGACCCACATGATATATGTGTTGTATCCACACTGTCTATCTATTTTTCCAACTCATTTTAAGCCGGTGATCAAAATTGAAGCATATCCAAAGCTCAAATGGTCCCACACCACAGGAAACAGTGGGAATCTATTGCCTACCGTTGAAAATTCTTGTGGGCCACAGAATATTTAAATCAAGCTAATATTTGTGCTTTCCCATGTCTTTGTGACTTTATGAACGGGTTGGATGACAAATAAACATTACTGTGGGCCTTAGAAAGGTTTCAACTGTTCCACATTATCCCCACTGTTTTATGTGGTGTGGTCCATTTGAGTTTTGGACATGCTTCTATTTTTTTCTCATGCCCTATAATAAGTTGGAAAAACGGATGCACGGCTTGGATTAAACACAAACATCACAGTGGGCCCCACAGAGTCTTCACGCATGTTTAGTAGGGTCGTGAGCACCTCACTGTACAATCCGCGTCCGTTCAATCCGCTACAGATGGGACCCACTGACGGTTCACATTGTTAGAACTTAGAAGCGGATCAGCGTCAGTTGAATCTGCTAACGATGGGACCCACAGACAGTTCACATTGGTGGACGCGGAGGATCAGGTAGAGTTGCCCCTTCACTCCCTGCTGCGGTGTGGTGATGATGTGTTGGACACTGTGGGGCCCACCTTCATGTATGTGTTTTATATCCACGCCGCCCATCCGTTTTTTCAGTTCATTTTAGTACATGAATCAAAAAATGAAGAAGATCCGAAGCTCAAGTGAACCACTCCAAAGGAAACAGTGGTGATTGAACACCCACCATTAAAAACTAATTGGAGGCCACAAAAGTCTTGTATAAAGCTGATATTTACGTTTTCCTTTCATCTATACAGGTTCCATGGCAAATAAACATTACAATGGGCCCTGGAAAGGTTTCAACGGTGGGTGTCATTATCCCTATTATTTCCTGTGGTGTACCCCACATGAACTTCAAATCTACTCCATTTTTGGATTCATTCCTTAAAATGAGCTGAAAACGCCAATGTACGGCACGGATATAAAACACGTATATCAAAATGGGCCCCACAAAGCCCAACACATCACCACACCACAGCTGGGGTTGGTGGGTGCAACACCACCTAATCCGCTTCCCACGTGCGTCGACTGCGGCTCAAGATCGGGCCAGCTGATTTTCTGGTTTGTTATAATACATTCCTGCGTATTCAGTACGATACCGTCGTGATTTTAGCCGATGGGGCTACCTTGGTTGTAGGGTTCCCCAAAAAAACTTCCCCGGATAGAGTATTTCAACCGTTTTGTTATAAAAAGGTGATGGTGACCGTCCATTTTCAAAGTAAAAAACCAAAATTATCAAAGGGTTGAATTATTCCATTTAAGAGTTTTTATTATCTATCCACCTTACAAAATGAGAGTCATGATATAAACGGTTGGATCATCGGAAGATGACCCAGATTCAAAGGCTAAAGTCCGTCCGTATTGTATTGCAACAAGTCCGGACGTATTCTGGTAAACCTGCATATGTGGTACTTTTTACACGGCATAAATCTTGCGAAACGTGTGGGGCATTCCCACGGACGCGGATTGCGTACTGACAGTGAGAGTAGAGACGTCGCTGCTGGACGGTGCTATGTGGGCCCACCATGATGTCTGCGTTTTGTTTCACGCCGTCCATCCATTTTGTATCAGTTTTTTAGTGCATGGTCCAAAAATGAAACAGATCCAAATATCAGGTGGACCATACCACAGAAAACATTGGTCATTGAATGCCCACCGTTAAAAACTTCCTACGGCCCACTGTAATGTTTATTTTCCATGCAACCTGATGGTTAGGTCACAGAGATCTTGATGAACGGAAAACACAAATATCAGCTTGATCCAAGTTTTTTGTGGCCCCCAGGAATTTTTAACGGTGGATGTTCAATCTCCATTGTTTTCCTGTGGTGTGGTCCACCTGAGATTTTTATTTCCCTCATTTTTTTTAACATGCCCTACAATGATCCGTAAAAATGGATGGACGGCGTGGATAAAACAAATACATCATGGTGGGGCCCACAGGGCACTGTCAAGTAACGATTTGCTAGGGCAGTGTGAGTATCAATCCGCTTTACTTTACATCACGCTCTTATCTTGATTGGACGGTCCTGAGAAGTGGAAGACTACCGAATGTGATGATCTCACAAGTGGACTATTCATTACCCTGCTCTCATTCCCTCTGACTTGCGGGAATTGTAAGGTAAGCTTTCCAGCGTCTTTACGCAGTACAATAGGCTTTTCGATTTTGACAAGTGGGGCCCACGGATAGGTAATCCAAGCCATTGATCTGTTGCGTGACACTGTCGATGGAGTAATCCCTAAAATAACGATGGATGAAAAAAATCTCAACCTTTTAATTTGTGGACTGAAGATAGACGGTTAAGAAGAGAAATACAACACGGGTAAGGATTCAAATGAAATAAGTAGCGAGATTGGTTGTTCTAATCTTCTAATATAGAATATTTTTCTGTGATGATTTATCCATGGTGGGACCCAATATACCAATGGTCTAGATTATCTAATCATAAGCCCCACTTGTCAGAAACGAAAACCAGCCTACACTCCCCTAAGACGCGGCTCGCGTATCACGTAGCTCTTCCCGACATACGTTTTCCCACAATCAACGGCTGGTAGAACGGGCAGTGGCATATTAAAGACTAAATGACAAAATTACCCTCTATAATTCGATGGACCAAAATGCCCTTCCATGTGAAATCAAGAAACCGCGAACGTCATGTGTTTTTAGATCTCGGGACTTGGAAAGCCTCCTTTTTCCAACAGGGGCAGTCTTTTTGGAATTTTGCCGGTGGAACGTTTATCTTCTGTGGTCCCTCACCAGACGTGGCATGTTCTGGACCCTCCGATTCAAACGGGTGGACGTGGCGAGCAATGACCCTTTGATCTGGGTCTTTCCAACGTTTCGTAGGGAGCTGAAATATATTTTAATCATTTGAATCTTATTCCGCCAAAGTATCATTAATTAACGAACTAATATAGGATTATGACCCCAATCTCCAAAGCGTTGATTCTGTGGGCCACACCACCCGAAAACAGGTGGTTGAAATAGGAAAGTGGTCCACATTTGAAAGCCATTTAATTGAACGGTTATGATCATCCAACAGGTCCAACTTTCGCATCGTTGGGCAAACATGGTGAGTCCCACTGGATGAACGGTTATCAGGTAGCCGGTAAGATTTGTCAGATGATCCAGTGGTCGGATCGCGCTAAAAGCTAAAGTGTTGCTACTTTCGTCTGGCTACTTGAGCCGTCCAATCGATCCATCCGGACTGTCCATTGGCTTTGGGAAAATAACATTAGCAACAGTCCAAAAATCACCTTGATTAGACGATTCTAACTAAATGGATGGTGACCATCGTTTATAATAATAATAAAAAGCCTAGTAAACTACTTTAGGCATCCTAGGCCTTTGGTTCCATCATGGATGTCTTCATGGTTCTAAATTACTTATATCAGGAAATCCTAACCATCCGATCCAATGGGTAAAAAATGATGGCCACGAGAAGGATTACCGACACATTAGATCTTACCATATCATTGGTGTATTTTTCTCATGCTAGCCTAAATAATGTCTGATTAACATAATGGACGGTCGCGATCAAATAATTAGACTGTCCAAGTCTCCTGGTACATCTAGGAACATTATAACTTCGTGTGCTCCAAGAGCACTGGATCATTTCAGGCCTTTCGAGTCTCGAAGAAAAGAAGAATGCCCTATTACTACTCATAGTTGCACCCAGCTCCATCAGAACCGTACACGTGGAAAATATTTTAGTGATCAGATCTGTTGATTTGGTGAATCACATGATGGATGGAGTATAGGACAGAAATTGTAACGATTGGGCTGCTGTGACCATCAAGTTATTGTGAGGTTTCTTGTGTAATTTCATCCGTTGATCTAACCGTTCTTTTTTGCACTCACGTATTTGGACAGCTAGCATTAGTCCAAATCCGTTGATTTTATGAACATCCTATCCACATAGTGGTCCACTAAATCGACAGTCCTGATTATTACAAATGTGTGACAAGTGTACAGTAAGCCCTGCTTACTAAAATTTCACCTCCCAAGTATTAAATCAGATTAAATAAAAAAAGCCGCCCTTGTAATTAATCAAAAGTACTTTTTAACGAGAAAAACTTTGTTACTCTGGCAGAGTGCGATCCGTGATACACGAGCACTTAGAAATTATTTAAAAATTGCACATTTGGCATAGAAATCAATTAAAATCTCCAAACTGTGGGTCCCAGATTCGATGCATCATGAACCAAAATTACGCTCATGTGATTATCTGACCATCGTACTGGTAAACATTTATGGACGGTTAAAAATGACTGAGGTCCAACGAACGAGTGTTCAGGAATCAGAGGACAGGATTGTTTAATAGACTGCGACTTGAGAGGAAGCGGGCTCCACATTTTTGTAGGTTTAGGTTGAGTTAATAACTGCCACGTCTACAATTCTTGAGTACCTGCGTATCAAGCGTCCTATGCTGCCTGAGTATCATATAACAACCCTTATCTAACTGAGAAAGTCTCACACGCAACTGTTGAAAATGCAACTAGTTTGCATGTATGGAATGCAATCCGTCCGACAGATTTGGCAGACTATGAAAATGGGAGATAAAAATCAAGCTGATCCCATCCATCATGTGAAAATCACATTAATTAGGACGGTTTTCGGTGGACGCGGATTAGCTACTGACAGGTTGATTAGCTAGAATCAATACTGAAGTGACGTCACCAAGTTATTTGGGACCACCATGATGTATGTGTTGTATCCACACCGTCCATCATATGGTGATATAAATTTAGGTTATGAGCCAAATAACGAGTGATCTAGAGCTCGAGTGGACCCAACAATAGAAAACAGTGGAGAGAGTGCTGTAAACTATTAAAAATTTCTAACGGACACAAAAGTTTTCAATCAAGCTGAAATTTGTGTTCTAACTTCTTTCATGTCTGTCTTAACTTATGAAGACGTTGGATCTCATATAAACATTATAGTAGACCTTGAGAAGGTTTCAACGGTGGGCATCACTGTTTTCTGTGGTGGGTCCACTCTCGATTTGGACTCATTCTTTGTCTCATGCCCTAAAATGATATCTCCAATGGATGGATGGTGTGGATATAACACATACATCATGATCTGTTTCACAGAACTTGGTTACGTCACTTCAGTAGTGGCAAGTCTCGCTACTCAACTTGTCAGTATCTAATACGCCTACGTTTTTGGTGGCTGTCTACCATTTTCTAGATGTGGACTGTGTCGGACCCAACCGCAAAAGTTATTGCAGTCCAGAGCTAGGTGGGGCCAATGTCATGCTTGCGAGAAAATCACTCTCTATCTAAGCTATTGGGGCTCCATTTAGTTATTGCAGTCCAGAGCTAGGTGGGGCCAATGTTTCGCTGGATCATTTTAATTCAGTAGAAAACGATAACACATTTCTAAAACCCAAACGAGCCACTTGGCAAGGAAAAATGAATTGAATACCCACCTTTGAAAAATCTTGATCATTTACTTGTCACAAGTAGAAAACTTTGACTTTCGTGCATCATGATTGGTCCACATCATCTAAGCTATTACATTAAAACATTTCAGTAGTAACCTAAGTTTTATATCAAGCTAATATTTTATATAAGGCACTCTACCAAAAGGTTAGCATTTTCCTCACTTTCTTTCTCCCATGGCCTACTTTGAGCTTTTGGAGGTACTTCATTTGACCTCATGCCCAAAATGAGGGGACAAAATGAATAGGCAAAGTGGATTTATCACATACATCACAATGTGCCCCACTTATCTTTTGTGGTGTGTTTTCTGATGTAGGACTAATAGGGTAGGGATGTAGGCATGCCGTTAGAAGCTAGTGGGCCCATTGTAATGTTTGTAATAAATATACCACTTTATTAGGACATAAGATTAAAAATGAAGCAAATCTAATACTTAAGCAGACAGCACAACATGAAATAGTAAAGATTGAACAATGACTGTTGAAACATAAGTGTTGAAAATGGACCTTTGAAACATAATACTTATATTTATGTGTTCATCCTAGTAGAGATAACCTTCCAAAGGTTTGGATGGCAAATAAAGGCCATGATGGACCCATAGAGGTTACTAGTGTAGGCATTTCTTGGTGTACTGAGAAGGCTTCTGCATGAAGTTCTTGGGCTGGAAAGTTAAGTGAGGCCACACGATATTTGTTATAAATTCATGTCATCCATCCTTTTGCTATCTCATTTTAAAACATGATAATAAAAAAGAGGTGGATCCAAAAGTCAAGTGGACCTTATCAAAGGAAACAATAGGAATTTAACAAACACCATCAAAACATTCATATGGCCATATAAGTTTTGTATCCACCAAAGCTTTTATGTTTTCAAATCATCCTAATAGGAATGGCCCATAAACATGAAGGTGGATGACCATAGATTTTTCTTTCCTCACTTTTGTCCTTAGTGTCGCATCCTTAAATTTTCGAGCCACCTTAATTTTTATCTCATGACTTAAAATGAGATGAAAAAATAGATGGACAACATGAATTTATCACAAACATTAAAGTGGGCTCCACTTAGCTTTCCCTTCCTGCCAAAGCCGCTAGTAGACAATATGTGTCCGCATTTCCTTACCTATATTTTCTTATTTCCTGTGGCCCACTTGAGTCTTGGATGAGAAAACAGATGGATGGAATCAGTTGCTCACAAACATCATAAAGGACCAACTTAGCTTCTAAGTATGGAAACTAGGTGGTTAAACCCACACCACCTTTAGGGGTGGTGAAATGACATGGCCAAGTTTGGTAATTAGCCTGTGAAGCGAGTTGGCTGGGGTACCACACACCAGCTATATAGCTATAGTAGGCATGTGTCGTGCCAAAACCAATGCTGGTGCTCCTTGAGCTCCAAGGTGTACGAAAGGTTCAAAGGAGATCAAAGTTACGTGGCCCCACAATGATGTATTTATTATATCCACATTCCTTAGCGTGCCATCCTTAAATTTTAGATCCACCTTAATTTTTATCTCATGACTTAAAATGAGATGGAAAAATAAATGGACAATAAGAATTTATCACAAACATTAAAGTGGGCTCCACTTAGCTTTCCCTTTGTGCCAAAGCCGCTAGTAGACAATACGTGTCCACATTTCCTTTCATACATTTTCTTATTTCTTGTGGCCCACTTGAATCTTGGATGGGAAAACAGATGGATGGAGTTGGTTGCTCACAAGCATCACAGAGGACCTACTTAGCTTCCAAGTATGGAAACTGGGTGGTTAAACCCACACCACATTTAGCAGTGGTGAAATGACATGGCCAAGTTTGGTAAGCCTGGTGTGAAGCGGGTTGGCTGGTATACCACACACCAGCTATATAGCTGTTGTAGGCATGTGTAGTGCCCAAAACCAACCTTGATGCTCCTTGAGCTTCAAGGTGTAAGAAAGGTTCTCACAATGATGTATTTATTATATCCACACATTTCATTCATTTTTTAAAAGATCATTTTAGATAACTATCTAAAAAATGAATCATATCCAAAGTCCAAACATCAACTGAACCACACCACAACTAGCCAAATTGGAGCGGAGCTCATGATTTTTAAGGTTAAAAATTTCTTAGCACCTGCAATGACATATATTTTCCGTCCAATTTGTTCACAAGATTACAAAGATCTCACCCACAGTAACATTTATTTTCCATCCAACCTGTTCACAAGATCACAAAGACCTGAATGAAGAGGAACAAAAAAAAATTCATATTGACACGAAACATTTGTGAATCTCATGAGGATTTCAATGGCAGATGTTCAATCCCCCACTGCTATACTTGATCGTTAGATCTGTCTTACTTTTAGTCTTAAGCATTAATAATATCTCGATGGTACGGACTGTTTGGATATAACACATACATCATGATGGTACCCACATAAGTCGCTGACGTAAACACACCACCTATACAGCTGTTGTGTAGTACACCAGACAATCCGCTTTCCGGTGTATGCGGCCGTACGCGGTGTGAAACAGTCTAGACAGCTTTAAAAAAGTCTCCACCCACGTTCAGCCGGCAACCGCCATTTTACCACCGTTGGAATTGGTGGGGCTTCTACCAAACCGCGTCCGTTAGGCCCATCTGTAGACGCGAGATCCACGGAATCCTTGTTTGAGTCTCTGAGTAAACTCTGTGGGTCCACCATGACGTATGTGTCTTATAGAAGCCGATCGTTCGTTTTATCAGCTCATTTTAGTACATAAGATCCAACCGCACATTTAGATTAGATTGAAATTGAAGGTGCAGCTCTTACATAAACCAACAAAAGATGGTTTCTTAACGGTTCACAGGGTTAGGACAGCTGTCGTAGCCCTCACCGCACGTTTTATCAGAAGCGTGGGTGACTCACCACGTGTCTTCATCTGCGAGGAAAGAAAGATGCATGGCGAAACATCGTCCCGCGTGGGGGCATTGCTTGAAATGGACGGCTAGATGGTGGGTCGAAGATGCTCCAGGCAAGACGGGGATTTCCTGCAACCCCAAGCACTGTGGGCCCACTGTAATGTTTGTGTTATATCCACTGCGTCCATCCGTTTTAGGAGCTCCTTGCAGGGGATGGGCCAAAAATAGGACGGAGATACAAAACTCAAGTGGCCACATGAGAAACAGTGGGGATTGAACGCCCACCGTTGAAAGCTTCTCGGGCCCTCAAAGGTTTTCAATCAGACTAAATCACGTTATCAACGAGTTCGATGGGATATAAAACATCACGGTGGGCCAGATATGTTTCAATAGTGGGCGTTTCCAATGGTGTGGCCCACTTGATCTTAGGATCGCCTTCTCTCCAATGCTCTCATACCACAGTATGAGTTATAGTGCTCTAGTTCACAGGAATGTAAGACAACTCCTTTAAAAGCCGTGTAACATAGCACATAATCTATTCGGGAGAGAGAAATCTGATATATCTTATTAACTCGAGTCCTTAAAAATGATATGGGCAAATAGACCTAACATCACTAGTGTACTTTCGACACAAACAATTTATAATCAATTATAATTTATAAGTAACTAATATATTAATCAAGTTCATGTTAGATGAAGAACCCAAAACTTCGACACAAGCCTAACCTAAGTGTTTTTGAGTTAATGTTTATATAGTTCAAGCTTGAGATCGGACCAATATATCTTGCTGGAGCTCCACCCAATTAATGCTAGCTCACGAAGAGGATTTATAGAATCCTCGACCGGAAGCTGGGGCTATGTTTCGATGATCCAGACCATTGATAAATTGGGCCTCACTACAGATGGACTATCCATCAAATATCTCATTAAGAGGACAATCTAAACCTTTAGGTTTGGGACCCACACATATACAACCAAAAATACAAATACGGGAACCGTCGGTCTACATTTAACGGTTAAAGGGTCCAGGACGGGCGGCTAGGATCTTTCAATCGGGGAAAGTTTTGGTCGCACTAATCCACTGTGGAATGCACGTTATCAATGGTTGGGATTACCGAGTGGGCCCCATATGTCAGAACGAAAACCCGAGTATTCAATACATACGGTTGATCTGGCCGTGGATCTGTTGGGCCACACCTTGGATGGACCACACGTAGGATATCCTTTTGGTTGGACGTACCAGAAAATGACAAAAAAACGTTGACACAGCAGCGAAGAATTTCAAAAAATAAATGCCACGTGTCAACCCCAGATCGACTCTAACAAAAGAAAAAAGTCATAAATTGCTAAGAAAAATCTCCGCGTTTTCTAAATGGAGAAAAACCTTTGATACTCCGGCAGAGAGTGGTAGATGATACGCAGGGACTTTGAGTTATATAATTAATATAAATTAAAATGATTATTGTTCCCACTTTATAGGTTTATGACCAAAAATTGCACTTATTTTATTATATAACTGTCGGATTATTGGACATTTAATGGACGGTTAAAATAAAAAATAAATCCAATGGTCCTATTTTAACAGACAAGTGTCCCAAATCAGAATTTAATATTCTTCATCCAATCTTATTTTGGAACTTTAACTTATATACATTGAGATCCCGCGGTTTGATTCGAGTAAATATGTGTCACATGTATAACTAATGAGTACCAGTGTGTCAAGTATCACATGCATCCGGAGTACCAAATAACTCCCCTTCAAGCTAGTCATAGACTTCTAAGTAGACGTTCGCTGTCTCAACACACACGCTCTCTACACGCGCTTTCCACTAATACGTGCCAACCTGGCTAGCTGAAAATCGGATTGGTACGCTTTTATCGTACTGAGTAAACTTTCTTGGACCAACTGTAAATGCATGTGATTGATCCATGCCGTCCATCCGTTTTTCCAAATCATTTTAGGTGTTGAGACCAAAATCGAAGCATATCCAAAGCTCAAGTGGACCATTCCACAGGAAGAAGTGGAAATAATGATTTCCACCGTTGAAACCTTCCTAATGCCCAAGGTGATATTTATTTATCATCCAACCTGTTCATAAGATCACACAGATATGGATGAAGGGAAAACATAAATATCAGCTTAATCCAAAACTTCCATGGCCCCCAAGAATTTTTCAACGGTAGAGGTTCAATTCACACTGTTTCCTGTGGTGTGGTCCACTTGAGCTTTGTATATGCTTCATTTTTTGTCTTAAGCCCTAAAATTATCCACTAAAATGGATGGACGGACTGGATAAACAACATAAATCACAATGGGGCCCACAGAGTTTACTCAGTACGCAATCCAATTCCAGCTAGCTGATGGACATCTGAGCGGTGCATGAGGTGGGCCATATCTTGAAATGATCCACAGGAAAAATAATAATAATAATAACAAGGTTGGCCTAATGAACAGGTGTGCTGCATATGTTTATTGAATGTTGACCGTTGGTTGGTTTCCTTGAACTATCCACTGTTTTAACATAGGGCGACCCCCGTGATTGGTGGGCCACCATAAAATTTTCAGCCGGTTATATTCACGGCTTGGAGCGACCTTACGAACGTTCGTATGTCCCAAACGCTTGCCAGGTTGTCAGTTGTGCCGCGTGGGGCCCACAGATCAGTTGTGGAGCCTTTTGAATTGGTCACGGACCGTTGCCGTATTTCTCTTCCTAGCCGTGTAGTTTTCACGCCACAGGTTGAAAAGCTAATCCCATCAAGGAGATTTTCGAGACATGGGCCACATGGCCCACCTACAGTCCCTCCCAATAGACCAATGGTCTGGATCACAGCTGATCATGTATCCGAAGTCCTTTTCAATAGGATCATCTAATCCGTCCATCCATGATTCACTCCATGGAGGGTCATGATCGATGGCCCCACGCACTGATTGGACTCTGGCTGTACGCCGAGTCTTGGTGTATAGTAACTGATACTCCGTAAATCATGCTTAATAAATTAGTAGAGAGAGAGTGTATATAAGTTCATATACATAAGCCGAAAATATAGCCGGCTAGAAGAAAAAAAAGAAAAAAAGAAAAAAGAAAAATCTCTCTGATTCGATTCTTCTACTCTCGATCTTGCATTTTTCTCATTAATTTCTTCAATAAGATCTCAATCTGATAAAAACCCAGAAATAAAATCTGCTTTAAGGATTCCATTTCATCTGTAGAAGAAATATGGAAGATTGCTTGGTATATTGTGTTGGGATTTGAAAACAAGAAAAAGAAAAGAGGATTTGGATTGATTGAAGAAATGGGTTGTTTTCCATGCTTCGATTCGAAGGAGGAAGAGCATCTAAATCCTGTAGTTAAGGGAGATTACAGAAGAGAAGGCAAGCCCACCATCGAATCTCATATTGCCAGATTATCTTCAGGTCTGTGTTTTTTTTTTTTTCTTCTTCTTCTTCCTTTTTTTATAAAAAAATAAACTAAAATTGGATTTGATCTGATCTGTGTTTTTGGGTGATGTTTTTATTAGTCTTGTGATTTGGGTATGTGCAAGTTTTGATTTTTTGGGAGCTACCAATGAAAACTCATTGATTTTTTTTTAATATATATTTTTTTTATTTTTTATTTTTTTAGGCTAGAGATTTGAATTTGAATGGGATTTGATCCAATCGGTAGGAATTTCAATTGGGTTTGTCTTAAATCTGTTTTCTTTAATAGATTTCACATCGCATTTGATTTCAGTGTTTGGCCTGATTTGTAATTTGATCTGATCTTGGAAAATAGAGTATAGAGTGTTTTGATTGTTCTTGGTTTAGAGAATTAAAGCTTTGAACTTTTTGAATTTTTGTTGGAGACTGAATATTTATAGAATCATTTTTTGTATTTTGTTTTTTTGTTAGAGACTTAGGCCCTGTTTGGTTGCCCCTTAAAAAATGGGTTTTTCTCGTTTTAGTTAACAATAATTATGTATTAGAAATCATAGTTTGTATAAAATGAGATGAACCCATTTTTAAGTGGCAACCAAATATGGTCACAGAGACTAGAGCTTTGAATTTTAATTCAATTCATTGTAGTTTTCAACGGGCTTGTCTAAAATCTGCTTATTTGAAGAGATTTCAAATCGGTTTTGATTGCTATAAGTTAATTTGATTGCAGAAAATGGAGTATCAGGAGTTTCAATGGTCCCGTTTGTAATTACTGAAAAATGAATCCATGATCTTGGGTTACTTCATTTCAGACACTAGAGCTGAACTGGGAAATGGGCATATCAAAAAATAATAATAATAATAATAAAAATAAAACTTGGGCAATTGGGTATTTCAGCATGAGTGTGATTGAATTGCATTTTCTTAGTTTGATCCGGAGTGAATGAAATTGAATCTTGTTTGGTCTCTGAATTCCATTTTTTGAATGTGGGAAGTTTGTTCATCTCCTTTAGCTAGTTAATTTCAGACACTAGAGCTGAATTGAGGAATCAATTCAATAATAACTTGATTGGACTTTGATTTTCATTAAGTTGGTATTTCAAACGAGCGTGAATTGAAATTGGTCTGCTTGTTTTTTTATTTTATTTTATTGAGAATGATGGAATACGGATTTCTCAGCTTTTCAAATGGCTGCTTTTGAAATTGGGATCTTGGTGTGGTGATACAGTTTGATTCAGTTCGGTCGCTGTGATATTCATGGATCTTGGCTCTATTTTTGGTGGTTTTGTAGGAGCTGACAGAATCAAAGCCAGAAACGCTATTGGGTTGAGAAAGGAGTCCTTAGGTACTAAGGATGGGATTGATGTCAAAATCGCTGCGCAAACATTCACCTTCCGAGAGCTTGCAGCTGCAACGAAAAATTTCACACCTGAGTCTCTTTTAGGGGAAGGGGGATTCGGTCGTGTTTATAAAGGCCGCCTAGAAAGCACAGGCCAGGTAAGATCTTAGTTAAATACAGAATTTGGGTGCATGTGTAGAAAAGCTAATCCTGACCTTTATCATGCCAGCAAATGTTTCCACTCAGAATAGTAACTGCGGTATTGCCATTTGGGGTGGAATTATGTTTTCCTTCCTATTATCAAGTGTGTTCGGCGCAAAACCCAATATTTTACAAGAGAGGATTCTGCTTCCAGTTTTTTCATGAGAATGTGTCATCATCTGGAACTCTATGATCTGTTGTATAAACAGGTGTATAAGGTTACAGTTTCTTGTAACACACTAGAACATAAATCCAACTTGGGGCCTGTTTGGGTGCCACTTAAAAATGCATGCATCTGATTTTAGTTAATTGTAATTATATACTAACGATCTTAGTTAATGTAAATTGTTGATTATCAAGATTACTTTTAGACTTTTAGTCCTTACCAAAAAAAAAAAAGGATAAAAAAGATCTCTAGGGGCTGAATTTCCTATTCACTTTCTGAAAATCTCCCAAATCAGATTACCCTAGTTATCAAATCTTTGGTCTTTCCTTCATTGTATGTGGCATATTCAAGAATGCCCTTTTCTTTTTTCTTTTTCTTTGTTTTTTGAAAGATGATAATTTCATTAAAAGGTTGAAGTCAATAAATACAAAAGAAAAATAAAAAACCAAAAGGGCAACAACTACCAGCCCAATGGAAAAGAAGAAGAGCTAGCCAAAGCCGAAGCCCATTCTAAAACTAGAGATTTAGCCCTACTGAAAACATTTTTCGCTAGGAAGGTTAGAGATTGTCTTTTTAATCATGTATTTTGCATGCCATTAATGGGAAGGTTAGAGTCGACCAATGGAGGGGATATTTTTTTTTTTTGGTTTCTTGGAATGATAAATCCATGATTGGGACTATTAGATCAATGGCTTGGATAGACCAACCATGGCCCCTAATCTACAGCTGTGTTTTGCAAAGGGAACTTCCATGTGGGAAACGAATAGGAGACTCAAGTCTCTGATCTCTAACACATAATTAGTATTGACTAAAAAGTGATGAACTCATTTTTAAGTGGCATCCAAACAGGCCCCTAATACAATCTTAGGAAATACATGTTGCATTTTCATTTTAGGTAATCCTGTCTTGTACAGATTCAAAGTGCAATGAAATTGTTAGTTTTCCATGTCTAGCAAAGTACTGTTGCATTCATGTGATGGGAGTGTGACAGGAGTTTGTGCTTGTGTTAACAGGTCATTGCTGTAAAACAACTTGATAGAAATGGGCTCCAAGGGAATAGGGAATTTCTGGTGGAGGTGCTCATGCTCAGCCTTTTACATGACCCCAATCTTGTTATTTGATTGGCTATTGTGCTGATGGGGACCAACGGCTTCTTGTCTATGAGTATATGCCCTTGGGGTCGCTGGAAGATCATCTACATGGTAAGTTTTCATTGTTCCCGCTCCTTATCTTTCGATATCACCACTTCATGACTCTGCAAGGAGGTTTAATAACAGTCTCATCTTGGATTCGTTTTTGTAAATATCCTTGTGGGGTTTTACGAAAATATGGGAGGGTCATTCAAATATCAACTCTTTCAATCTTGATGCCGGATCGAATACAAACCTTTCTAGGATAAGATCAACGTACTAATCAGCATGTGGGGTCTAAGTTGATGTTTTAATTACACCCAATCCATCCATTGTGTGCTCCCCCTCCTGTACTCGGATCCCAAAACTTCGGTGAGCCACACCATGTAAAAATCATGACTAAAACCTCTAAAACCACCTGTCATGGCCCATCTGAGTTTTGGAATTGCCTGATTATTTTGGGTGTCTATGCATCTGATTGGATGCATCTTTCTGAGTGGATTAGATCATCATCATCATCTAAGCCTTATCCTAATTAATTCTGAATGGATTAGATGGCATATAGAAAAACATTATGGGCCCCATGTGCTATGTGGAAGGTTTTTAATGGTGGGCATCCCCATCCCAACTGTTCCTTGTGGAGAGTCCCACCTGAGTTTGGAATCAGCTGGATTGTTGGGTATCTCAGAGAGCATTAAGGGGCTCATGTGTTGGATGTATTGATGTCATTAAAACATCAACATGGGCCCCAAATGTTTTTTATTGGGTCCAGCATCTTTGATTTTCCTTTCCTAAATGTGGATTATGTTCCTCTTCAATTTTGTAGGCAAGGTTTCTGCAAATGCTTTCGTGTACCATCAAGTCACTGAAATGTTTAAGCTTCCTCTCATAAACTTACTTTGGGAGAGAAGTGCTTTTCTTTTGCTCAAGATGTATGGTAATTCTAGGCACCACATCGTCAAATGCTAAACACAAATACCCTGCCTTTGTCCAAGTGCACATGTATGCAGGATTTCGGAAGTTCATCATATGGTCCATTTTTTTGCATGTGCCATTCCCATAATCATCATCATCATCTTAGCCTTCTCCCAGCTATTTGAGGTTGGCTTTTGAAAGGCAGATTGGAAATTTTATATGATCTGCGGCCCACTAGACATCAACTTGTCTTTTACCTGGGCATTTGGAAACCGGCTGTGGTAGAGGCGCACCATGCATGTGCCTTATCCTAAAAAATGAGGCCGACCCAATCATCTTTGAACGTAGACTCGCCGTTGTTTCGTTTCATGCTGTCCATTTGTTGGATCATGTTTCTAGCCACTTGATAAATGCACTATCTGGAATTTTTGCCTGAGCCAACCTGTGACCATTTCAGATCTGTACATTGCTGATTTTTGGCACTTCAAGACACTGATTTCAAAAGGATATGCAATTCTATTAGCCTAATATGGGAACCTTCCCTAGACTTAAAAACTCCCTAACAAATTAGCTGCAATGAGTGGACCATCTAATGAGTTGAATGCACTGACCAGTTCATTTATACAATGGGGCTGACCTGATGCACGGCTTGGATGTCACACAAACCACATTTTAATTTTTTTTAGGTGTACTTGGGCTTAACAAAGCCCATTTCTTAAATGTCCCTGTTTTATTTCTACCCTCTTGCATTTCTATGACAACCACTCTGTTTGATTGCTTGGTTGCTTGCGTTCAGTTCATAGTCCACTGTTCAAGACCATGTCATTCTTCTCTAAACACTCCACATCCATCCTATGCGGACACTTCTCTTGAGGTGCTCGTGATTTTATCCATCAGTCATTTTCGGGGAATGTTCCAACATCATGAATATTTGAAGAACCGAATGCCTCAAGCTGATCTGATCCGAGGGGTAGTGTTCGACATACACACCCCATGTATTGTTGGCACTGTAACATATTTTATATCCAGTATGGTGGATATAGCCATATTGTAATTTCTTTTCTAAGCCACCCGAGTGCTTGGATTCACAGTTAAGGGCCTGTTTGTATGCACCATCAAAAGGGGCGTTTGATACCCAAATGGCATTTTGAGCCAAGCCCAATTCATGTTGTGCATTTGGATGCACTTTTGTGAATCCTATTGTACTCCTCGCTTGGCAAAATAGCCGCTAAAAAGCCAACTTGTGAAAAACCAATTGTGTCAAATTGAAACAAATTCTTTTTCATCGAGTCAACCAAAAAGCAGGCATGAAACCCTTTTTGTGGAAACCCCTTTTTGTGCAAGTGTGTCCAAGCAAGCCCTAATTTAAGTTGTGGGCTTCTATCTGCGTGGAATATATATATATATATTATATATATATATATATATATATATATATATATATCTATATATATATATATATTCTATATATATATATATATATATATATAAAATATGTTGAAATGATGCCCTTTTTTTCCAATCCATCTCGTTCCTTTTCCCTTCCCAAAGGAAATATATACTGCTATCCTATCAGCAACTCCCTGCATGTGAAGAGGCCCTAAATCTAGTAGTTCTTTTACCCAAAACTCATGTGATTCATCATCAGCATTGAGGTGTAGCTAGGCACATGGGCCATCATGATCTTATTTCTATTTGTTAGTTCCAATTTTACCCTTCATCTATCTCCATTGTACATACTCTGCTAGTATGACATTGTACATCTCATTAGTATGTAAGTGAATGATTCAGTCACTCCCAACACAATGCATGGAAAATACATGGAGAACACGGGTTAAGAGTTTTTATTTTTTATTTAGATGAGATTAGAGAATAAAGAACTGATCACATCGTTCAAAAAAAAATAAATAGAACTGATCACCTACAATCCAATGTATGCTAACTTAGCACTCTATTCCCATCTTTCCTGCCAGTGCCACTTGTGTAGGACATCCATGCCATGTAAACTATGGGTACTACTATGAATATCAACTGTGTTGAAAATCAGTCTAATCTACTCATTAGGTGGGCCACACTTGTGCATTGAATCAGACCATTGACCATTCTTTGATCTCACGATGTGGCCTGTGTGATGTACTATGCACATGATACTTTGCTGGGAAACGTGGGCTGTGTGCTAAATTAGCATACAACCAGCTGTAGCTGATCAGTTCTATATAGAATTATAGGTGAGAAGGCTGGGTTTGATACTTGAATTCGTAAATTCGCATGATTTTTTTTTTTTTTATATATCAAATCTTAAATGTGTTATACTAGGTGAGATAGAGGTCATTCATCAGGTGGCTCCATTTGGTATGTACCACGGCACCAAAATCAGACTGGTCCTATCATTAGGTGGGCCACATGTATAGTCAAAATGTTGAACTTGGTCAATTTTTAACCGTCCATTTTCTTTTTGTTCATGTGCCCACCTGATACTGTACTGGTCTGATTTTGGGACAAGAAACCTACATTGGATTGGGAAGTAGGATTTAGATGGCTATTCACATTCTGATTTCTTTTCCCAAGATATACCGCCTCTTTGGGTAAAAAATACTGATTAGAATCATTCAAGCTACCGTTTGAGTATATAAACTCAGGTTTTCATGGTTGAGCAATCCAGTGTCAGATTTGAGGGTTGCTCGAATACGTCTTGATTTATTGCAATATGATACATCCGACTTTAGCTTTTGAATGTGGGTCATCTTCCAAATGATCCAAACCGTTTAAATGACAATTGACAAGTCTCACTTTCTATGCTGGAAAGACAACACATAAACTCTCTCAATTGGATTATTTCCACCCATTCATAATATGGCTCTTTTGCTTTTAACATTAACCGTCATCACCATAAACTTGGTATAGTCAATGTGTTGAGATATTCAATCTAAAGGATTTTTTAGCCACCCCAATTGGGGGGGGGGGGGGGGGGGGGGGGGGGGTGATTGAAAAAGGCCCAAATCCAACGGTTAAGAGTCCCGACAGATCTTATCATAATTTGTCAGGATGTATTTGAGCAAATCTTGTCGAATTGTGACTGAAATGTTCTTTGAATGTTGTGATCTTTAAGTACATATCTTCCATTACTGCTTGAAGAAATGCAATTGTTTACTCACCTCGACACAGAGTAAGATTTTGAATCCACAAGATATGGGTTGTTCATCAGGCAGGACCCCATGTTATGTGCAAGGGCCAAAACTCTGGACTCATGTGAGAAAATGGATAGCCAAAAAATTTGAGCTGAGTCCACTTTCAACATACACATACAAGCCACTTAATTATTGAAATGTGGCGCATAAATGGAGCCCACTGATGAATGGCCCAGTATCTTACATGCCTGTGACACTGGCAGGTTGGTCCCACTGTGAGAATGCATTTCCCTTAAAATCAAGCCAGCCCAGTAATCAGGTTGGCCTAGAGATTACAAAACAAGTGGAAGTCTGGAAAAGACTTGGTTGTATGCCTGTTTCTAACATTACGTCCAATCTGAAGAGTGGACCAGCCTATTTTTGGATACAATTATCCACACAGATAGGATCTCACACCCACCAACACATATAGTGGTGCGTAGATGGATTATGCATGCACGTGGACTTGCCAAACCTCGGTTTTAATACATTGATGACTAATATTAAATTTCTTTGTTTGTGTAGACCTTCCGCCGGACAAGGAACCATTAGATTGGAATATGAGGATGAAGATCGCCGCCGGAGCAGCCAAAGGATTGGAATACCTTCACGATAAAGCGAACCCTCCTGTTATATATAGGGACTTCAAATCATCTAATATATTATTGGATGAGGGCTATCACCGAAGCTATCTGATTTCGGGCTTGCAAAACTCGCTCCAACGGGGGATAAGTCACATGTTTCCACAAGGGTCATGGGAACTTATGGCTACTGTGCTCCAGAGTATGCTATGACAGGACAGCTGACGGTGAAGTCTGATGTCTACAGTTTGGGGTTGTATTCTTGGAGCTGATCACGGGGCGGAAAGCCATCGATGGCACTAAGCCCCACGGAGAACAGAACCTCGTTTCATGGGTATGCTTTCTTAGCCTATTCATGGTGCATATATCATAGTTCCTTAACTCGGTGACTCGACTCAAAACTTGGATTAGTTAATTCCACTAGACTATATTTCAAGCACAGTTCCCAAACTCAGTGACTTGACTTGAATGTCTGCCAAGACAAAACAAGATTTCCAGCCGAGTTACCATGAAACTTGCTAGTGAGCTCAACTTGGTCAAGTCAGCTCACTGGGTCGACTTGATGCAACTGGGCACAACTCGAACCAAGTCAGTCACTGGTGATTATTTTTATTTTTCATAATAAACGGAAGAGGGCTGAGTGTGAGATTCAAACCCCTGACCTGTCTTTGAGAGTCTATTAACTCTTCAAACAAGCCGTGTGGTTCATCTATATGACCATTATGTCAATTTTTATATTCATTAGCTATTAAATAGCTATTATTCACATATATATTCTTATTAAATTAGCAATTAAATATCAAATAGAGTCAAGTTGAGTTTTTGTGTCGACCCGATCCAACCTTGCTAGACATTGAGTCGGGTCTATTAATGGTCCCACATTATTGGTTGATAGAGAATCAAAGTTGGTTTACCAAATAGTCACGAAATGCGATGGTTCTTACATATGATTTCTTAATTTTTTTGGAAGCAATTCGTCAATGGCGTGCACCTTTCTTCTCTCTCTCTCTCTATACACACACAACACACACACACAATATGAGGTGCAGCTGTTGGATCCAGTGTATTCTTGAAATACACAACTTGCATACACTCCATTTCCAAAAAAGTTCAATACACCAAGCACTACACTTAGAATTATTAGATTTGTTGCGAAAATATCGGTATTCAACCTGAAACTCCCAGCAGATGGCCAGTAACCCAAGGAAATGAAACAATCAGTTGAGTTTTTGGGGTTTTTGAACTATAATTTCAAGCCAAGTCACTAGGAAACTCGATTGTGGAATGGCTAGGTCTTGAATCGGGAGGACTCCTTGAGTCAGCTCACTGACTCAGTTGAGTCGGTTGAGTTTTCTGGTTTTGGTACTCCAGCACATAATGAAATTTATTGGTTATCCGTTCTGATCTGCTTTCAAACTCCCTCTGCTTTCTAAAATTTTCGAATGATTAAGGCTGTTTATTTAGTTGAATGAAGTATGTCATTGTGATGGAGTACGCTCCAAATTGCAATTACTTTACCGAGTTTGGACTCAAAAGGGATGTAAATGCAATTCGCAAGCTACTTCGTAGTTATGAATACTACAAAAAAAAAAAAATCATTACAATTGCACTATTTCCATTGATATGAACTGAATTTTCACACTTCAATTCTGTTGTAAATTCAAACACACCCTAACCATCATCTAAGCCTTATCCCAATTAATTGGGGTCGGCTATCCAAACACACCCCAATATCGGCCTTTTAAACTACTTCATTGATAATTGTATTTTATTTATAGGGTAAATGAGGACGTGCCCGTTACTTTTAGATCTCAGGTTTGTACAAGTTTGTCACATGTTTCAGTGATCCAGACCATTGATTTGATGGGCCTCACTATTGATGGAGGATGCCTAGAAAGTCTCTCAGGTTGGGAGATCCTAGCGATCCAATCTTGGCATTTCTATCTGTTGACTGTGGACTGCTGCTGCATCACTTTCTGTGGCCTTTATTTTCCAGCCTCCAAATGGAGGGTTAGGATTGCCGGATGTGGGAAATTTTTGGGACATCCTCATCATCTCGTGGCCCATCACCACCCAAACCAGTGGGGCCCATAATGTTAACGGTTTGGTTCAGGCCAGATCTGTACAGGCTGAAAATTGGGTTACCATGCAAATTTTCGAGAGATTATATGAATATATCTCCTGTCATGGATGTTAGAATTTTTAAGATTTTACACAGTTTGGGGAAAATCAAAATGAAATATTGTGTCCATTCAAGCATGCTCTCACCCAACACAGTACATGTGGGCCCCATTCTTGGTAATCACAATGGTGGACCCCGTGGTGGAAAAAAAAAAAAACAGATGGGGAATATCCCAAAATCCTCCAAATGTTCGTAACTTCCAACTGGGCCTCTGTTAGGTGTGCATCTTAACCTTCCTCAGGCGAGTCACCTCATTGACTCGGTTAAGTCAGCTGATCTTTTGAAATTTTTTCACTCAATTGGCTCTAATTTCTACTGTGATCAGCTCAGGTGAACTCAAATTCTGAGTCGCCATGTTTTTGAAGTACGAGTTCCGATGCTTTTGAATCTTTGCAGGCACGACCCATGTTCAGCGACCGACGGAAGTTCCCAAAACTAGCTGACCCACGGCTGCAAGGACAGTATCCGATGCGCGGGCTCTATCAGGCCCTCGCTGTGGCGTCCATGTGCATCCAAGAACAGGCTGCCGCACGTCCGCTCATCACAGACGTGGTGACTGCGCTTTCCTACTTGGCGTCCCACTCATATGATCCCAACACAGCTCATCCTCAAAACATTAGAGTCGCCGGAGAAAAGGATGAGAAGAAAAGAAGAGGTGGCAACGGTGATAGACGAGATGAGAGAGGTGGAAGGCTAGCCAGAAATGAGGAAGGCGGGGGGTCTGGTCACAAGTGGGACTTGGATGGGTCTGAGAAGGATGACTCTCCAAAGGAGACTGCTAGGATTTTGAACCAGGATTTTGATCGACAACGGGCTGTTGCCGAGGCCAAGATGTGGGGGGAGAATTTACGGGAGAAGCAACGGGCAAGTGCACAAGGCCGTTATGATGGAATGAATGGGTAGTGGGGAATGGCCCAAATCACATTTTGCCACCTTGAATAGGAGAGGTGGGCCATATAGTAAGAACAAGAGCTGAAGAGAGTGTATATTGATAGAGAAGTGAAATGAAAAACAACATCTTTTTTCTGTCTCTGAGGTTCAATTTTATTTTTTATTTTTAATGAAAATTTGTGGGAGAACACAAGTGGGCCATTCCTCTTTTCAGGTAGTGTTTGGATGGACAGGAATCATCTACACCATGTTTGCATTAAACACCCAAGCTCTTTGGGGCCTACCTTGTTCTATATGTGAAATCCTACTCCATTAATCAGGTGAAAACCTTATTTTCACCGTATGTTCAACAGACCAGGCTGATGAAAAACTCAGATGGACCACACCAATGGGAATAATGTAAAATTCGGCCTGCCTGAGTTTCAGGTTGGGCTAGGGTTCAATGAAAAGATTCATACCATGGTGGTCCCACGCCTGTGGTGTGGCCCACAAGAGTTGTGGATCTGGCCAAGTTCTGACTCCAGGGCCTGGCATAAGGCCTAATGGATAGGATGGATTTCACATATACGACATGGTTTGCAATGTCTCTGTAAAATGTCTTGCAGATTCCCATCCACCGCTGCATTTGAACATGGTCTGCATAACGTGTTGTAGAGGATTTTGGTCCACCACATTTGGACATGATCCACATGAAATGTGCAATTAATTGTGTGTCGGCCCAATGGGATTTAGATTCATTCATCTGACATGCATCACCTTCAATCTAACAGGAATTTACAAGTTTTAGGTATGATTTTACACTATTGCCTATGGTGTGGCCCACCTATGATTTGGAGTAGCATTATTTTTTGGATTCAAGGTCAAACACGGGGAAGTGTTTTTCTCCCATGTTAGTGGTGTGCATGCCCTCAGAACCAATGCAAGTTAATGCTCGTGTTTTCAAATTTTAAAACCCGAGACCTCATTTCAACTTAAAAGTACTCAGTCTGAGCTTTTTAGAGTTGAGAAGATCTCCTACAGGCGATCGCAACAATCATCATGGGTCATTTTTTCTGTAACAGCCGTTTCTGCCCCATAATACATATATAATAACACGCATCATTGAAGTTACCTAAGGGCTGTTGGATAACCATTTTTGGATACCATGCGTACAGGCTACCTGTGCAGTAAGAGCTATACAGTACATTTTAAGCTAAAATATCATGGAAAAATATATATATATATATTCCCCTTAACCCCCAAGTGATGTTTCATGGCTTAAAACACACGGTATGTCTCTTGCCATACATGCAGGCTGTAGGTGATTAGCTCTCTACAAAATCCATAAAATAAGAGAAACAATCACTAACAGGCAACCTGTATGTCAAGATTCATACAATGCATCTTAAGCTACAAAAAGTCACATATAGATGAAGTGACGAAAAATATATATCTTTTATTGATCTTTTTAGCTTAAAATGCTATGACTCTAGCCAAGCACCCACCTGCAGGTAATTAGTTCTTCTTTTATATTTAACTTCTTCTTTTTTTTTCTTTTTTTTTTTTTTTTTTTTTTTTTTTTTGTTTAAAGATAAGAAAATTTTATTAATTCCAAAGAGCCAGCAACTCAAAAAATACAAAAGCCAAAGAGCAGAAAAAACCCCACACCTTAGTCTGGAAGACATGAAAAGAACTGACACTATGCAAGAGCCAGAGCAAAAGCCCACACTCCGGACCAAGAAAACAGCTAGGAACGCTGCACTAGGTATCGACCATGAAGAACGAATGCACTAGTAGATGCATTCAAGATTGTATTGTTAATCTGGTGGCCCACTATGCAGATAGGCTATATCAAAAGGTTGCAGTGATTGGACATCTATGGCCATCTGATTGTTGTGAGTTTTGCCTATTGAATGTTGATGGCTTGTCAATTTCTGATTTAACCAACCCTCTTCTGGAAAATGGTAGTCTATCCAAAACAGTCCAATTGTCTTGATTTTTTGGATTTGGGTCACTAAATTAATGGTCCTGATCATATAAACAGTTGCCACATGTACAACAGAGATGTTTCCAAGCGCACTTCATAAACTCTGTGAAGCTTAGGAATCACACAAACATCATGATTCTACTCACGCACCTGAGAATTACAAAAGCATGTAGCATGCATAATCCATTAATGTTCGACAAACACATCTACTGAAACTGAATTTATACATATTAGCTTGGGTGATGAACAATATACAGAAATCACATATGTGCACATATATCACAGATGGAAGGATACAGATCTTGACCCTTGTTTTGCAACTTTGATGTACCAACGATCGACATAGATCATTATACCACAAGATCATAGTCTGTGGACAATGACCTTGCACTTCACTAATTCATCTAACACCACTGTACTCTTGGCATTTCTCTTCCATCTCTTCAAAGTATAATGAGAAGGAATTGTGAAGATATTCACTACTTTGAAGACATTCAGTACATGTCTACAAAGAATGCCTGTATACTAAAACATCTGGCAGCTACAACTTCCTCTCATCTCCAAAGCATTGAAGGTAATGATATGGGCCTTCCTCTCTTCACTGAATTTCACCACCTTATATGTACAAATATCCCCTTCTTCTTCAATTCTATTTGCAATGTAACCAAAACATTCAAATAATTCAACTTGGAATTTCTTGAATATTTCTCTAGTATAAAGGTATGCAGATTGTTTTTCCATCGGTGATAAAGTCTTGAAACCGGGCGTGGTGTTTATTGTCTCAAAATCCCCCTTGATTTCCTTATAGTGCAAACTATCAATAACACTATCATACTGCTTAAACAACTCTTCCAAACTAGTATGGGCATCTTCCCTTGAAAATTTCTTCGGGCAAAATTGAAGTGTTCCATCACATATTTTTGAAAATTTTACCATGTCCACTATTTCATTGATATATTTTAGGTTGTGGCCCAATTACGAGAGGTAGATTGGTCGTTCAAATGGGCTAAACTACTTGAGATGGTGGTATTAAACCTCCACTATTGAAAAAGCCATTAGGCTCGAATTTTATTTTTATTTATTTTTATTTTTTGAAATATATAGTTGTCCACCTTCTTCTTCATATGATCTTATGACCGGTTTGGATGGTATATAATCATCATGGTAGTGCCTCGGAAAGATTTCAATGGTGGTCGTTCAATCTCCATTGTTTCCTTCAATATGGCCAACTTAAGCTTTGGACCTCCTTCATTTTTGGGCCCACCTCCTAACCTGATCTGGTAAAATGGATGGACTGGGTGGATTTCTAAGAAGCATCATGATGGGCCCTAGGCACGCAGAGCTGGGTTGATCCAGCAATCATGTACAGCAAAGTCAAGTAACAGCATTTTCAGTCAAACGGGTGACGATGGACTCACTTTGATGTAAGTGTTGTATATACATGTCGTCCATCCATTTTCTAGCTCATTTTAGGGCATGAGCCCAAAAATGAAGAAGATACAAATCTCAAGTGCACCACACCATAAGAAACACGATGATTTAACGCAAGCCATTAAAAACTTCTTAGGGCCACAAAAGTTTTGGATCAAGCTGATATTTGTATTTGTGTTTTCCCTTCTTCCTGATCTATTTGACCTTATCAAGAGGTTGAATGGCACATAAACATTATGGTGGGCTGTAGGAAGTTTTTAATTATGGGCATTAAATGACCATTGTTTCCTATGGTGTGGTCCACCTGGGATTTGGATCTTGCCTCTTTTTGAGAAAACGTGTTAAAATGAAAATGCAAAATGGATGGATAGAGTATATATACAACACATACATTAAGGTGAGCCCCACTGTCACAGTATTAATGGATTGGGTGTTTCCTAACCTAACCAAACGGGCTTTTTAGATAATGTGTGTTTTAAAAAAAAAAATGTCCATCTACTAATTAAATAAGTAGAAATCAAGATAAGTTACTTGAGGCATAAGTTACTTATTTAAAGTAACTTATCATTCAAATGCGCCCTTAGGCCTGTTTGGATACCACCAAATAATTTTTTATTTTTTTATTTTTTTATTTACAAGAGTAGATAAGTGATGTATTTCAGATAAGTTTGGTTTATGCATGATTAATTATGAGTAATGCTTTTACAAAAAAGTATATAATTAATTTAGTTAATTTTCTAAAACTTTTTTACTTTTCATAAATTGTTGAAAAGAGGCATAAGGAGAGATGAAAGAAAGGAATTGATACGTATATTGTTTACAAAATATACTTATATTCTTCATAAATAGAAACTAAGATAAGTTACTTGTAACATAAGTAGCTTATATTAAACAACTTATTATCTAAACACCCTCTAGAGGCAGCTTCCTGAATTATAGAAATTATTGATATTTGAAATAGAAATTCTCATGCTGACTTGTAAAAGAGGTAAACATCATGCGCACATGCACGTGCGTTTGCCAGTAAAGATGTTTCCAAATAATTTTAGCTGTTCACGTTTACCTTTTAGTGCTCCATGGGCCACATGATGCTATGGCTACTTCATACTCTCCCAAACGTGCCATCATCACATGATATAGGATCTTGGCCGTTTATCAAGTGGGTCTCACCATTTAGCTTCTTTGGCCTCAAAATCAGGTTGGTCCAGTTATCATGTGGGTCATTAACTGTATTATTATGATCATAAGATCATTGTGGCGTTAGGAAAAGGCATAAAATCCATTTGGGGTCCTTGATTTCGACCGTCTTGATCTGCATGCACGTGTGCAACATGTGCAGTAGATGAGGTGCAACATCCCTCAGTTTGTACAAGTGGGCCCACGGTTCATTAATCCAAACCATTCAGATGAAGGGCCCAACTTTAGACAGCCCATACACTATAGGTTTCCCATATGAAAAGTCCCAACTCTTCAACACGAGGTCCGACAAGTACAGGTTCAAGTAGAGAATTCCGCAATGGTTCACATTCACAAAAAAAAAAAAAAAAAGGACTCATATTCCATAGCTAAAATCTTCCAATCTGTGTGATGTTCGGCGCATGGGCCATGCAGGGCGCGGCGGATAGTATTAACGGTTTGGATCATCAAAAAATGAGCCCCATCATAAAAATGAATCACTTCTACATGAGAGAGAGATCAGAAAAAAATCACGTGTGCAAACCTTCTAAGCGTCATTTTTATTTAATTCCATAGAAATACCAAAAATGATGCATTTAAAACATGGTTTTGAGCCTTCATGACTGTCTTCCTGAGTGTCCATCTCATTACAATAGGAGAGAGAGAGAGAGCTTGAAGAAGCCCATATGGTGTAGGAATGCCTCTCTCCATCATTCATCTCTTTTGAACCAAAAATCCCAAAATCATACATAGAAGTTGCATCCAACTAAGTCCCAACTAATGCATATAAGAACATGCATTATCAAACTTCACATTCACTTGATTGAGCCTCCTCAGTGGGCCCCACATCTTTCTTGTCCTGATCAGCCCGTTCAAGTGACCGTACATCTTTGTCCATGTTTTTCTCGTTGTGGGTCTGTGGCATGTCGATCGGGTGGACCTCCGAACTCCCTATCGTGCTCAGCCTAACGATGTTGCCGATGTGTTCGGGTAGCTTTTGTTCCTGAATTTCTTTCTTGGTACCCTTATAAAACATGTATAGGATCATTTGAAGGAGGCCGAAGATGAAGCCCACCACATTTGGCAGCTATTTGTAACGGAAACACATGTGAAAAAACAATTAGTGATGAAATCAACATACAATGAGATTGGGCCAGACCCGGCCCAATAGGCCCAAAACCGGCCTGTCATCGGACCCCAGCCCTGAAATTTTCTTTATTGGGTCTTGAAAAGCCCAACTACAGCAAGCCAATGAAAGGACTGGGCCTGAATTCGTCTAGGCTTCAATAGGTGAAGCCCAGTCCATGATAGCCGAAGAACTTTCGCACTCTAATTTACATTTGGTTGTATGATCCATGAATCCAAACCGTCCATCTAATAGGCCTTATAACAGATGGCCCATGATACAAAATGTGCAAGACATTTCTGCTTTTAGTGTGGACGACTGTGCCTTTTCTATTCAAGCTGTCCACTTCGACGTCAAGTGCATGGATGCTTATTTTGCGAGATTTTTGTACTGTAGTCAATCCATGGGAAGGCCCACCCTATGGACGCGCTAGATTTACCAAGCACACAACATCGTCTACATTGGAGCAGTGATGAATCAAGATTGGTTTGTTGCACAAAAGACTAATAATGGAATACTTACAGCAATGAATTTATCCTTCAGTAGAAAACCGTAGGAGAACCACATCACAGCACTCAATGTGAGGAAGAAAGACAAGTAAAATGGCATGAACTCTACACTCTTCGTACGTATAACAAGCCTCTACATACACAAAAAATACATAATAAAAAATCAAAATAAATAAGGGCCCGTTTGGTTGGACCAAATATCATGAAATTGGTTGCACTAAATATCATGAAATTTTCATATTATTTGGTGCAACCAAAGGCACCCTAAAACTAACAATGAACATTGCATGAGTTATAATCGTAAACAAAGGTAGGCCCAAACATGTGCAAGTCCAGCCCATAAGCTAAGGAATTGGGATTGTGTTTGGTTGGGGCATGGCTTTGTTGGGATTTGTGCTGCGGAATCACACAGATATAGATATAGGATAGCAATCCAATGGCACCAAGCAAATACAAGAGAACACAAAGATTTAATGTAGAAAACCCTTTTAGGAAAAAACCATGGCACAAAGCGATAAAATTCCACTCTGAAAATAGAAATTACAAAGAGAAATGACTTACCCGATTCGAATAACCTCGAATCTCACCCTTGCTACACCCTTTAGAAACTCTAAAACCCTTTTAGGAACCCTTGGAATCTCTTTAGAAAACCTTTGCATACCTAAGAATAGCCCTAGGGACTCCTATTTATAGATGGAGAAATTCCACTTATACGCCTCCCTAGAAACTGCATCAAATTTACGTAGTCCGCGCATAAACCGCGCACTGTCTGCGTAACCCTCGACTAGTCGAGCCTGGCTTTAACTGGTCGAATGACCCCTTTGACTGGTCAAGCCTATCCCTCAACTGGTCGAGCATCCCGAAAATCCCAAATACATCGTTGCTGGACTTCGAGTCGAATTGTCTTTGACTAGTCGAACCAGTACCTCGACTGGTCAAGCATCTGGGTGAACCAAGATTCAAGACATCTGTTTTACAATAATCTCCACCATATCTTCAATCTTTAACCGTGTAGCTTCTCGACCTCTTCTCTTATCTATGCATCACATCATAACTTCAATCAACACTTCTTGTATACACTCCGTCCTTCTTTTACGTCATCACCAAGCCCAGAAAAGTTGCACAAAAACTTTTCTACATGAACGATGTAGGTGAGCATGTCTGTCAAATCTGAATTCACATGTCTAACCGCCTTTGCTCCTGTCTTCTCAAAAGTAAGACGTAGTCTTCTATACCTCGAATGTATCGAAGTAACCATCTCACCGCCATCCAATGTTGCTTGTTGGGGTATTTGTTCACAACACCAATTGCCTGTGAAATAACCAGTCTAATACAGATTATGGCATGCACTGCCAACTGCATTTGAATAAGGCTCATGATACATATCCTATTTTTCCTCATCTGTTTTAGGACATGTCCTGAGGAAAACTTGAGGAGAGACGTGTAGAGAACGCTCTCCAGCTTTGCCTGGTCCATCACATCCTTGATCAATACCTACACAAAGTATTATACCTGTGATTATCAAAACCTGCTCCTCTTTCAGTCTCAATGTCGAGAATCATCTTTGCAACCCCTCGATCATTCATCCTGAATGTTCCACTTAACTGAGTCTTCAATACATTGATTTAAGACATGTCATAATTGGCGATCTACATATCATCAGCATACAATTCCTGACTCACCATAAAGGAATTAAACTACTGCTTAGGGGATAGGTCGTACCACAACATCCTGCAAACTCCTTTTTCCCCTTTAACTTCAAACCGATCTGGTTGCTTCATATAGATCTGCTCTTCCAATTTTCCGTGCAGACTCAACATCCATCCTTTCTAGCTCAAGATCGCATTGGACAACCATCGCCGATCACGAATCTAATAGACACCTGTTATATCGTCGGCGCGAATATCTCTGAGAAGCTGATCACTTCTCTTTGAGCATAACCATTCGCTACCAACCTCGATTTGTATCTATGCTGTATCATCTTGAAGATTCACCTGCATCCAACCACTTCCCAGCCAATGGAAGCTCCACCAGCTCCTATATGTTGATTTGGTACAACGAGTCCATCACATCACTCATAGTCATCTTCCACTTCTCAACACCAGACTCATTTAGAGTCATCTGAATAGAGGACGGATCCTCTGCGATATTGGAGTTGTTCAGTACCTCGTCGATATCTTGCGATTATGTCGTGTAATTCTTCTCACGGGTGGCTACTCCACCTGCTCTATATCTCTGTCCGCGCATCTCAGCCTTCATGCCCTACCTGCTCATGTGACCATGCCCAGCATGCCACACACGAGCAAAGGTGGGATCCACTATGACCACTGCAGCTCCACCTTTTGAAGTGCTCCCTATCAACCTGTAAAGATTATTGAGTCGTTGTGCTTTCATGATTACCCGTGCCCCCTTAGATGCTTTAAAAGCACCATCAATACGTATGAACTTGTAGCCCATTGCCTCAAGTACACTAAGAGAAATCAGATTCTTCTTCAAATCAGAAACGTGCCTGACATCAGTCAAGATACGCTCCACCCCATCAAACATCTTGATGCGCATCGTACTAACAGCCATAACAGTACAGGCAATGTCATTGCCCATAAACACCTGTCCACCATTGCAATCCTTGAAGCTGGCAAAACAACTTGATGAGGAGTCATGTGAAAGGATGCCCCTGTGCCCAGAATCCACTCGCCTTTACGATCATCGTAAAAGTGTCTGATCGTAGACACAGATAAAACATCACCATCACATTCACTCAATCCATCCAACGTGGTAGCGTTGGCCTCCCGGTATGAAGCCTCAGAATCTTCTCTCTTAGATTTAGGAGTTGTATAATCCTTCTTCACATGTCCTCTCATCCCACAATTCCAGCACTTTAACTTGCCTTTGCCTTTACCTATGGACCTAAATCTTGACCCTAAAGATCCTGTACCTTACTCAGAATTATTGTCCATCGTAATTAGTGCATCGGAAGATGTTCCCATGTCATCATTAAGCTTTCTCATGGCCTTCCCTTAAAGGACTGAGATAATGGTGTCGACAGTCAGGATTTTATTCGTGGTGCACATTGTGCCCTTGAATGACTCATACGACGCCAGAAGAGAATTCAGCAATATATATGCTTGTTCTTCATCTTTCATCACTTCCTCCATATCCATTAATTTGCAAACCAATTTATTAAAGTTGCTGATGTGAGCCTCCAGATCTCCACCCTTTGTCATCTTGAAGTTATACCACTGACGCTTCAAGTGTGGGTGATTTTCAAAGAATTTTTTCACATAACTATCCTCTAACTTCACCATAACTTAGCTACAGTTTTCTCCCTCATGACATTGTAGAGAACATCATCCGTGAGACATAAATGGATCGATGATAAGACCTTCTTATCAAGAGTATTCTAATCATCATCATTCATAGTAGACTTTCGCTACCCAAGAGCACCATTTTCGCCTTACTTGATTAAGGAACTAATCATCTTGATCTTCCATAACTCAAAATTATTTTTCCCTGAGTACTTATCAATATTATACCTATACTAACCATTATTGCTTATCCCTCAGATTTAGATCTGTGCCCCCCCAACGATTGCTCTGATACCACTTGTTGGGATTTGTGCTGCGGAATCACACACATATGGATCTATGATAGCAATCCAATGACACCAAGCAAACACGAGAGAAATCAAAGATTTAACGTGGTCGAGAAAAAACCACAACACAAAGCGACAAAATTCCAATACGAAAATAGAAATTACAAAGAGAAAAGACTTACCCTATTTGAACAACTTCGAATCTCACCCTTGCTATACCCTTTAAAAACCCTAAAACCCTTTAAGGAACCTTTGGAACCCCTTTAAAAAGCCTTAGCATACCTAAGAATGGCCCTAGAGACTCTTATTTATAGATGGGGAAACTCCACTTACACACCTCCATAGAAACCGCCTCAAATTTATGCAGTCCGCGCATAAACTTTGCACCGTCTATGTAACCCTTGACTAGTCGAGCTTGGGCTTTGACTAGTTAAAATACCTCTTCGACTAGTCGAGTCTATCCCTTGACTGGTCGAGCATCCAGGAAATCCTAAATATATTGTTGCTGAACTTCAAGTTGAACTGTCTTCGACTAGTCGAAAGGATCTTCAACTAGTCGAGCCAATACCTCGACTAGTCGCATCTCGGTGAACCAAGATTTAAGACATCTATTTTACAACAACCCATCATCCAAACTACCTAACTCACCAACATTAAGCCAGGGACGGTTGGGTTTCTTATTGGGCCTTCCCCAATTAATCAACGGTTCATGGATTCAGATCATGGGCCTTGATGATCAGTCTAAACCAGGACAGCCCATTTCTCGCCGTATAAATATCATTTATTGTACACCTTTTGAAGTGTATACATGGATACGTACATTTGTTTGTGCATGCAAACAAGATGTTTGCTAGAATACATCATGATGTATTGTTACAGGATATGCCGCACTTTATTTTTTTTTTTATATGGAGTCAGATTTTAATGATCTAAACCGTTCATATGATGAGACTCACCCAAGATAGTGGGTATTTGAAAAATCGAAGCTCTTAAATTAGAATATTTCAACCAATTTATCATTTTCTCTTTTTCCTTGAATCCTAGACAATCGAAAGGTTAAATCTATTTCAATATGTGGGTTTTTTTTTTTAAAATAAAAATAAAATCTCATCTACAGTGAGGCTCATCATATAAACGGTTTGGGTTACTGGAAACACTTCGAACAAAATTCCTATGGGACCGGGCAGTCCCACTATTATCAATAAAGACTGTTGGATAGGAGGATTCCACCATCACTTGCCCTTGATTTGAAAAATAACCATGATCTGATAATCAAGTCATACAATTAATGGCACACAAACATAATATTTTTATAAGAGTAAAAATGATCTCACTATCAATTTTGCATGCCCTTATTAGAATGGATTTGATCATCTACGGGTCATATTGGGGTCATAGCCAATCCACAGTGGACCGTTCTTATTGAATGGCCTAGTATGATCATAAGTGGGCCATTTGGGCCACAACTATAAATTTGCACCATATCAAGGTTAGAACTATCATAGAATTTTAATCCAAAAACAACCATCAAAGCTTGATGTATCAATCTTACCATGATGCTCAAAGGAGCTGCAAAGACACTAACGGAGAAGGCGACACAAACCCATCCAAGGACCCGAACACGCTGTGGGCCCCCCACTAACACTTGGGTCAAGATGAGAATCGAACAAAACACCCCAACATTTAACAACAAAAGCAGTTTAGCAGTAATTATCTGCAAATCCAAATTCAAAACCAGTTATTAGAAACAAACAAAAAATAAATAAATAAATAACGGTAATTGTACAGCACTACGTACAAGATCTGGACCATTCATGTAGCATTTCTCATCATAGAGGGATTATATCTCAAAATTTAGTTCAATCTGAGGATCTTAAGTATTCAACTAGAACCTTAACCAAATATGAACATCGGTTTTTTTCTTCAAATTGAGCTGTGAGGATTGACCAACTTTTTAAATTTTCAGGTCATGGACCATACTGATGTGGATTTTAAAGTGATCGGTCCGGATCTTGTACACATCTACCATTTGTACCCATGGAACATGTAGAGCTATAAGGTGTATATAAGATTGATTTATTGAGAATAAGATGAATTGAAGAAATCTATCTAAAATACCTTAGCCTTCTTTGGTGCATAAGTTATGTATATTGTGATGTATATGGTTTGGATGACACATCCAATGGTGTTGATTGTGATCAACAGGTAAGCATCGGTCTTTACAAACGCATAGTAAATCCACATCATTGCACTGAACAATGCAACCACATAAGGAACTGATTGAAATCCCTCCGTTGATTTCCTCCTATAAACTCGATAAAATGTGGGCCTGTGGATGAGATTAAAAGTCCTAATTAGTGTCCCATACTTCTAATAATAACTTAGTAAAGGAATTAAGCTAAAAAGAAAATTAAAGTTTGTGTGTGTAGGAATAAGATATGAGATCTGTGTTTCCAAACATTTCCCACCATCCATTGATGATGACCAGAAATCTCTATGCACATCTCACCTGCCTCCTTTTTTGTTTTTATCAAAAGTTGGCGAGAACTGTTCAGTGAATGCATGTGCATTGGATTTCTACGTACCCACTAATGTTGGATTGTGGGAGATCTTGGTAGATAATCATCCATCTCTAATGGGGCACAAGAGCCAATTAGAGGAGAGAGAGAGATCAGAGAGAGAGAGAGAGAGAGCTTACAAGGGAGCAAGGTAGACCATGAACGAGACTATGTTACCTGCATCATTAATAACAATGATAAAATCAATAATCTTTTTTGTAAAATAAATGTTTGAGAATGTCTGATATTCTAATTCCACATATTGGAAGAGCCACGCCTATCCAAACACAGAAACACATGCCTAATTGGAACACATGTGCAAGATCTGAGCTTTCCATCAGGTGGGCAACGCTAATTCGATCTTCTGGCCTAAAGGCAGGCCATTCTCACTTCTCAAGTGGGCCATAGCACACGTAGCAAATGGATGGCCAAAAATACTTATTTAAACCATCAACTTTGTATGTGGCCCACTACTGATTGCATGCATCTTTAATGTACGTTGGTAAATAGGTTACAATGTTATAATACTTAGAAAATAACATTAAATTTCTTTTATTCAATTAAAAGCATGTGCCAAAATGGCACACCTGTGAGAGATCCAAGCTATCCATCAGATGGTCCCACTGCTTAGTTGACTTAGGGTTTAGAAACAAACGGTTGGCTAACAAAATTTAGCCGAGTTTTTCTAATCCATCTTCTTTGTAATTTCTAACATTGTGAGCTCTTTGATCTGTTAGCTGGTCTCATTTTTGGACAAGGGTAAAATCGAAGCGCGGTGGGACACACCTAATAGAAGGCTTGGATCTCACACATGTGTGACATTCTAGTACGTGGGTTTGGCGTGTAGATGAGCTTAATTAACTACAAGAAAAACACATATGAGAAAGCCTTCCATGATTAGATTAGCATACCCTTATTTTTAAAAATGAACAAAAATATTGGAAAGCAGTAAACCCAAATCAAACAAAAAAGAAAAGAATAAAATATCTCAAAAAAAAAAAAAAAAAAAAAAAACAATACACACAAACACTTGTGCCAATAATGCACAATTGTGTGAGATCGAGCTTTCCATCAACTGGGCCACGTTGATAAAATCTTCTAACTAGCTAAAAAAACCTAGCAGTTACGCTCCTCAGGTGGGCCAAAATGTATAGAGAAAAAGAATGCTAAAACAATTTCTTTCTGACCATTCATCTGTTTTGTACACTGCAACATCTTGATATTAAGACCAGAAGATCTAAACAGTGTGGCCCACCTAAATGAAAACTCAGATCTTAACACCTGACCCATATCATCTAGTCTGCATGTGTTGTGCTATGCACGTGTCAGCTTAACAAACCTCTCAACTTAAAATATTAAAAACCCTAAAATGGAAAACAATGAAAATATGAAAAAAGAAATTAAATCAGAAGTCTTGTTAACCTTTTCATGTTGATTATGTTATCAGTTACACAGAAATCATACCTATATAAATGGTGGAAAAACCATAAAAATAAATAAATAAATAAGAATCAAACAATTGTAAGGAAAACATATAAAATTAATCTCTACAAAAAGCCTTAAAAAATATATATTTCATGATATATGGTGCAAACAAACACAACCTTAGAAGAGATGGGCCACAATCCTTTTAATCTTACTGTCTATCAATCTAACAAGCCAAAATTCTGTGGGTGGCGAATGGTGACGATGACCATGTCTATGAAACTTAATACATAACAAGATTAAAAATAACTAAAAACCATTTAGAAAAAAGGAAAAGGAAGAAGGTGGGCCACCATCCATCAAAGCTGACTATCTACTCATTTATGGTGGATGGTGTGAAGATGGTCATCTCTATAAATCTTAATAATGCATACAAAATAATTATAAAACATTTCCAAAAAATAAAGAATAAGAACAAAGGGAGAAGGTGGGCCAGAACTCATCAAAGGCCACTATCTATATACCTAAGAGACCAAAGGTGAAAGTCAATGGAGGATGGATGGTGATGATGGCCATCTCTATAGAACTAGCTATATATTCTGGCTTTAGAGAGAGAGAGGAGAGAGTTGGGTATTGCACACCAAAAGAAAAAACCCTAGATTTCTATCCTCCAACTCAAATGAGGTGAAAACAAGGGCTGTTGTTGCAATTCCCTTGATTGCATGTATGAGTGGAGTGGTTAGGTGGTGTGGGCTTTCTGCATGAAGGGAGGGAATGGGATTTAAATAGGAGGGAGGAGGGGCTGCACTGTTCTCATTCAAGCCGCATGAGATAGAGGGTGGATTATAGGTGGCATGATGAATTTCATCTACAGCCATGCATGTGACACGTGTGGGGTTCAGAGCACCGACATTGAACACGTGTGCATGATTCATCGCAGGTCATCAGTGAGTCCCAAGGGTGCAAATAAGCTGCACGTGTACATTGAAAATAGACCGTTGGTAACTCTCTTTCAAACCGTCCATTTCTCGCATGGATGTGGCCCGCACACGCCGAACTTGTAGGCAGACGAGAATCCGCTATGGGCCCATCGAGTGAACGGTTTGGATTGATAAAATGTGCCATGTATCAGCACGTGTGAGAGTTTGTGTTTAGGAAGTGGAGGAGGTGGGGGCTACAAATGGTTTTTTGTTGTTTGGTGGGCCATTGGATAATCATTTTTTAGGGCAACCGAACGGATGTGGGGGCAAAAGGAATTTTACGTTACGAGAATGAGGGCAGTTCACGTGACTGGCAAAAGGGTTTTTGGGCGTTTCTCTCTCTCCCCCAACCGTATACGCGCATTCCTTCGTTTCTTCTCCACCGTCCACGTCACCCCACTTTGTCCCCACTCGAACCTGTTCACAATGCGGCATTCGCGCGAGTTAGGTTGAAGTGGACACCTCCACAGATTATATATACACGTGCCAACCGTGCACAAGTCCGACGGACAAGTGCCATGCATCATATGAGTCCAGATATTAAGGCCACATGGTTCAAAAATACGCATCAGATGGTCTGATTTGAATATGGACTGTTGATCCTCTTTTTTAATGGTCCATATTTTCATACAGATTCACCCATCAGAAGAGTGAAATGGTCCTAGTTTTTCAGAACATGGAATATCTACGGTGGCACTAGCCTAACATATGGATCAGATCATGCACATGTTTGCCACGTTGTCGCGTGTGAGCCCTTCATCACCTCACTCGCGTGAGTATGTTAGCAGGGGTGGAGTTGAAACCTCTCGCACTTTTCTTCGTCTTTTCTTGTTTGCTAGTGATAAAACATGCAGATTTGTTCGATACGGCAAATCAGCAGGGGTGTCAATGGGCCGGGCTCGGGCCTTCAAATCAGAATTTTAATGATTCCGGCCCGCAGGCCCGGATAGAAACCATTCAAAATTCGGGCCAAGGCCAACTCAGGGACCGGCCTGTTGACAGCCTTACAAATCATTTGTACGCGCAGATAACGGGAGCGGATTTGGTGAGACCTGGGATACAGCCAGGTGGGTGGGACCTCTGACTGTGGGGCTCACAGTGATGTATGTGCCTTAAATCCACACCGTCCAACCATTTTGAAAGGTTATTTTAGGTTATGATTCCAAAAAAATGAAGCTGATTCAAATCTTATGTGGACCATACCACAGGAAATAGTAGTGATTGAATCCCCACCATTAAAAGCTTTGTGGATTCCACCAGAATGTTTATTTTCCATCCAACCTGTTGATAAGGTTACAAACACGTAGACGAAGGGACCACACAAATATCATCTTGATCCAAAGATTTTGTGGCCCACAGGAAGTTTTTAATGGTCAATCACCACTGTTTCATGTACTATGGTCCATCTAGGATTTGAAACTGCTTCATTTTTTTGGGGTCATTCTCTAAAATGAGCTTTCAATGCGAATATTGGACGGTGTGGATGTAGCCACATACATCACAGTGGGCCCCACAGTCAGGGTCCAACCCACCTTGGTGGATCCTGGGTCTCACATACATCACGTGGCAATGCATGTTTCTGGCTCCAAACCGTCAAAATCGTGGGCCATGTGGGTGGGACCAAACTAAAAAGCACACTTAGTAAATGATTGCTCAGTGGCCATCAACCCGATGGTTGAAATGAGAAAAAGTCAACACTAAGAATTCAGCATAAAAACGCCCAGCAATTGGACGACTAGGATCGTCCAATCACTTTCATTTCTGGGTTATACTCCTAGTAGGTTCCAGCGATTGGATGATTTGAACTTACATGCATGCATGCCACGTGTCCATGCATTCATCTGCCACATTCATAGGGTTTGGATGGTCTAGAACTTGCACCTCTCTCTCTCTCTCTCTCTCTCTCTCTAATTCTACCCAAATCCTTAGTTGTATGATAATTAGTCGTACCTCTCTCTCTCTCTAATTGTACCTAAATCCTTAGCTGTGTGATAATTAGTCGTACCTCTCTCTCTCTCTCTCTCTAATTGTACCTAAATCCTTAGTTGTATGATAATTAGTCATACCTCCCTTCTGTTTTGGATTATTACATATACCACCCTCAATCTGAAAGATTTTTGCAGATTCGCCTTTACAAGGAAACATTGCCCAATAAGATAGTTATCTTCAATTGTTTTACCCCTCTCACGAGTCATGCCGGCCAACTTGCTCATTGTAGTCACTTCAAGAAAATTAAACACTTTAAAAATCAGGATAATATAATTATCAGTGGGCCACCTTGTAAATTTAGAGGCTTATTGGTGAATCTAGAGGTTTGTGAGAGGCTTTTCATTGTTTTCTGTGGTCTAGCTGCCCCACATAGAGGTGGGTATATTTGACCCGATCCGGTGGATCCGACCCGATCCGACCAGATCCGACCTGATTCGAACCGAACCGACGGCCTGGATCGGTGCGGTTCGAGTAGGGTCAGTTTGATCCGACTGTCCATCGGATCGGGTTCGATTCAATGCCCATCCGGACCGATCCGATCCAGAATCCGATTGGATCCGATTCGATCCGATCAGATCCGATCCGTCATTTTTCTCATGTGCGAACACCTCCCCTTCATTATCTTTTTACCACTCAACAAAACAATGGGTTCAACCTCTAAAATAATCTAGAAAAACGAATGGACGGTGTGGATCAAACACATGCATTCACGGTAGGCCCACATGCATTCACACTTAGAGTTGGGCGACTATATAGCCGTGTTGCGTTGATAAGCTCAAATGGATTTCTTGTATAATACGCAATATGATGAAAATTGAAAAGTGACAGACCGGTTGAGTAGCCAGCAAGAGCTGCAAGACTCGTATTGAAGTCACATCACCTGTGGGACCCACCATGATGTATGTGTTGTATCCATATCGTCCATCAATTTGTAGAGATCATTTTAGGCCATGAGACAAAGAATGAGTAAGATCTAGATTTGGAGTGGACCCCACCACAGAAAACAGTGGGAAGAGTGACTCTACCGTTGAAACCTTCCTAAGGTCCACTATGATGTTTATCTGAGATCCAACGTGTTCACAAATTAAGATAGACATGAAAGAAGGGAAAACACAAATTTCAGTTTGATCGGAAACTTTTGTGGGCCTTAAAAATTTTTAATGGTGGGCGTCGCTCTCTCCACTGTTTTCTGTGGTGTGGTCCATTTGAGCTTTGGATCTAACTCATTCTTTGGCTCCTGCCCTAAATTGATATCTCCAAATGAATGGACGGTGCGGATACAACACATATATCATGATGGGTCCCACAGAACTTGGTCACGCCAATTACAGAACTTGGTCACGTAAATTCGGCAGGGAGTCTAGCTACTAACCTATCAGTAGCTACTCCCCATCCGACACAACCACGAAAACGCATTGGCTGGTGGTCGGTGCTCTGTGGGCCCCACCATGATGTATACTTTTCATCCATTCCATTCATCCATTTTTAACGATAATTTTATGGCTTGATCCCAAAAATGAGAGGAATATAAATATCAAGTGGACCACAACACATGAAAACAATAGAGATTGGATATCCACCATTAAAATCCTCTTAAGGCCCACTATACCGTTTATTTGACATCCAATTTGTTGATTAGGTCATACGGTCCCAAATGAAGAGAAAAAACAAAGATCATCTTGATCCAAAACTTTTATTGGCCCCAAAATGTTTTAATATTCAAACACGGTTTCCTGTAATGTGGTCCAAATGAGATTTGGATATACCTCATTTTTGGACTTGTATCGTAAAATGATCTCTAAAAATAGATGGACGACATGGATTAAACACATACATCATGGTGGGGCCCACGTAGAACCGACCACCAGCCATTGGCTTGTGTCAGGGAGAGTAGACTAGCCAATCCATTTCCCATGGACACATGCAAGCTACACAGGGGTGACAGCCTGTTGTAGCACGTGTCGTGTGAAGACGAGCGCGAACGCGCCTCGAGCTCTGAGTTGTACAAACGGCTCAAATGAGATCAAAGTTACATGGGCCCCACCATAAAGTTATTTTCCATTTAATCCGTTAATAATTTAAAAAATACATAGATGAAGTGGAAAAACAAATTTCATATTGATCTGAAACTTCTGTGATCTGAAAAGGGTTTCAATGGTAAACGATCAATCCTCCAATGTTTTTTGCAGTGTGGTCTAATGATCTTTAGATCTGTCTTATTTTTCGACTCGAGCCTTAAGACAAGCTCTCCAAATAGATGGACGGTTTAGATATAACATATACCTCCACCACCGGCCACTTCTCTCTTTCGATCCGAACAGTACCCAACTCGATCCAATTCAGTTTTTCTGACCGAATCGGACTTGGTTCGGGTAATACTAGCAATGCATCAGTTTGGATTGAGTCAGATGACCCAGACTCGATCCCAGGTCAGATCGAGTTCGGATCAGGCTATGTAGAATCCAGATCGAGTCGAGTTGGACCCAATCCGATCTGACTCGGTCTGATGCCCAGCTCTAGCCCCACATAATAATTGAATTATCTTATATTTTTTATTGGATGGGTTGGATGCCATTTATGTATAATTGTGGGTAGATTTGAACACAATTCGAACCGAGTCGAGCTTGGCACCGCTCAGCTCAGCTCAGCCAGTAGCTAACCTCAACTTGAGCTCGGCTCGGTTTGGTCAGCAGCTTGGGCCCATTCCGGCCGAGTTTGAGCTCGTGCGACATTTTCTCAAACACAAAGAGTGCATCTTCAATTTCTCATAGAATGAAAAACAGTAACAACAGTTTACAAGTATTTCATCAAACACTCGACGGGTAGCATCAAAATCAACATATGATGGTAGTTTTATAATGTAAAGTTTTTTTTTTTTTGCATCAATTCCTTCCTCACTGTCAGCCAATCCCACAAAGAATGTATACACCCGAAACAACACTTCGTTGAGTCATTTCATCAAACACTAGGCAAACAGCATTAATATCAAAATAACCGAGTCACTGAGCCGATTCGATCCAAGTCGATTCGAGTTGAGGTTTGATATGAGTTGAGTCGAGCTCAAGTAAGATCGAACTCAGTTAGAAATTTTTGCAAGTTCCAAAAACCAAATCAAGTCAGTCTGAATCCAAATTCGAGCTGACCAAGCTAACTCGACTCATGTACAGCTCTAATTGTGAGACCCTCACGTAGGCAAAATTAACGCTGCCTGGATTTTGGGTATTTTTATCCTTTAGCATATATTGATCTAACCCCTCCAATAGAGGAAGCCACCTACAATAGTCCACAACAGAGGGAGGTGCCTATAATATTTCAAAATAGAGTGGAGGCACCTCCAATAATCCGAAACAAAAGACTGTTGAGTATAGAGGGAGGTAGCTCTAGTTAACCAAAGTTTGGACAAAAATAAAAATAAAAATCCACCAAAGCATGATTTCAGCCTCGAGTCTGGGCCTGACTCGTTTTGGTCTGAGTCAAATCGCTAGCCCGCTTGAATTGGGATGGATTGAACCGGCTAGCGCGAGATGGGTGACTCATGGTGTTGAACCAGGCCAGTCGAATCTAGTCTGCGTCGACTCATCTGAGTCGATTCAAACTAATCACAGTCGTACAAAGCGACAATACCAGTTACAACGCCGTTATGACAGCCTGATTTTCTTTTAATTGATTATACAACGGAATGTGATGCCGTTACGTTTCAGTAGAATATCTTGTGTATGTTATGATCGATTGTTCTGTTGTATCACGTCTCATCTAAGAAAGGACAGTGATTAAATAACAGACATTTTTTGTTGCATGAAACCACGTAAAGGAATCATTCCCGTTACAACGGCCATATTAAAAACAAGCCCATAAACATTGTATATGAACTTTTACATACAACCATTTATTTCTTGCTAACTTGTCACTTGTGTATAAATTCCAAGCTCGGAGACATGTGGGCGCGTCGGAAAGATTGGTCGGGGCTAAAAGCAGGATGGTCCATTCATCAAGCGGTATACACCGTTGAATGTATATGAGTGGGCCCACCAATGGTCCAAAAAATGGGGAACGGATTGGTTACTCCCCCTGCCACTAGCTGGTGGTCGGTGCTCTGCAGGCCCCACCATGATGTATGTGTTTCATCCATACTGTTTATTCATTTTTACAAATCATTTAAGGGCTTGATCCCAAAAACGAGAGAGATATAAATCTCAGGTGGACCACACCATAGGAAAACTATAGTGATTGGATATTGATGTGTCACGGACAGTTTCATGGCCAAGATGGATAAGAAAAGGCTCGATTGACAACAAAAGTGATCCGGACCGTCGGACTTAGATCGGGCATATCTCACAATCCGAAATGAGTGATAGGTGTAAAATATATGATTTTGATATAGAACAAGTTACTTTAGCCAACCAACCCTGCTATGCCGGGTTGCGCAAGCTGAATTTGTGAAATACCCCCAGATCGACCGTCGTTTTCCTATTATAATTCTTTTTTTTACTATAAATAGTAAGTTTTAGTTTGATTATAACTCTTCATCCGTTGGCCTTTAGGAGTTGTGTCCAACATGAAAAGTGCTTAGAATAATTAGGAGAACAGCTTGGTGGATCCAAATAGGACACTTACTATTTTTGGCCAAAAACCTTGCAAACATCACGACCGTCTATAAATAGTAAATTTACTATTTATAGTAAGTTGCGAATTCTATGAGTTTTAGTTATAGTTTGCTTCTGATTTCTCTCTCATTGCTTCGTACCCCTATTTAAAGGGTTGTGAACTCGTTTATTTCATTCATTAATCAAATTTCGAATTTATTAGAATTTATTTCTATTTTCTTGCTTTCTTTCCATGTGGATTCGAGAAATCTCTATGAGGAGTCCAGAGAAGCTCCATGAATTCGGAGTAGTTACCCTTGAGGAAGACGGTGATCGACCTCATCACGTTCATCCCTGTGTTAGATATCCACCATTAAAATCCTGCTAAGGCCCACTGTACTGTCTATTTGACTTCCAATTTGTTGATTAGGTCATACAGACCTAGATGAAGGGGAAAAACAAAGATCAGCTTGATCCAAAACTTTTATGGCCTCCAAAAAGTTTTTAATGGTCGACGTTCATTCAACATTGTTTCCTGTTATGTAATCCACTTGAGATTGGTATATACATCATTTTTGGTCTTATATGTAAAATGATCTATAAAAATAGATGGACGGCATGGATGAAATACATAAATCATGGTGGGGCCCACAGAGCAATGACCACCAGCCATTGGCTGGTGGCAGGGGGAGTAGCCAATCCGTTTCCCTAAAAATGAATATTAGTGGACCCATCATAAACTCAATAATGTATGTGTGTGGCCCACCTGATGAATTTGGCCCAAGGTGATTTTCATGGTATGGACCACTTCTTTTCACGGTTTGATGGTCCACTAAAGTGTATTTATTGAGATGGTTGCAAAATGGTTATTTGGGTTGGTTAGGTGCATGAAATGCTACAGGTGGAGATAAGGAGGTTGGGATGAGATTAGATAAGCTAGCTTTTCAGGAACTTCCATCAATTTCAATGGAAAAGTTAGAGTTTCCATTAATGGCTGCTCAGGTTATCTTTTGTGCCTGATGATGTGCCATCCACCGTCTAATTTAGGGTTTTTGCATCTCATCTCATCTCATCATGTTAGGTTATGGGACTGAATCCCCACCTTTGTTTTTATTTAATTTTAATATATATTCTTTTGTTGCAATATATGGAAATAGGCAGACATTGCATTAATGAGAAAAATCACCTTTGGAAGAAAAATAAAAGGTTAGATATATATAGAAGAATGGTCCCATGCAATTGGTTGTAATCTTTTCTATTTTAGAGGGCTATCAGTGGCAGTGCTCCTAGCTTCATTAGAGAATCTGAACCATTGATCTGGACTGTTCCTTAGATCTAACACATACTTCATTTCTGTGGTGCGACTATCACACTGATGTGACAATTATTAACATTTCATCAATGGTCATAAATATGGACGGTCAAGATCATTTACACAAAAATTGCTCAAATCAACAATTTGATCAATCTATTTGTTAGGGACCACCCATCCATTCATCGGAAAAAGATGGCTAAAAATAAAAAAGAGCCAAATCTAGGATGGATTTGATCATCCCATCAGTGATTTTTTTTTTCTAAATAAAATAAAAATTGGCAATGTAGATCTTGAAATGTTTTCTAAACTTAATGGACGGTTCAGATCAATCAATCGGAATGTCCAAGTTATTTGATGCAACTAGAAACATTATAATTTATAGTTTAGAGATAGAAAGCTAGTTTTAACTTTTGTAGAAATAATTCTCTCTCTACCTGAACAATGGTAGCTTATCATCTAGTCGAGCTATTGTGGGGCCCACAACATGTGTATGATATCCAATCCGTCGAACAGGTGTACTCCAACATGACGATTACCTGGAGCAAAAATAAATCAAATTCAATATTCTGGTAGGCCACACCATTGAAAACAATGGTCAACCACCCAAAACATTAAAGTGCACAGTGGCCCACCCCGATTGTTGGATTCACCTGATTTTGATGGGCAAGCTATTGGACAGCTTATGTGTTGCCACACATGTGCCAGCATGTACATTGGTGCATCCCAGTACATTCATCACAAGGTACCGTTATGTAGATGCTATCTTCCCATATTCAGGTTCGGCCCACTTATCAGTTGGTCGGCTAAAATAGAGTATGTATAAAAATTAAAAAGCTTGGTTGAACTTTTATCAACCGTCCAACTGTTTCTAACATCGTGGCCCACCTTCTAAATGGACCAAATTTATTTCTTGGCAAGAACACCTGCAAGAGCTAGTCCACCTTATGGACAGGGACAGCTATATATTCAGTAATGCTGGCACATGTGGTAGCGTGCAGGATATGGCATTCCTTGTATATGTGTGTGGGCTTTAGCCTATCCGATACGTTTACGTGTACTTACGTGTCACATAACCCAAAATTATATACATTCGAGAATTGATATTTGCTCTTAATTGGTAGACTTAATTCTACTTTAGCTATCCTGCTAGTTGTACAGACCCATCAGGTGGATGCAGGTTTCCTTTACATCTAATCCGTTCATCAGTCTTACCAGCCCATGTTAGAATGTTTTTGCAAAAAATGGAGCATATCCAAAACTTAAGTGGACCACACTACAGGAAACAGTAGGTATTGGACGCTCACTGTTGAAACCCCTTGAAGGCAAAGAAATTTTGTAGGACGAAACATGAGAGAGAGAGAGAGAGAGAGAGCATATGCGTAAGTAATGCAGGGTTAACCTGGTCATCTTACCTTTGTAAACCTTTTCACTTCCAATCCAAGGTTTTTAAAAAGGTGTAAAACGTAAATAGTTGTTCCATGCATTCACACGTGTGCATACATACATACATGCATTCACACACGCGCGCGCGCACACACACACACACACACACACACACACACACACACACACCACACACACACACACACACACACACACCACACACACACACACATATATATATATATATATATTATATATATATATATATATATATATATATATATATATATATATCCTTAGTGAAAATGATATATCTTCATTTATCTATGCATGAACATTATTATAAAATTTAACCATGATTAATGAAAGTCTGTTAGGTTGCAACAAATATCATGATATTTTATGATCAGTCTAATTAGGTGAAAACTTTCCGGTGCAACCAAACATTCTAAACCAACTTTCTTATTTAGAATTAAAAATCATCATCATCCTTAGTTTGGTGTATCATAAAAAGGTTATATACACACTTATCTACAGCACTGTTTGATGGATGAGCACTGAAGAATACAAATTATTTTTTAATAGAAATTCCTTGAATTGTTGTACTTTGATCTTTTACAATTTTCTTCTCTTGATTATATTTCTTGATTGGATTGCTTTATTGTCCCCTTGTTAATTAATTAAAATTGCTTAGGGTGCATTTATAACAGCTTCTCTTTCAAAATATTAGCCATTCTATGCTTTAGAATAACTTCCATTTTGAAAGAGCTGTGAGAATTAGCTTCTTGTGGTGTTACCAAACACACCCTTATTAACCCAAAAAGGCAAAAAGATTGGAAAAAAAAAAAAAAAAAACATTATCTCATGCGCCTTTTGTGGCATAGTCATATAAATTTTAAATGATTAATACAACCATGTATCTGATTATTCAAGGTGGGATTTTAAAGAGAAAACGACGCACATTCTTTCAAATTTCCTCTCTAATGATGCAGAAAAAGGACGCCAGTTATTTGCATCCGCTCAATTTGGCCATATGGGTTTTATTTTAATTACCTCAATGTGCAATACTAAGAATGTCAAATTCAAAAGTGCCCATTTTATCTTTGTTAGAAAGAAATGTGTACACATTCACTTGTTTGAGATTTTAAATGTTGTCAATCAATCCTTATTTAAGATGCATAAGTGACAAAAGGGTCATTTTCTAGGAAGGTGCATATTAGGGCACTCCTACATGCTTGTACACAATGCTTATTCTACAACCCGTTAAAAAGGGTCGTCCTACTAAGAAAATTGGACCCTGTAAAAATAAGGTAGATCCAACCATCACGTGGGCTATCATGTGAATTGGAATTTTTTGTTTATGCGTCCGTTATTTTCTATAGTGTGGCCCATTGACGTAGAGAAAGACGTGAGCTCGAGCATCGTCTTCCTCAAGAGGATAATTATTCCGAAACCACAAAACTTCTCTGGACTCCTCACAGAGACTTCTCAAATCCACGAGGAAAGAAAGCAGAAAATAGAAATAAATTCTAATAAATTCAAAATTGATTAATGAATGAATAAAAATGAGTTCACAACCCTTTAAATAGGAGTACCAAGTAATAGGAAAGAAGTCAGAATCAAACTACAACTAAAACTCTTACAATTCACGACTTACTATATATAGTAAACTTACTATTTATAGATGGTCGTGATATCTACTAGTGCGCAAGGCTTTCGGCCAAAAATAGTAAGTGTCCTATTTGGCTTCACTAAACCGTTCTCCTAATTATTCTAAGCTCTTTTCACGTTGGGTGCAACTCCTAAAGCTCGACGGATGAAGAATTATAATCAAACTAAAACTTACTATTTATAGTAATAATGAAATTAAAACAGGAAAACGATCGCCAATCTAGGGGTATTTTGCAAATCCGTCTTGCGCAACCCGGCAAAGCAGGGTTGGTTGGCTAAAGTAGCTCGTTCTACCCCAAAATCATATATTTTACGTCAGATAACTCATTCCGGATTGTGAGATACGCCCGATTTAAGGTCCGATGGTCTGGATCACTTCTGTCGTCAACCGAGCCTTTTCTGATCCATCTTGGCCATGTAACTGTCTGCAACCCACTCTACATCAGTCTCCTCTACCTCAAAAGAACTCGTCCTAGAGTTCTCGTCTTGTTCTGGTTCATGATACTCTGTCAGGTTCGGGACATTAAAAGTCCGTGAGATCGCCATGTCATCTGGAAGATCAACAACATAAGCGTTGTCATTGATCTTTTGGATGATTGATACCGGTCCGATCTTTTTATTCTTCAACTTGTTGTATGTTCCGGTCGAAAATCTTTCTTTACACAGATGGACCATTACTTGGTCGCCTGCCTTGAACACCTTTTGTCGCCGATACTTGTCCGCTTGCTCCTTGTACTTTTCATTCTAGGCATGTAGCTTGGTCTACACCTCCGCATGAATGCCCATGATCCTGTTTGTCATATGTTTTGCAGCAATGCTCATGCCTGGGAGCTTGGGCAGAAGGACCACGTCTAGTGTGTGGCGAGGTACTCATCCGTAAATAACCTAGAACGGAGATTTTCCTATCGAGCGGTTCACCATGTTGTTGAATGCAAACTCCGCTTGAGACAAGACCAAATCCCACTGCTTTGATTTTTCTCTTGAAATACATCGAAGGAAGTTTCCAAACATGCGATTCACAACCTCGGTTTGCCCGTCAGTCTGTGGGTGGTAGGCGCTACTGAACTGAAGTCGTGTATCGAATCGAGTCTACAAAGTTTGCCAAAAGTGGCTTATGAATTTCGTGTCACGGTCAGAAGTAGTAGTCTTGGGAACCCCGTGTAGCCGCATAATTTCTCTGAAGAATAGATTTACTATAAGTGTTGCATCGAGAGTCTTCTTGCATAGAATAAAGTGCGCTATCTTGGAGAAACGATCTACTACTACGAACACCGAATCCATGCCGCATTGTGTTCGTAGGAGACCAAGCACAAAGTCCATAAATAAATCCTCCCAAGGGCCATCAGGCATGAGTAACGGGGTATAGAGGCCCGAATTATGAGATTGCCCCTTGGAGGTCTGACAAATATAACAACGTTGGACTGTCTTTCCCACATCACGTACCAATTGCGGCAAGTAATACAGTTCTTCCACAAGAGTTCGCGTCTTGTCTCACCCAAGGTGTCTACTAAGGCCATCTCCATGTAGCTCTTGGATTATCTGTTCCCTTAGCAAACTATTGGGGATGCACAATCAATTTTCCTTGAAAAGAAACCCATCTTTCATATGTTAGTTGCCGGGGTGACCTTCTTGGCATCTAACCCATGCATCCTTGAAGTCGTCGTCGTCGGCATATATGTCTTTGAGGCGCTCGAACCCGACAACTTTATTGCTCATAGTGACTAACAAAGTTGCACAACGACTCAGCGCATCGGCTACCTTGTTCTTTTGTCTTGACTTATGTTTTAGAACGAACGTGAATTCCTTCAAAAACGAGATCCATCTAGCATACACGCGATTAATGCTAGCTTGGCAATTAATGAATTTGAGAGTTTGATGGTCTTTGTAAAGTATAAATTCCCTTTGAATCAAATAATGTCGCCAGTGTCACAGTGCCTGGACCACCACCACGTACAACTCGATCTCATATGTAGACCACTTCTTACGTGCATCGCTAAGTTTCTCACTATAGAAGGCTATCGGCCTACCTTCTTGAGACAAAACTTCCCCAACCCCGACATATGAGGCATCACATTTGACTTCAAACAGTTTGTCGAAGTTAGAAAGTACAAGAACTAGGGTCATTGATAATCTGCGCTTGATTTTGGCAAAACTCCTGTTGGCTTCGTCAGTTCAATGAAACTGCCCTTTTTTCATGGTACACAGATTACAGTGAAGCCAAAAAAATAACCGAATAACATGTATACATTTGTGATTTTTATAATTTTGAAAATCCCATGGATTAAGGACTGATTTTTATGCATGTGTGGTTGATTTCTATTTCCCTTTGACATCGTTTGGTTCATAATTTTTATTGGCTTATTCCTAGCCTGTGTCAGCCTGGACCCGCATAGATTCTCCTTTTAATTGAATGATTTGGACTGTCATGTGGGATGTGAAATTTGTGTAAATGTTTCTGAATTGGTATGATATAAGCCTGAATTCTTGCATCTCATACTTAAATTTCATGTCCTGCATCAATTTGGTATCAGAACCTAGGGTTCTTGTAGGGGAATTCACCACATATTTAGGGTTTAGTTTGCTTGAGTTCTTCATGCATCCAGTCCATTATATATAGTTGCTAGAAAACCATAGTCCTTGATATATGTAGCTGAATTTTAGTAACGGTGTGTAGTCTCTTTCATATAGAGTCTCGTAGGGTCATTTAGTTTTTAGACGCATATAGTTGTCGTAGCAGGTCCTTAGGTTGAGCAAGTTAGTGTATGCCCACACGTACGAGTCGTGGTTTCTAAGTTACACGGCTGTTATAGGTAATTTACAATGATACTTTAGTAGCACATTAGATAATTTACAATGATACTTTAGTAGCACATTAGGTAGGAAAGTTACGATTAAAAAACAAGTTAGATAAGGAAGTTTGCTTGGTTGATTTTCCTTTCAAGTGGGGGCCATTTCAAGTGCTTGAATAATTAATAACAGTAGGCTCTGTAAGCTGGATGAGTTTCTTGTGGCTTTAGATTGGCATAGACTGCCTTTGGGTGTCGTGCAGTCAATGCTTCCCAAGACCAAATCAGATCACATTCTGATTTATTTGGAGTCTGCAGCTGGTATAGCTTTGGGCCTCAATCTATTCATATTCAACAACTGATAGCTCTAAGAGTAGGGTTTTGTACAAATGATTGCTAATTGGTAGGGAAGAATCTGTGGTGGAGGGATGGGCATGGTTTTGAATTATGAAGAAGTTGCAGAAAATTAAACCAAAGCTTAAATAATGAAGTAAAGAGAGGTTAGGGAAAAACTATCGGAAAAAAGAACTCATAAACAAATTTGACCAGATAAATAAAGACAGAGAGAGAGAGAGAGGATGGGCCGATAGAGAAAACCACACCATAAGAAAGACTACACGAAATCTAAACAGAAAGGCCCTAATCAAACACAAATCAAGCATTAGATAGCTTAGGTCCCATTATATTGAAATACAACAAAATAAATAAAGAGATTTTTTTTTTTTGATAATTTCCCACTTACTCTAATTTTTCCAAAACGGTTCATCTTGCTTTGGTGGGCGTATTGCATCCAATCCATCCAACACGTATGCACCCCACCATGGTGGTAACAAAGACAAAATATCAGGTTGATCAGATCATCAGATAGGCTACACATGAATTGGGATAACTCGAATGGTGTATATAATTTATTTATTTTGTCGATTGGCCCACCTTATGATTGAATCCGCCATATTTTTAGTTCATCTAATAATAATGTTGGTGCGCAGGTTGGTTGTGAGTCACATACCACATGGCCCCACAAGTCTAAATTCTCCACTTTGCTATAAAGAAAAAATAAGGATGGCAATAATGTAATTTCTCCTCTAAAAAAGCATTGCCAAGCATTTTTTGGTAAAATCCAAATTCTTGAGGAATTTCATGGCAACAAAAACAAAAACAAATAAAACAAATAAACAAACAAAGACCAAGGGCATTTTGGTTTTTTTTTTTCCCTTCATCTTTACCATCAGAAGATCGTTTTTGCGAATACAGAGTGGTCAAAGCTTTCTATTACATAGAAACAGGATAAAGGATGGAAAAAAAAATCCCAGAAATGAGAGAAGAGCACTAACTCCCAGGCACCGCTCCTATCTTCAAGCATCAAGCACAGATGTCATGCGTGCCAACGCGACATGTGTGCGAGATCTGATCCGTCCATCAGGTGGTCCACACGCTAAATGCTCCTGTGCCACCTCCTTAAGATTGGAAGCATGAGCGGTGGGGACCACTGCATTAACGTCCAGAAACGCGACGAAGATTCCTTCTTCATCATGTAATAAAATGTAAATTCCAAACCCTATTTTTTAAAATGTACCTGCACCTGAAGATGAAAACGCCAACAGCATTTCACTCCATTTATTTTTACACTTTAAATTCGACGAAATAAAGATTGAAAAAATGTCATAGTTTATATAATAATAATATTTTAAAAAAACAAATAGCAAGACTTCAAATTAAAACAACTCGATTTTTTCACACAAAGAGCGAAAATAAAAATGCGAGAGATTATTACAGGGTTTTGAAGTTGACGCTAGCTGCAATCTCCAATTTTCCTCCATTCAAAGCACGAAGAGAAGAGAGAGAGAGAGAGAGAGAGAGAGAGAGGGTTTCTTGCTGTCTCTTTCACTCCCCAGAGTTAAGAGAGAGGGAGAGAGAGTGGAGAACGCAGAGAAGGTGGCGGTAGATGACTGAGTATTTATAGGGGAGTTTCTTGCGGAGTGCATTAGAACGGAAACGGATTGGCTACTCCCTTGACAACTGCCAATGGCTGGTGGTCAAAGATGAAAAGAATAAGTGCATAACAAAGAGTTTACCTATTACATGAAGATGATGATGAAGCTGCTTTATCCAACACTTGTCGATCATCTTGCATTAATTCATATAGTAAAAGTTTTTACAATCTCATTGGATAGCAAGCTTCGCCTTATCCATGGCATCGTAGAGGAAGCCCATAGTAGATACTTCGTCCGATTCGACAAAACGAAGGACTCTCATCAATGGTTCCATCACCTTCAGGATGTTTGTAACTTTTTTTCAGTATCTGTTATCCCTTATATTACCGGTGTCCCCGATGTCTTCTTCCTACATTTTGTATTATGCCAATCTTGTGAAGCAAACATCTCGGACAACTCTCCCCGATGCTCATATAAACTTTAAAGGGCTATAAAGTTAGTCTTAAATCTTGTTGGCAAAGGCTTAAGAAGGGTTGGTTGTCTAAAGTAGCTCGTTCTACCCCAAAATCATATATTTTACGTCAGATAACTCATTTCGGATTGTGAGATACGCCAGATTTAAGGTCCGATGGTCTGGATCACTTCTATCAACGACTGAGCCTTTTTTTATCCATCTTGGCTATGTAACTGTCCACAACCCGCTCTACATCAGTCTCCTCTACCTCAAAAGAACTCGTCCTCGAGTTCTCATCTTACGATGGTTCATGATACTCGGTCAGGTCCGCGACGTTGAATGTCCGTGAGATCGCCATGTCATCTAGAAGATCAACAACATAAGTGTTGTCATTGATCTTTCGGATGATTGGTACCGGTCTAATCTTTTTATTCTTCAACTTGTTGTATGTTCCGGTCGAAAATCTTTCTTTACAGAAATGGACCATTACTTGGTCGCCCACCTCGAACACCTTTTGTCGCCGATGCTTGTCCACTTGCTCCTTGTACTTTTCGTTTGAGGCATGTAACTTGTCTGCACCTCCGCATGAATGCCCATGATCTTGTCTGCCATATGTTCTGCCGCAATGCTCATACCTGGGAGCTTGGGCAGAGGGACCAAGTCTAGTGTGTGGTGAGGTACTCGTCTATAAATAACTTGGAACAAGGATTTCCTTGTCGAGCGGTTCACCATATTGTTGAATGCAAACTCCGCTTGAGACAAGGTCAAATCCTACTACTTCAGTTTTTCTCCTGAAATACATCGAAGGAGGTTTTCCAACGTGCGATTCACAACCTCGGTTTGCCCGTCAGTTTGTGGGTGGTAGGCGCTGCTGAAATGAGTTCGTATATCTAATCGAGTCCATAAAGTTTGCCAAAAGTGGCTTACGAACTTCGTATCACGGTCAGAAGTAATAATCTTGGGAACCTGTGTAGCCGCACAATTTCTCTAAAGAATAGATTTGCCACGTGTGTTGCATCGAGAGTATTCTTGCATAGAATAAAGTGCACCATCTTAAAGCAACAATGTACTACTACGAACACTGAATCCATGCAGTGTTGTCTTTGTGGGAAACCAAGCACGAAGTCTATAGAGAAATCCTCCCAAGGGCCATCAGGCACGGGTAACAGGGTATAGAGGCTCGTATTATGAGATTGCCCCTTGGAGGCCTGACAAATATAACAACATTGGACTGCCTTTCCCACATCACGTACCAATTGCGGCCAGTAATACCGTTCTCCACAAGAGCTCGCGTCTTGTCTCGCCCAAGGTGTCTACTAAGGCCACCTCCATGTAACTCTTGGATTATCTATTCTGTTAGCGAACTGTTGGGGATGGACAATCGATTTCCCTTCAAAAGGAACTCGTCTTACATATATAAGTCACCGGGGTGACCTTCTTGGCATCTAACCCATGAGTCCTTTTGAAGTCGTCGTCGGCGGCATATATGTCTTTGAGGCTCTCGAACCCGACAACTTCATTGCTCATAGTGACTAACAAAGTTGCACGGTGACTCAGCGCATCGGCTACCTTGTTCTGTTGTCCTGACTTATGTTTTAGCACGAACGTGAATTCCTGTAAAAATGAGATCCATCTAGCATGCACACGGTTAATGTTAGCTTGGCTATTAATGAATTTGAGAGCTTGATGGTCCATGTAAAGTATAAATTCTCTTTAAATCAAATAATGTCGCCAGTGTTGCAGTGCCTGGACCACCGCGTATAATTCGATCTCATATGTAGACCACTTCTTACGTGCATCTCTAAGTTTCTCACTATAGAAGGCTACCGGCCTACCTTCTAAGACAAACTCTCCCAACCCCGACATACGAGGCATCATATTCGACTTTAAACAGTTCGACGAAGTTGAAAGTACAAGAACTGGGGTCATGGATAATCTGCGTTTGATTTCGGCAAAACTCCTGTCGGCTTCGTCAGTCCACTGAAACTGTCATTTTTTCATGGCACACAAAGTACAACGAATGCCACGAAAACAACCGAATAACATGTATATATTTGTGATTTTTATAATTTAAAAAAATCCCTTGGATTAGGGACTGATTTTTATGCATGTGTGATTGATTTCTATTTCCCTTTGACATCGTTTAGTTTATAATTTTTATTGGTCCAGTCCTAGCCTGTCTCGGCCTGGACCCACATAGATTCCCCTTTTAATTGAATGATTTGGACTGTCATGTGGGATGTGGAATTTGTGTAACTGTTTCTAAATTGGTATAATCTACGCTTGAATTCTTGCATCTCATACTTAAATTTCATGTCCTACATCAAATTTGGTATCAGAACGTAGGGTTCTTATAGGGAAATTCACCACATATTTAGGGTTTAGTTTGTTTGAGTCCTTCACGCATACAGTCCATCATATATAACTGTTAGAAAACCATAGTCCCTGATATATGTAGCTGAATTTTAGTAACGGTGTGTAGTCCCCTTCATATAGAATCTCGTAAGGTCATTTAGTTTTTAGACGCATATAGTTGCCGTAGCAGGTCCTTAGGTTGAGCAAGTCAGTGTATAACTACATGTACGGGTCGTGGTTTCTAAGTTTCATGGCTGTTATAGGTAATTTACAATGATACTTTATTAGCACATTAGGTAGGAAAGTTACGCTTAAAAAAAAGTTAGATAAGGAAGTTTGCTTGGTTGATTTTCCTTTCAAGTGGGGGCCATTTCAAGTGCTTGAATAATATAATTAACAATAGTAGGCTCTGTAAGCTGAACGAGTTTCTTGTGGCTTTAGATTGGCATAAACAACTTTTGGGTGTCGTGCAGTCAATGCTTCCCAAGACCGAATCAGATCACATTCTGATTTATTTGGAGTCTGCTGGTATAGCTTTGGGCCCCAATCTGTTCATATTTAACCACTGGTAGCTCTAAGACCAGGGTTTTGTACAAATGATTGCTAATTGGTAGGGAAGAATTCGTGGTGGAGGGATGAGCATGGTTTTGAATTATGAAGAAGCTGCAGAAGATTAAACCAAAGCTTAAAGAATGAAGTATAGAGAGGTTAGGGAAAAACTATCGGCAAAAAGAACTCTCTTAAACAAATTTGACCGGATAAATAAAGACAGAGAGAGAGGATGGGCCGATAGAGGAAACCACACCAAAAGAAAGACTAGACGAAATCTAAACAGAAAGGCCCTAATCAAACACAAATCAAGCATTAGATAGCTTAGGTCCCATTATATTGAAATACAACAAAATAAATAAAGAGAAAAAAAAATGATAATTTCTCGCTTACTCTAATTTTCCCAAAACGGTTCATCCTGCTTTGGTGGGCGTATAACATTCAATCCATCCAACACGTATGCACCCCCACCATGGTGGTAACACAGACAAAATATCAGGTTGATCAAATCATCAGATGGGCTACACATGAATTGGGATATTTTGAATGGTGTATATAATTTTTTTTTTTTTTTTTTTGTGGACTGGCCCACCTTATGATTGAATTCACCATATTTTTAGTTCATCTAATAATAATGTTGGTGCGCATGTTTGTTGTGAGTCACATACCACATGGCCCCACAAGTATAAATTCTCCACTTTTGTAACACCCTGGTTCTCAAAACCCAAGGACGATCGCTCCTCATTGAGAACCCGAGTATTATGTTATGAAGTGGACCATCATACATCCAATTAATAGTAAATTTCAAAGCATGAAGTAAGACAATCACTACATAAGCCGGGGATATTAAGAGTAACAAAAGGAAGTTTAATACATGTAAATGGGAGTAAAATGAAATCCACAACAGGAAAATATTTTATTACAACTCAAATAAAACACATAGTCTGAAACATGAAAGCAAGTAAATCTTAAAGTATCAATTGAGCTCCAACGGCTCAACAACATTCACATAGAACTCTTCTTGCCAAACTCCACCTCAGTCATCCCTGGAAACCCATCATAGAGGTCTCCACCTGTCCTCATTCCTGCATCTATTTGGTGCAACCGCACTATTGGGTGAGTGAAAACTCATTGGAATTTCCCGCAAGGATTCATGCATATCATGTCATTCCAAATTAGTTTAAATCAACGTATTCATATTACAAGGATATCAATCATGAAATTATAAACAAATGTATGGATGTATGAATGTATGCTCAAGTCACAGATCTGGGGATGCACATCCAGCTGTCAAAACAAAGGGGTCGCCCAAGGCAAACTAGTCACCCAAAAAAATACTTAAAGGTACACCCAAGGAGAACTAGTTGCCCGAAAAAGACCATGCAGACCGCCCGCGGTAGATCATCTACCTGGAAAAAGCCATGTAAGAGAGTGCACCCAAGGATATCTCCTGGAAAAATACACGGGGTACGCCCGAGGAGTGTCTAATCCCGGAAAAACCTCATGAAAAGAAAGAGCGCCCAAAGTGACCCAAATGCACTGGTTCTATGAGTTAAACTAAAGTGTTGGAACTTTCAGTAAATCGAACAAAATGTGGCTTACATTGAGCACCCGAAAAAGCTCATATGTCATGCGTGAATGTCATGTACCATGATGCTCGTGCACATTCCATAGAATTAACAAGATTACTCTCATAAGCATGATCAAGACTTGTAGTCATTTGATAGGATATCCAGCATTCAAGTATGAACTCAATATAAATTCATTTACTTTCCCAAGGTCCAAAGGAGGTCCACAAATGGCATTTCAAGCATGTTAAATTAATAACAAATTTGTCTCACATTTCTCATGAAAGATAACATTCCATACATAACCTTGGTTTGTAAAATGAAATGAAATGAAATATCATGATCCTGTCATCATTAGTAGGACCATGCCCAAGATCAAGTAATTTCTAAAATAGCATAGAAAGTGCAAGGCTAAATCCTAATTACATGGTTAATAGATATAGGATTTGAGTAATGACAAATAAAGTTAACAACTCGTTTTCATCACTAGAAAATGAGAATAAGAGAAATAAGTTACTATTCGTATTATTCTAAACTTTAATGCACATTAGATTCAAACTAAAATGAGTCTAGCATGTGTAGGGAGTAATGGGACAATTTAACCATTTATAAGATGGATGGAAACAAGGTTCCTTACCTCATGTTATAACTAGTAGAGATGTACATGTAATTAAGCAATTTCAAATGTGGCATGAGGAGTGTAATAAAAACCCCTATCAAATGAATTAGAGCAACAAGGTCTAAACATTCATTCATGATTGTCAATATCAATTAATGATTCAAGGGAATGAAATCAACATATGCACAATTATAACGTTTCTACGCATTATGCTTAAAATTAACTAGCTTAGAATTCAATGAAATGAATGAAGCGATGTGGGATATTCCTCACCTTGGTTGAATGAGTTGAGTCTATGAGTTCCTTGATTTGAGGTTGACTGAAGGAGAGTATCACTCAAGGATACTAGTTTGCAAACAGTACCTGGATAAGGCATTTTAAGATTTCGGTGAGTCATGACTGAGTTGACTCGGTCAGGCGTCTCAACTCACGACTAGCTAAGTCTCCAAGCTAGGCATTCATTTGCCATAGCAATAGGTTATAGGTTTTCATTTGGATCAATGGTGATATTTCAGTCCCATGTAAACACCCAGTTAGAACTAGATTAGATTCAATTCATAAGAGATTGAGTGGGTCGACTCAGTTGGAAAAACTGTCGAGTCAGCCCCTAAATGGGCAGATCTGGGATGTTGATAGGAGGATGGTTATCCCATAGTGTAGTCAGTTGGAGATGTCCCTGGAGGCGTCATGACAACATGTTAGTGTTGAGTTAACTCGGACTAGAGGTATGAAGGCTCTGAGCTCAGTTGGGTTTTTACTCAGTCGACTCCTTTAACGAGTTTAGTGCAAACTAGTTGAAATGAATGGGGTCCAGTGACATTACCTAGACAGAGTGTAGCTCTAACAAGTAGAGTGAAGGTGGAAGGAGTGTGACTCAAGACGAGCCCGCCGAGCTGATTTCGCGACTGGCCAGATGGGCCCATATTGCACAGGGTTTTGAAACTTTGGTTGGGCTGGCTGCTGGAGCCAACTTTCTTTCTCCGTACTTCCTTCTTTTCACTCTCTCTAACCTTCACAGCAATGGACGGGTGAGTGGGTTGGGGACTTGATTTATCTATCCGAGTCAAGCAGCAACTGGAAACTGGTTCCAGCAACTACAACTAGCACTCTCCCTTCTTCAATCTCACAAACTTCTTCCTCTCTCTCAATCTTACTTCTCTCTCTCCCTCTCTGATCACAACAGACGGATTGGGTTAGAACCCGAGCTTGACTCAGTGGCGAAGTGGCTGAGTCGAGTTGCTACCGAACCAGCAACCCGCTCAAACGACTCCCAAAACTCTTTCTCTCACTCTCCCTCTTTCTTTTTCTGTCTTTTCTTTTATTTTTTCCTTGAGAGACGCCCTAACCCCGGCTATTTAAAGCCTTTCCATTTCTAAAGGGTTCCATCACTAATCACGAGGATTAGCGAGGAGAGGTTGCGAGTTAGCTAAGAATAGCTAATCGAATGGATCTCCCAAAGCATTAACCCTTATGCATGGGTTTAAACGCTGTCCCTGATGGACTTTTGATAAGGTGGGCCACCCGATGAGAAGTTTGGATGTGTGAATGGGCCACTTATGCAGGGTGTGGGTTTCACAGTTGGATTGAGGAAGATGAAGGACGATAATGGTGTTTTTCGGCTGGGTGGTTTATCCATAGATCCAGGTCGTTTGGACGGTCCTGATATGGCCTAAAAGCTATGTGGGGTCCACTTAACGATGCAAGGTGGACCAAAGATCATAAGCTTGCTTTCTTAGATGAGATGATACGCCACAGTTGCCACTCACGAAAATCTCGGTTCTCTACAAGATTTTCAGGTAGCCCTAGGTTTGACGTCCCAAATCTGCTTGTGAGACATTTCTAGAAGCCCACGATCGGTGGAGATGGACTCTTCTATAAGTGGGAAAGATGCTTTCCACTTTCAGGTGTATAGGTAGCCATTTCGGGAAACCGTAGGTGTGATTTGGACTTGGCGTGCTGCGTGGGTGGTGTCCGACGGTTCTCAATGGCCGGATTTGCCAGCGCATCCGAAAGATGTGGATTTTATCCACCGTCAGTAGCAACGTGGTAAAATGGCGTGATTGTCGCTGACTTGCGGTCACCAGTGTGCTCAGAAACCGCATCATCGACCGTAATCATGGTCGGTGGGGCCTGCCGCACCGAATGAACAACTTGGATCATCGAGCCAATGCTTGATGGTGGGCCGTTATCAGCAATAGACGTACAGTCTATTTGAAATTCAGACGGGCGGGAAAGGACTCTGAAAAAATCCTAGAGTTTTGGTTTTCATCGGGTCAACACTCGTTTGACCCGATGCAAAAGTGTTGTGCACGGCGTGTGCACATTATCCGTGCACGTGCACCGATCGAATGTGGGGTCCACATTGTAATCTGTGCCAATCAGCATTGTCCCTTTATTTTAGAAGGCTCAATAGAGCCTTTGACCAAGTACCAAGCATGTTCAAAGCTCAGGCGGGCCATATCAATGTTTTGAGTGTTTTTCAATGGTTGGATTTGTTCTAAGCCCGATTCCCAATGGAGTACAAGGTTTTTGGGACTCATTTAAAGGATAATTTGTGGTATATTCAATGGTCCAATAACTTGGTTATGATGGTCAGTGTTGGATTCCTATATCGAGTGATATGAGCCTAATCATAAAGGGATCTAGTGATACGTGCTAACTATTTCACGATGATTGCATTAGTTCAGGGTACTTATAGTACGAAGTTAGGGATTTTTAAAACAATGATGTGAAGCGATCCAACAGTCGGATGGCTCAATCCATGGATGGAGATGGTTCCTAATGATCTGATTTATGTTAAAATGAAGTGAGCAATTAAATGAGTCGACTTGTGCATATACTAAGTTAGGTCTTTATGGTAACACCCGTGTACTGTAAAGTACGGGGTGTTACAACTTTGCTATAAAGAAAAAATAAGGATGGCGGTAATGTAATTTCTCCTCTGAAAAAGCATTGCTAGGCATTTTTTGGTAAAATCCAAATTCTGGAGGAATTTCATGGCAACAAAAAAAAAAGAAAAAAAAAAAAAGACAAAACAAAAAGACAAACAAACAAACAAATTAAAGACCAGTGGCATTTGGTCATTTTCCCTTCATCTTTACCATCAAAGATCGTTTTTGCGCATATAGAGCAGTCAGAGCTTTCTTTTCCATAGAAACAGGATAAAAGATGGAAAAAAAAATTCTAGAAATGAGAGAAGAGCACTAACTCCCAGGCGCCGCTCCTATCTTCAAGCATCAAGCACAAACGCCATGCGTGCCAATGCAACATGTGCGCTAGATCTAATCCGTCCATCTGGTGGTCCACACACTAAAGGCTCCTTAGCCACCTCCTTAAGAAAGGAAGCATGAGTGGTGGGGACCACCGCATGAACGTCCAGAAATGCGACAAAGATTCCTTCTTCATCATGTAACAAAATGTACATTCCAAACCCTATTTTTTTTAATGTACCCGCACCTGAAGATGAAAACGCTAACAACATTTCACTCCATTTTTTTTTACACTTTAAATCTGATGAAATAAAGATTGAAAAAATGCCATAGTTTGTATAATAATAATATTTAAAAAAAAAATAGCAAGACTTCAAATTAAAACAGCTCGATTTTTTCACTCAGAGAGTGAAAATAAAAATGCGAGAGATTATTACAAGGTTTTGAAGGTGACACTAGCTGCAATCTCCAGTTTTCCTCCATTCAAAGCACACACACACAGAGAGAGAGAGAGAGAGAGAGAGAGAGTGAGAGAGAGAGAGAGGGTTTCTTGGTCTTTTCACTCCCCAGAGTTGAGAGAGGGGAGAGAGAGAGAGAGAGTGGAGAACGCAGAGATGGTGGCGGTAGATGACTGAGTATTTATAGGGGAGTTTCTTGAGGAGTGCATTAGAACAGAAACGGATTGGCTACTCCCCTGACACCAGCCAATGGCTGGTGGTCAAATACGAAAAGAATAAGTGCATAACAAAGAGTTACCTATTACATGAAGATGATGATGAAGCTGCTTTGTCCAACACTTGTCGATCATATTGCATTAATTCATATAGTAAAAAGTTTTTACAATCCCATTGGATGGCAAGCTTCGCCTTATCCATGACATCGTAGAGGAAGCCCATAGTAGATACTTCGTCCGATTCGACAAAACAAATGACTCTCATCAATGGTTCCATCACCTTCAGGATGTTTGTAATTTTTTCCATATCTGTTATCCCTTATAGTTGCCACAATATTGACCGGTGTGTCCCGATGTCTTCTTCCCACATTTTGTATTATGTCAATCTTGTGAAGAAAACATCTCGGACAACTCTCCCCGATGCTCATATAAACTTTAAAGGGTATAAAGTTTGTCTTAAATCTTGTTAGCACAGGCCTAAGAAGGGTTGGTTGGCTAAAGTAGCTCGTTCTACCCCAAAATCATATATTTTACGTCAGATAACTCATTCCGGATTGAGAGATACGCCTGATTTAAGGTTTGATGGTCTAAATCACTTCTGTCGTCGACGACCGAGCCTTTTCTGATCCATCTTGGCCATGTAACTGTCGCACCCGCTCTCTCACTCTCCTTACCTCAAAAGAACTCGTCCTCGAGTTCTTCTCTTTCTGGTTCTTGATACTCGGTAGGTCGTGACGTGACTCCGTGAAAGTTGAGATCCCATGTCATCGAGAAGTCCAACATCACATGTCATCATTGATACATATTCGATTGAAGATCTTTCGATCCAATCTTTTTATTCTTCTTTTATATGTTCTGGTTGAAATCTTTCTTTGTACAGATCTATCTTGGTGCCCCACCTTACACCTTTTGTCGCCGATGCTTGTCTGCTTGCTCCCTGTACTTTTCGTTCGAGGCATGTGCTTGGTCTGCACCTCGGCATGAATGCCCATGATCCTGTCTACCATATGTTCTGCTATAATGCTCATGCCTGGGAGCTTGGGCAGAGGGACCAAGTCTAGTGTGTGGTGAGGTACTCGTTCGTAAATAACCTGGAACGGGGATTTCCCTCGTCGAGCGGTTCGCCATGTTGTTGAGTGCAAATTTTGCTTGAGACAAGGCCAAATCCCACTGCTTCGAATTTTTTTTCTGAAATACATCAAAGGAGGTTTCCCAACGTGTGATTCACAACCTCGGTTTGCCCGTCAGAGTCTGTGGGTGGTAGGCGCTGTTGAACTGAAGTTGTCTATCAATCAAGTCCACAAAGTTCGCAAAAGTGGCTATGAAGTCATGTCACGGTTAGAAGTAATAGTTTTAGGAAGCCCGTGTAGCCGCACAATTTCTCTAAAGAATAGATTTACCACGTGTGTTGCATCGAGAGTCTTCTTGCATGAAATAAAGTACGCCATCTTGGAGAAACGATCTACTACCACGAACATGAATTCATGCCGCGTTGTGTTGCCGGAGACCAAGCACGAAGTCCATAGATAAATCCTCCCAAGGGCCATCTGGCACAGATAATGGGGTATAGAGGCCCGTATTATGATATTGCCCCTTGGAGGTTTGACAAATATAACAACGTTGGACTGTCTTTCCCACATCTCGTACCAATTACGGCCAGTAGTAATACTGTTCTTCCACAAGAGCTCGCGTCTTGTTTCGCCCAAGGTATCCACTAAGGCCACCTCCATGTAGCTCTTGGATTATCTGTTCCCTTAGTGAACTGTTGGGGATGCACAATCGATTTCCCTTGAAAAACAACCCATCTTACATATGTAAGTCACCGGGGTAACCTTCTTGGCATATAACCATACATCCTTGAAGTCGTCGTCGTTGACATATGTCTTTGAGGCGCTCGAACCTAACAACTTCATTGCTCCTAGTGACTAACAAAGTTACACGGCGACTTAGCGCATCGATACCTTGTTCTGTGTCATGATTATGTTTTAGCACAAACGTGAATCCTGCAAAAATGAGATCTATCTAGCATGATTACGGTTAATGTTAGCTTGGCTATTAATGAATTTGAGAGCCTGATGGTCCGTGTAAAGTATAAATTCCCTTTGAATCAAATAATGTCGTCAGTGTCGTAGTGCCTGGACCACCGCGTACAACTCAATCTCATATGTAGACCACTTCTTGCGTGCATCGCTAAGTTTCTCATTGTAGAAGGCTACCGGCTTACCTTCTTGAGACAAAACTCCCTCAGCCCCGACATATGAGGCATCACATTCGACTTCAAACAGTTTGTCGAAGTTGAAAAGTATAAGAACTGGGGTCGTGGATAATCTGTGCTCGATTTCGACAAAACTCTTGTCGACTTCGTCGGTCTACTGAAATGTCCTTTTTTCGTAGCACATAGAGTATAGTGAATGCCACGAAAACAACTGAATAACATGTATACATTTTTATTTTTATAATTTTGAAAAATCCTTGTATTAGGGACTGATTTTTATGCATGTGTGGTTGATTTCTATTTCCCTTTGACATCGTTTGGTTTATAATTTTTATTGTCCAGTCCTAGCCTGTCTCGGCCTAGACCCGCATAGTTCTCATTTTAATTGAATGATTTGGACTGTCATGTGGGATGTGGAATTTGTGTAACTGTTTCTGAATTGGTATGATCTAAGCCTGAATTCTTGCATCTCATACTTAAATTTCATGTCCTGCATCAAATTTGGTATCAGAACGTAGGGTTCTTATAGGGGAATTCACCACATATTTAGGGTTTTGTTTGTTTGAGTCCTACATGCATCTAGTCCATCATATATAGCTGCTAGAAAACCGTAGTCCCTGATATATGTAGCTGAATTTTAGTAACGGTGTGTAGTCTCCTTCATATAGAGTCTCGTAGGGTCATTTAGTTTTTAGACGCATATAGTTGCTGTAACAAGTCCTTAGGTTGAGCAAGTCAGCGTATGCCCACACGTATGAGCTGTGGTTTATAAGTTACATGGCTTTTATAGGTAATTTACAATGATACTTTAGTAGCACATTAGGTAGGAAAGTTACGCTTTAAAAAAAAAGTTAGATAAAGAAGTTTTCTTGGTTGATTTTCCTTTCAAGTGGGAACCATTTCAAGTGCTCGAATAATTAACAACAGTAGGCTTTGCAAGCTGGACGAGTTTTTGTGGCTTTAGATTGGCATAGACGGCTTTTGGTGTCGTGCAGTCAATGCTTCCCAAGACCGAATTAGATCACATTCTTATTTATTTGAAGTCTGCTGGTATAGCTTTGGGCCCCAATCTGTTCATATTCAACAACTAGTAGCTTTAAGAGCAGGGTTTTGTACAAATGATTGTTAATTGGTAGGGAAGAATCCATGGTGGAGGGATGGGCATGGTTTTGAATTATGAAGAAGCAGCGGAAGATTAAACCAAAGCTTAAAGAATGAAGTAGTAAAGAGAGGTTAGGAAAAAACTATCGGCAAAAAGAACTCTTAAACAAATTTGACCAGATAAATAAAGACAGAGAGAGAGAGAGGATGGGCCGATAGAGAAAACCACACCATAAGAAAGATTAGACGAAATCTAAACAGAAAGGCCCTAATCAAACATAAATCAAGCATTAGATAGCTTAGGTCCCATTATATTGAAATACAACAAAATAAATAAAGAGAAAAAAATTGATAATTTCCCACTTACTCTAATTTTCCCAAAATGGTTCATCTTGCTTTGGTGGGCGTATAACATCCAATCCATCCAACAAGTATGCACCCCACCATGGTGGTAACACAGACAAAATATCAGGTTGATCAGATCATCAGATGGGCTACACATGAATTGGGATATTTTGAATGGTGTATATATTTTATTTATTTATTGTGGACTGGCCCACCTTATGATTGAATCCGCCATATTTTTAGTTCATCTAATAATAATGTTGGTGTGCAGGTTGGTTGTGAGTCACATACCACATGGCCCCACAAGTCTAAATTCTCCACTTTGCTATAAAGAAAAAATAAGGATGGCAGTAATGTAATTTCTCCTCTAAAAATGCATTGCCAGACATTTTTTGGTAAAATCCAAATTCTGGAGGAATTTCATGGCAACAACAAAAAAAAAAAAAAAAACAAACAAACAAGACCAAGGGCATTTTGGTATTTTCCCTTCATCTTTACATCAAAAGACCGTTTTTGCGAATACAGAGCGATCAAAGCTTTCTTTTCCATAGAAACAAGAGATAAGGATGGAAAAAAAAAAAATCCGGAAAATGAGAGAAGAGGACTAACTCTCCAGCGCCGCTCCTATTTTCAAGCATCAAGCACAGATGCCATGCGTGCCAACGCGACATGTGTGCGAGATCTGATCCGTCCATCAAGTGGTCCACACACTGAATACTCCTTAGCCACCTCCTTAAGATAGGAAGCATGAGTGGTGGGACCACCGCATGAACGTCCAGAAACGCGACGAAGATTCCTTCTTCATCATGTAACAAAATGTACATTTCAAACCCTATTTTTTAAAAATGTACCCGCACCTGAAGATGAAAATGCTAACAACATTTCACTCCATTTTTTTTTATACTTTAAATCTGACGAAAAAAAAGATTGAAAAAAATGCCATAGTTTGTATAATAATAATATGTTTTAAAAAAACAAACAAATAGCAAGACTTCAGATTAAAACAACTCAATTTTTCACTCAGAGAGGAAAATAAAAATGTGAGAGATTATTACAGGGTTTTGAAGTTGACACTAGTGCAATCTCCAGTTTCCTCCATTCAAAACAGAAAGAGAGAGATAGAGAGAGAGAGAGAGAAGATGAGAGGAGAAGAGAGAGAGAGAGAGAGAGAGCGAGAGAGAGACCTCCTAGAGAGATCAGAGACCGAGAGAGAGAGAGAGAGAGCGAGAGAGAGAGAGAGTGGCGTGAGAGAGAGAGAGAGAGATGAGAGAGAGAGAGAGAGAGAGAGAGAGAGAGAGAGAGAGATTTCTGCGGTTCATAGAGTACGAGAGAGAGAGAGAGAGTGAGAGAGATGGAGAACGCAGAGAAGAGAAGGTGGCGATAGATGACTGAGTATTTATAGGGGAGTTTTTGCGGAGTGCATTAAAACGGAAACGGATTGGCTACTCCCTTGACACCTATCAATGGCCGGTGGTCAAAGACAAAAAGAATAAGTGCATAATAAAGAGTTTACCTATTACATGAAGATGATGATGAAGCTGCTTTGTCCAACACTTGTCGATCATCTTGCATTAATTCATATAGTAAAAGTTTTTACAATCCCATTGGATAGCAAGCTTCGCCTTATCCATGGCGTCGTAGAGGAAGCCCATAGTAGATACTTCGTCCGATTCGATAAAACGAATGACTCTCATCAATGGTTCCATCACCTTCAAGATGTTTGTAACTTTTTTCCAGTATCTGTTATCCCTTATAGTTGCCACGATATTGACCGGTGTCCCTGATGTCTTCTTCCCACATTTTGTATTATGCCAATCTTGTGAAGCAAACATCTCGGACAACTCTCCCTGATGCTCATATAAACTTTAAAGGGCTATAAAGTTTGTCTTAAATCTTATTGGCACAGGCCTAAGAAGGGTTGGTTTGCAAAAGTAGCTCGTTCTACCCCAAAATCATATATTTTACGTTAGATAACTCATTCCGGATTGTGATGAGAGACGCCCGATTTAAGGTCTGATGGTCTGGATCACTTCTGGAGGAATTTCATGGCAATAAAAAAAACAAATAAACAAACAAAGACCAGGGGCATTTTGGTCATTTTCCCTTCATCTTTACCATCAGAAGATCTTTTTGCGAATACAGAACGGTCAAAGCTTTCTTTACCATAGAAATAGGATAAAGGATGGGAAAAAAAAATCTCGGAAATGAGAGAAGAGCACTAACTCCCAAGCGCCACTCCTATCTTTAAGCAGCAAGCACAGACGTCATGCGTGCTAACGCGACATGTGTGTGAGATCTGATCCGTCCATCAGGTGGTCCACACACTGAATGCTCCTTAGCCACCTCCTTAAGATAGGAAGCATGAGCGGTGGGGACCACCGCATGAACGTCCAGAAACGCGACAAAGATTCCTTCTTCATCATGTAACAAAATGTACATTTCAAACCCTATTTTTAAAAATGTACCCGCACATGAAGATGAAAACGCTAACAACATTTCACTCCATTTATTTTTACACTTTAAATCCGATGAAATAAAGATTGAAAAAAATGCCATAGTTTGTATAATAATAATATGTTTTAAAAAAAACAAACAAATAGCAAGACTTCAGATTAAAACAGCTCAATTTTTCACTCAGAGAACAAAAATAAAAATGCGAGAGATTATTACAAGGTTTTGAAGCTGACGCTAGCTGCAATCTCCAGTTTTCCTTCATTCAAAGCACGGAGAGAGAGGAGAGAGAGAGAGAGAGAGAGAGAGAGAGAGAGAGAGAGAGAGAGAGAGAGAGGGTTTCTTGCTGTCTCTTTCACTCCCGGAGTTGAGAGAGAGACGAAGGAGAGGAGAGGTGAGAACGTAGAGAAGGTAGTGGTAGATGACTGAGTATTTATAGAGGAGTTTCTTGCGGAGTGCATTAGAACGGAAATGGATTGGCTACTCCCCTGACACCAGCCAATGGTTGGTGGTTAAAGACGAAAAGAATAAGTGCATAATAAAGAGTTTACCTATTACATGAAGATGATGATGAAGCTGCTTTGTCCAATACTTGTCGATCATCTTGCATTAATTCTTATAGTAAAAGTTTTTACAATCCCATTGGATAGCAAGCTTCGCCTTATCCATGACGTCGTAGAGGAAGCCCATAGTAGATACTTCGTCCGATTCGACAAAACGAATGTATCTCATCAATGGTTCCATCACCTTCAGGATGTTTGTAACTTTTTTCTAGTATCTGTTATCCCTTATAGTTGCCACAATATTGACCGGTGTCCCCGATGTCTTTTTCCCACATTTTGTATTGTGCCAATCTTGTGAAGCAAACATCTCGGACAACTCTCCCTAATGCTCATATAAACTTTAAAGGGCTATAAAGTTTGTCTTAAATCTTGTTGGCACAGCGCTAAGCAGGGTTGGTTGGCTAAAGTAGCTCGTTCTACCCCCAAATCATATATTTTATGTCAAATAAGTCATTCCGGATTGTGAGATATGCCGGATTTAAGGTCCGATGGTCTAGATCACTTCTGTCGTCGACCGAGCCTTTTCTGATCCATCTTAGCCATGTAACTATTGGCGACCTGCTCTACATCACCCATTAAACCTGATTTTTGGTTCTTTCCATCATGGTGGGATTCACTTAATGTGTGGATTGGATGGCACACAGAGTACAATGAATGCCACGAAAACAACCGAATAACATATATACATTTGTGAATAAGTTCCATGCATGTTAATAACTTTTATACAAAGGTGGATAAGAATTGTGGAAAAGCTTTCTCACGAATGCTTGCATGGGATCCAGCCTCCCTTTAAAGGCCGAGATGGATGGATGCAGATCAGATGGTATTGCCAATACCACCAGCAGCCATGGTGATATATGTGTCTTATATCCACGCCGTCCATCCATTTTACCCCCTCATTTTAGGGCATGAGCCCAAAAATGAATCAGATGCAAAGCTCAAAAGGACCACACCCACATGAAACAGTGGTGACTGAATGCCCACCATTAAAAACTTCTTGGGGGCCACAAATTTTTGATCAGGCTGATATTGGTGTTTTCCCTTCATCCAGGTATGAGTAACCTTATCAACAGGTTGGATGACAAATAAACATTACGGCGGGCCTTAGAAAGGTTTAAACAGTTGGAGTCACTATCCCAATTTATTTCCTGTAATGTGGTCCTTCAGCTTATTTCATGCCCTGAAATAAGCTGGAAAAACGGATGAACAGCATGAATATAAAACAAATACATCACATTGGCCCCACAGCTCAATACAAATCAACACACCACAGCTGAGGATGGTGTTGGACCAAATCCACGTTCCAGATTAATTTATCATGTGGGCCCTTCTTTTCTCTTGCTTTGAAGTGTTTCAATCCCTTAAATGCAAAGGAAGTTGAGAAAGCAATGCATCCCCATCATTTCAAGCAATCACGGAAAGCTGGTTTTGCTGAGGATGTTCTTGTTTTTTCTCAGTTGCATGCAAAATAAGGAAAGCACGTAGCATTTCAATGAATATGTTTCCATGTTTGTAGTCGTAGTTTGCACCTAAACATCCCACAAGTGCAATTTATTTCATACTCTCAAGGAGTACGATGGTCCATACACTACATGACGTGGGCCCCATTTAGATGAAAATTTAATAGCTCTTAAATCATATTGATAGGACTGTCTTACGTTTTACTAATATACACTTTTGATATTCACCGTTCATTTTATGGGAGTCAATGAAATGGTTGGTGGCATCTGTTTAGTATGATTTTAGGGTTATAAACCATATACAGTGCATCCAGCATCTAGACAGTTTGGATTGGAGTAAGATGTATGACACATGTATAGCTGTTGTGTGCATGTGTACGAGTTCTGGTAGTCTGGAAGAGTACCAATCAATTCTCTTGGTAACGTGGGAGCATGAAGCCGTACAATGCGCCTTAATGCGAGTGGGGTTTTCGTGCATGTAATTCCATTCTCTTTTAAGAATGAAATATGGATGAAATAAGAGAAGAAAGGGAAGTGAGGAAGTTGGAAAACGAGCCGCCCAGCTGCAAGACAGTACAAGGAAATACAAATATGTGAGGTCCACCTGGGAATAGATATAAGAGAGAGAGATAAGAATGCCACGTGTCATCTTCTAATGGCATAGCCTCGTAGGACCATCTTTAGGATATGATGCATGTATTGAGTTCCAGGATGCGAGGGTGGTGTTTATTCAATCATTTGCATGGACCCATGTGCTCCACGTGGCATACCTTGGCCCAAATCACTCAAAATATAATACGTGTGTGGAATTAGGAGTAGCTATAAACGGCTGAAACATGATCCAACCCAATTGTCTTTGGATTACATATATACAATGAAAATCTCCCGTGTTCTGCACATTGTATTGAGTGGACGATCTTGACACTTAGGGATGACTTGCACATGAGCAGTAAAAAACAGAAGTAAAATTCACCATGTACAACTGATTGTATGCAAAAATTAATTTTTCTGTGACTTTTTATATTTTTCAAGTGCAAATTGCTTATAAAAATGGGTTGTAGGTGATCAATTCTCAAAACAAATTGAAATAATCCACATTTAATAGGGAAGGGTGTGTTTGTTTTCATTAAATATTGCACCAAAATAGATTGATTAGTCATGATATTTGGTGCAACAAAACGTGTCCAAAAACCTCTGCATCTATCCACACCACCAAAATTGTGAATTTGTGAGAGATTACATATATCGCAAAGTGAAATTAGTGACGGATTTGATCCGTCGCAATTTGCTGCCTCTGCAAAATTTAAATCACAGATTAGATCCGTCCCTAATCTGCGACGGATTTCCTCCGTCACATATTTGCAGTGATCGTATGCACCCCAAATTTTTAAAAACCATTGCTGAAAAATGGAAAAACCAATTTGAATTATTTGTCATTATAAAATTTGATGATAGATACGTGACGGACCTCAAATATGTTGCTAACTTTCAACTTGTTCTAAAATTTCTGTAAATAAAAAATTAATCATTATATTTATTTATTGAATCTATTGCACTAGATAACCGTTGTTGATTAGATCCGTCGCTAATCTGCGGCCGATTTGCTCCGTCACATATTTGCAGTGTTCGTATGCACCCCAAATTTTTAAAAACCGTTGCTGAAAAATGGAAAAACCAACTTGAATTATTTGTCATTATAAAATTTGATGATAGATACATGACGGACCTCAAATACGTTGCTAACTTTCAACTTGTTCTAAAATTTCTGCAAATATATATATATATATATATATATATATATATTAATCATATATTTATTTATTGAATCTGTTGCCCAAGACCCCCCACCCCCCCCCCCCCCCAAAAAAAAAAAAGAAAAAAAAAAAGAGAGATTAATTTTTTAATAAGAACCCCATTCACAAAATTCTAAAAATTGGCCTGAATAAGTTGAATTAAATATCATTTTAGGTGTGTTTGGATGCTCAATTAACCTGAATAAGAAGTTAAACTAAATATATGGTAATTAGTCAAAATTGAAGTGTAGTAGCATTGCCATCTTACCACGAAGATGGTCTTTTAGTGATAACCTCCACAAAATTCCTTCCTTCCTTGTTCTCATCTCCATACAATTGTTTTATAGCAACAACTTGCTCTAAGAAGCACTCTCAATCAATTTTTATTTTTATTTTTATTTTTTGCAAACTAATCAATTTTATTCTAACTTTTCAATTTTTTCTGAAAATGCATTTTTTTTCAAATTTTTTTTATATCTTTTGAAATTTCTTTTTCAAGATGATATTTTTTTGTCAAAATTTTGATTTACTTTTCATGTCAATTTCTTTTCAAAATCTTCATTTTTTTTTTAGTATCTTTTTCTTTCAATAACTACAAATTAGGGGATTTTTCATGTGATATTGCAATGCATTTAAAAACCATTTTGAATACAAAAATAAACATAAATTCCACTCAATTAATAATAATAATTGATACATTCAATCAATTCATTAAAAAAATCATATTAAAGTTTAAGGCAAAAGTTACTAATTTTCGTGTACTAACCAAAATTGTGAATTTACAACGAACCAAATGAATAGTTAAAATGAATATGAAGCAACTGAGTTTCTTGTTCATGATAAACAAAGCTTTCTGCACGGAGTTTGTACAGTGGGGCCCATGAATCATTTATCCAATGGTGCAGAGAGACACATGATGAGGTCACCATCTTCCTCAGGAAATAACTACAAATCCCACGAAGCTCTCTAGACTCTTCATAGAGCTTCCTCAAATCCACAAGCGATTAAATCATGAATATTTCCTAATAAAATTGAAATAATTTAATTGATGATAAAAATTGAAATTATAACTTTTAAATCAGCGAAACCTAAGACAAATTTAGACTCATACTCAAATACACTAAAAAACGTAATTTATTATAAATAGTAAACTCAAATAGACAATGTCTACTAGACTTCATGTTGTTCGGCCAAAAAATACTAAGTGCCTAATTTGGCTCCTTCGTGGATGAACCATGCCTCCCAAACTCTTTTTTTTTTTTTTTTTTTTTACACACGCACACACACACCACCACACACTCACGCCTTAGTGGGATTTCAACACCTATGGATGCTCAAACCCTTGACCAGGTGTTGAAACTCCTGAGAGTCTACCACTGGAGCAAGAGCAAGGGACCCATGCCTCTTAAACCTTCTAAACTGAAAGATCCTAGAGCCATTGAATGTGGCTTGTTGGTGCATTTCTTCTTACCCATGTGTTTTCCTGCCATTAATAGAAAAGTTAAAGACTTAATTTTAACTAATTTGGGAGATTTTGTTTTAGCATGGCACATCCTTGATGGGGTCCGTCAGACCAGAGCTTTCCATCAGGTGTGATACTTCATTCAGATCTCTGGTCTTAAATACCAAGCCATTTCACACCTCTTGTGGGCCACAAGATACAAAACAAAGGTAGGATGAAAAAAACAACTATTTTAACGTCAGTTTATTTTTGTGCTGCGGCCCACCTGAATGAACAGCCATCCCTGTCTGTCGTCTGTCCCATTAAACGACCGGTCTGGATTAACAAATCATGGCCCCCCCTGGTAGACACTGATGCCATTGCGCTGGCTAAGGAAGCAGTGGTTTGCACTACACGTGCCAACTGGATCAGGTGTAAGAGATCAAGGCCTATCATTATGTGGTCTGGTCACGCACAAATCAGGAGCCGATTAGGTGCTACCCTTACTGTGTGTGGCCCACCTTGAAGATTTTTTGTATATCCACACCGTCCATCCATTTTACCATATCATTTTAGACATGATCCAAAAAATTTAGCAGAACCCAAATCTCAGGTAGACTACAAAAGTGGAAAGAGAGACAGAATGATCATATCAAACAACCACTTGCTCTAAAAGCTCAAGCCAATAAAGGATTAGTGTATCAATGTATATCAATTAAGCCAGTGGTTGCGCCGGGTCAAGTCGGGTGGGTCCGGTCCAACTCCATTATGGTTAAATGGGTCAAGTTGGATTAGGCTTGGGGTTGATGAATTTTAAGCGAGTCTGGTTAGGTTGTAGAGTAATGGGACATGGGCTGGGTCTAACTAATGGACTATTGACGTAGCCCAAGCCCAGACCATTTAATAAATGGGCTTTAATTTTAGACGGGCTATATCCATGGGCCTAATATTCCAGTCCAATTTGGGCCTGAAGTGGGCCATATGGGTCAAATCATTTCCGACTGGCCGGGCTCAGCTGAACCCGACCCGATTTTCATATGTACATGTGTTATTTCCTACCAATATGCCATTCCAATGTTGGGTCAGGCAATGGATGTATCTTGAACCTAGACCGTTAGTTTCATTAATCAAAGTGCTTTGTTTGTGCATGTGTGGCCCACTTGATCATGGATAGATTAGGAACATTCAAGTGGACGCGGATTTCCTTGTGCAGGAAGTTCCTGCGCAAGGATGCTGGGTGGGGCCCACAGAGATGTTTGCGAGAAATCCACCCCATCCATCCGTTTTGAGAGCTCATTTTAGAAAAAGAGACCGTAAAAGAGGTGGATCCAAAACTTAAGTGGGTCACAAGAGAGGGAAAATTGGGGAAAGAAATTCCTGCCGTTGAAACCTTCCAGGGCTCCGCCTTGATGTTTATATGCCATCAAAACCGTTTATAAGGTCATTATTACTGGGATGAAGTGAAAATACCAAAAAAATTGCCTGACACGAAAATTTTATGGCCCTAAGAATGTTTCAACAATTCACATTGAATCCCCACTTTTTCCTCTAGTGTGACCCACTTAAGTTTTGGATACACATAATTTTTTGATACATGTCTTAAAATGAGCTCTCAAAGCAGATGAATGGGGTGGATTTCTCAAAAACATCTCTGTGGACCCCATCCAGCATCATCTTCATGCTAAAGGCTTTTGCGGTAAATCCTAGGGCTGAAAGTCGGGCGGGTTCAACCCCACCGGTGACCAACCCGACATTGGGTTGAGCTCGGGCAGGATGTGTTGGGTTTGGTCTCGAGGGCTATATAAACACCAACCCGTTAAAGGTTGGGTTAGGCTCGGGCCGATGTCAAGGGTTTCCCGACCCAAATCGAACTCAATCATTGCATAAGTTATAAATGATAATTGAGTGTAGATCGTCTATGTTGAAGGCAATAGGAAATTCAAGTGCTGTCAAGTCTTATTGGTCCATGCCATTTTTTATTACTCAAGCTAACAAGATATGTTAGATTTCTCTCTCAAATAGATTGCTTACTACACAATATGACTTTTAAATGAGTAGTCTTAGATTTTAGCTTGTTTATTTGGAAAAAAAAAAAAATGAAGTTCTTTACCATAAATAATTACATATACAATTAATAAAATTATAGGTACACCAAATAAAACATGTATTGAAATATAATAGACTAATGTAAAAATGAAAATATCAGCATGTATCCACCCGACTGAGCCCGCTTGGGTTGGGCTTGGGTTGAGAATTCCCAACCCGAGGTAAGGTCGGACCCAGTCCCAAGGGCTCACGGTATGATTTGGTGGGCCCATGCTGGGTTTGGGCCAGGCCTAAATGGGCCTACTGCTGCCCCTGAACTTTTGGATCTGCGTACATGCATGGCACATGCTGAGTAAAAGACAATAAGGAATATTTGGGTGCGGATATTCCAATTTCTTAGATTGCATTGAAAATTCCTAGGTCTGTGATGGACGGCCAACTTGTCTCTTATTCTCGTCTGTAGTCACCTGCTCAATGATACCGGCCATTTGTCAGCTAATCTCAAACGTAGAATAGCAGTCGTACACATCCACAGGCAGGTGAATGTGTCCCACTGTGACATGTGTGTGAGATCTGAGCTTTCCATCAGGTGAGCTACACTATTTAGATCTTCTAGCCTGGGCCATCCATATGATAGGACATACAGCAGATGGAGAATGCCCAAAAAATTTCAGCCATTGGATAGCTGCCTTTTCGGACCATTTATCCTTGCCTCCGATCCAACGGTGAGAACTTTCTGATCATGGTAGTTGGTCCTTCAAATCAACCGCCAGATCCAACGTGAAAGTCTCTACTATAAGCTAAACATTTAAATTGACGTGTCCGGCCACCCTTAATGTTTTAATGAAATCAGATCCGTCCATAATCTGTGGGCCCTCCTATTCTCCTTGGATCCCAAAAATCAGGGACGAGGATTGCATACTGACACTGCCACTACTGGACGGTGCTCCGTGAGCCCCATCGTTTTGTATTTGTTTCGTGCTGTCCATCCATTTTACCAGTTCAAACTTAGGGCAAGATCCCAAAAATGAAGCAGATTCAAATCATAGATGGACCACATCACAGGAAATAGTGGTGAGTGAATACCAACCATTAAAAATTTTCTTGGGGGACCATTAAAGTTTTGGATCAAGCTAATTTGTGTTGTTTCTTTAGGCAGGTTTGTGCGATTGGATGGCAAATAAAGATTCTAGTAGGCCATAGGAAGCTTTTAATGGTGTGGTCAATCATCAATGTTTTACTTTGCTATACTCTACTTGAGATTTTGATCTACCTCATTTTTAAATTCATGCTCAATCCAAGTGTTGTTGTGCAATCTCCACTAAGGTATATGTGTTTTATCTATGTTGTCCACTTATTTAAATCTAATCTTAGATGGACCACACCATAGGAAGCAGTGGTAATTGAAGGCCCACCATTAATAACTTCTTGAGGTGCAGAGAAATTTTGGATGAAATTAATTAGATGTTTTTATTTTTTTTGTTTTTGTTGTTGTTGTTTTTGTCTTACTTTATTTTGGGTGCGTGACCATTTAGATGGTCTTCTGATCATTTGATTGACAATGCTCAAACGTGAAAATAAATAATAAGAGTATTCATGTGTTTATGAGGACAAGAGTCCCCTAATTTAATTTTACTTCTGAAATTGTTTATTTTTAACGATGGTGATTCAATAAGCATTGTTTCCTTTGTTGTGGTCCACCTTAGATTTAGATTTACTTTATTTTTGTGCTAATACCCTTAAAATGATATGAAAAAATGGATGGATGGACTGGATAAAACGCATACATCATGATTGGGTCCACAGAGCACTGACGAGTAGGACATCGGTAGTGGAGGGTTACTGGCACCGGCAGTGCCCGTATGCAATCCGCGTAAAAAAAAAAAAATCAGGCTGATTAAAGATTCTGGTGGGTCCCACCACAGGGAACAATTGGAATAGGGATATCCGACTGTGATGTTTGTGAGAAATCTAACCCGTTCATCCGCTTTTTAAGCTCATCTTAGGATATGAACTCAAAAACGAGGTAGATCCAAAGCTCAAGTGGGCCATAACATTTCAACGGCAGGCATTTCCCTGCCCACCTTTTCCTACCGTTTGGCCGACTTGAGTTTATAGATCTTCCTATTGTTTTAGTTCATGTCCTTAAGATTAGCTGGAAAAACGGATGGATGGGATGGATTTCTCACACGTATCATGATGGCCTAACTTACGTTCTGACCGCAGGAAGTTGCTACGGTCGAGCGGCGTCGCTTATAGTTTATAAACGTTCTTACGGATCGGGCCGCATGCCAGAAATACAGGGACGCGACTCTCCTGTCAAGCTCTGTGGGGCCCACTCATATGCCAGTGATAAATCCACTCCATCCATCAGTTTAGCCACTTTACATTAGGACACCAACCCAAAAAGGATGCAGGTCTAAAATTGAAATGCCCCACACGACGAGAAAAGGTGAAGATTGAAATACCACCGTTGAAACCTTTCAGGGCCTACAATGATGTTTGCATCCCATCCAAACTGTTAATAAATTTATTTTCACTAAAGATGAACTGAAAAAACAAATACTATCCATATCGTAAACTTCAGTATCCCCAGCAGGGCTTCAATGGTAGGCATGCAATCCCCACTTGTTTCCCGTGGCGTGCCCCACTTGAGCTTTGACTCTATCTCATATTTGTATTCATTACCTAATATGAGCTGAAGAATCTGATGGACGGATTGGATGTCACACGTACATTTCAATGGGCCCCACATAGGAGCACAGGCAAATTCCTGGGCTGTGAGTGGGCCCGGCCAGTCGCAAGCCCTATATAATCCCTCCACCTCATATCTTCTCCTTCTCATTCCTTCCATTTCTCTTCATTCTCTCTCCTCAAAATGGAAAAAGCCATGGACTTCACTACCCTCGAAATAGTTCAGAAATTCCCAAACAGTCCTGTCTTCCATCTCTTCCTTAACAAGCCCTCTCGCCACAACGCTCTCACCCTTCCCTTCTTTTCCGAATTCCCAAAAGCAATCTCTCTACTGGACGAATCTCCTTCCGTCCGTCTCATCGTACTCTCGGCTCGCGGCAACAACTTCTGCTCTGGAATCGACGTCTCCGTCCTAGATGTCATATCCAAGCCCCAACAGTCCAACGACGCTGGACGGATCAGAGAACAACTCTATCGCCAGATCAAGGGCCTGCAGGAATCTACAAAAGCCCTAGAGCAGTGCCGGAAGCCGATAATCGCCGAAATAAACGGTGCTTGTATCGGTGGCGCAATCGATATCGTAGCAGCATGTGATATCAGGTGACCTTCGTTTTCTTACATATAAACCCCTGTCTTTTGGTCTTTTCCCATAAAACCCCTCCTTAGTCCTTCCTAGATAAGTCCACGTGTGTATGCTGTACACTTCGCACATGTGCCACATCGTACGATAGGTCCAAGATCCAAACCATCCATCACCATTAATATATTGATGCCCTAGTGCAAGAATAAGGTGGGCCGCTATGAAAACAAATGTACGGCTCTGAATAACCTAATGGATGGATTAGATCAGAATATTGGGACCCACGTGTTGATTGAATCAGAACTTTTTTTTTTTGAAAACATGTAAAAGATCAGAATAACCTAATGGATGGATTAGATGTTTCACATGTGTGCATGCTGTCACACGTGTGGTGTCCACAGGGGATGATTTGACCTTATTTAGAAAATAGTCCTTATGCCAATGGACCTAAAGACAGGAGCTTAGATGCCAAAATACCCTTTTTAGTAACTGATCATGCAGTATGGGGACTACTGAAGTGGATTTGCGGTCTAGTAGTTGGGATATGGTTCTAGATGATCTGGACCGTTCCAGAGGTAGGCCACACTGTGGATAGACGAGGGAAAGTATTTGAGTTTCCGTGAACAGTCCTATCTGTTCTGATAAAATCAGAGAATGGTCAACGGTTCACAATCGAGTTCGCTTTATCCATTGGTTAGGATCGACTGTGGTTCATAAATGGTAGGGCCTAAGTAATGAAGTGGATCTTAGACACCAATCATGCTTCTGCTGCTGTACACGTCATACATATATGCATCGCAATCCAAGCCCTCCAAATCATTGGTCCCATCGCATCAGGCGTTCCTCAGAAATCATATTGATTAGAATATCCTAACTGCTCGGGGCTGGTGGTCGGTGATCTGTGGGCCAGCCCTGGGAACGGATTGGCTACTCCCCCTGATGCCAGCCCTGGGGCTGGTGGTCGGTGATCTGTGGGCCCCGCTATAATGTATGTGTTTCATCCATTCTGTTCATTCATTTTTAAAGATCATTTTAGGGATTTATCTAAAAAATGAGAGGTATATAAATCTCAGGTGGACCACACCACATGAAAACAATAGTGATTGGATATCCACCATTAAAATCCTCCTGAGGCCCACTGTACTGTTTATTTGACATCCAATCTGTTGATTAGGTCATACAGGCCCATATGAAGGGAAAAAACAAAAATCAGCTTCAGCTTGATCCAAAACTTTTATGGTTCCCAAAATGTTTTTAATGGTCAACGCTCATTCAACACTGTTTCCTGTAATGTGGTCCAATTGAGATTGGGATATACCTCATTTTTGGTCTCATTTTGTAAAATGATCCGTAAAAATATATGGACGGAATGGATGAAACACATACATCATGGTGGCCCCACAGAGCACCGACGACCAGCCATTGGCCGGTGTCAGGGGGAGTAGCCAATCCGTTCCCTTGTCCGATCTTCTTTTGTTCAATTTGTACTGTTGGACAGTTTTACTTAGCCGTCCATTTGTTTAGCAACCTGTCGGACGGTTAAGATGATCCTTTGGTGTGATTTTTGGTTCATAGGTCATAAGCCGTCAATGGTGGGCCTACTATTTGAATATTTTGGATCTGATTCAGTATGCCACGTGTACACGGTCTATGTGCCGGCACATACTGCCAGAGTATCAGTTTTTCCCAGTTGGACATTGTTTCTCACGGGCATTGCGACTAGGGGTGTGCACGAGCCGAGTTAGCTAGGTTAGCTTGCTAGACTCGACAAGAAAAAGCTTGTTTCAACTCGGTTTGAAGCTGAGTTTGAGCGGAGTTGCGCTGACTTTTTAACTCAAAAAATTTTCAAACTAAGCTCGACTAGACTTAAATCAACCCCAACTCGATTTGAACTCAGATCAAACTAGTTCACTGACTCAGTTACTTTGACATTGATGTTGCTCAACAAGTGTTTAATGAAATGACTCAACGAAGTGTCAACTAGTAGTAAGGAAAGTATGCATATGAAACAAATATCAATTTTCTTTAATTTTGATGTTGCTAATAAGGTATTTGATGAAATACTTATAAATAGTTGTTGCTATTTTACATATAATAAGAAATTGAAAGTACACTGCATATGTTTGTGAAAATACCACTGAGGCTCAATTTTAGTTTGAATTCAGCTTGAACTAGCCCAAGTGACTGACTAAACTGAGCCGAGCTAGCCAATCATGCTCAAGGACCAAGCCAAGCTGAGTTCAAGCTGGGGCCAGCTAGTGGCCAAGCGGAGTGGAGCTGAGGCCAGCTTGATTCGGTGTACACCCCTAATTGTGACAAATATCACCGAAATTCTCATTATCTCACGATATTTTTGCAGAAGATTCATTAGACATACTTATCACAATATTTTTAAAATCTTGTCTTTTAACTTAATCGCAATTTAATCACGAAATTATTATGATTTCAACCAGCTTAGATAATTCATTCATATAATTATCACATTTGAAAATCTTGTATCATTTATTACCATAAGTGCGTGTGACATCCAACCCTTTTCATGGGTTGGCCCCACCACAGGGGATCAATTGCTACAAGAATCAGTCCAATCTACTCATCAAGTGGACCACATTGTCCAAAACATTTCCTAGCCATTGATAAATGGTAAAATACAAGTGTGGTCCAAGGGGAGTGAATGTGGCTGATTTTGGTCAACCTTTCAGAAGGGGCACGCTTCATATGAGGTGGATATCACACTGTGAATTTGGTGGGTCCCTCTACGTTATGGAATGTTCTAAATTTCAGCTGTACCTGGAACTAAGGTGGCAACGTGGTCTGAAATCATATGAAATTATTCCTAAAACATCAAAAAGCACTTGGTGAGGACTACCTAAGTTTTGAAATTGCCTGTAATTTAATGTGCCCCCTCATCCAAATGGGACCCACACAGTTGATGGGTTGGATGCCTGAACCACATCTCAGTGGCCCCTATAAACAATTAGAAATGTTTCAATGGCAGGCATACACTCCCCACTATTGCTTATGATGTAGCCCAACCAGGTCATGGATTAGCCTGATTTTTAGACCCATGGCCCACCATGAAAAGGTCTATCTAATTGATGGTGTGGATTTCTGACACACATAACATCTTTTACCGGCTAGTCGTAATTAGGGGTGTACACGAACTGCTCTAGCCTGGTTAGCTCAACTCCACTGGACTCGAAAAAGCTCGATTTGACTTTATTTGAAGCAGAGTTCAAGCCAAGCCTAGATGACTTTTTTAGCTCAAAAGTGAGTTCAAGTTGAGTTTGAGTTGGCCCTGGCTGGACTCAAATCGAATTGAATCCAGCTTAAATTGAACTTAGATTGAACTAATTCGGTGACTTGGTTACTTTGATATTGATGACGCTCATCAAGTATTTAATGAAATGACTCAACGAAGTGTGGCCGGTGGCAAGGAATATATGTACATGAAATAAATATCATTTTTTATTAGTTTTTATGTTGCTTAGAAGGTGTTTGATAAATAACTTGGGAAACTATTGTTGTTGTTTTCCATACAATGGAATTTTGAAGGTGCAGTCCAGGTGTTTGTAAAAATGCTGCACAGATGAACTTGGCTTGAACTTGATTCGAACTCGGCATGAATAGGCTTGAGCTGCTGACAGAACTGAGCTGAGCTGGCCAGTGAGGCTAGAGAACTGTGCCGAGCCAAGTTCTGCCGAGCCGACTCGATTTTAGGCCAGCTAAACTCGGTTCGACTCGTTGTACACCCCTGGTTCTAATAGTTGTGACCGTCTGGTGTAGACCATTGGATCATCCAATCAGTGTCAGTAACTTCACTTTTCCCTTTCTGACTCGCTGCATAAAGTGTCCAAATTCGCGGGGCCCACCACGGGACGATGGTGATGTGAAATGCCCTGATCTGATGGTTGAGACATTGGAAGGGCATGAACTTCATCTCACCGAATGATACTGATCACCAAGAGTATGCCAATGGACGGTGTACGTTGTGTGGTCCACTTGATCTTTGGAATACCATATTTTTAGGGTCTCAGTTCATCCTGCTGGGCCGCATCTTCTGAATGGATTGGATGGCGTACAAAACATGGTGGGTCCCACACACAATCTGGAAGGCTTTTAAAGGTGCACATCCCTTTCCCAATTTTTGAACGGATTGGATGTCATGCACACATTACAGTGGGACCCAAAAATTCCTTTGTGGGTTAAGCTTAAACCTTCTAAGCTTTGAAGTGAATCCAACCTCCTCTAAATGGACGGTTAGGATCTCGCGCCAGCAGAGCGATTTCTGCGGTAATAGGCCATGAACGTCAGGCCTGCTGGTTGAAAGTTGGACCAGCTATTCCGAAGGGCATGTATAATGACCAAAATGCCCTTGTTGTGGTCAGGTATTGCACCGAGAAGGCCTTCTTCGTGGTGAAGGAGGTGGATATGGCCATCACAGCTGACATTGGTGCACTCCAGCGGCTGCCCAGGATCGTGGGGTTTGGGAATGCGATGGAAATGATCCTGACATGCAGGAAGATCAACGGACGGGAGGCCAAGGAGCTGGGCCTCATCTCCAAGGTCTTTGCCTCCAAGGAGGAGATGGAGGAAGGGGTCAGAGTAATTGCTGAGGGTATTTTCGTCCTTTCCTTAATTTCCATCTATTTTTCTTTTTCTTTTAAGATTTTTACCACAAAATTCCTTCACGATTCGGATTTTACCAAATAGTGCCTACAGATGACAAGTTAATTACAGTATGATCTTACTTTTTTTTATTTACTTTCATTTTTCAAAATGTACCTCCCTATAATTTTAATTGTTGAGGCATTATTTTGTAAAATGTTAATTCCTATGAATTTTGCAGTAAAAATCCCTACACTGTTGTAGCACTCATATTGTAGGCCTGGTTAACCCAATCCTCAACTTGGTCTAAGGACCGGATCCAGGTTTGAAATCTAGTCCTAGTCTAATCATAAGGTAGGCTATTATCATTGTCATCTAGGCCTACAGGCTCGAGTCCTAATGATGGGTCCCATTGAATAATTTGGATCATTGAAACATCACTCAATCCAATGATTATATTTAAACAACAAACATACCGTGACCTGGCATGAGTTTTTTAAACCGTCCATTTTTCTCTTTTTGGGTTATTTTATTTTATTTTATTATGATAGCCTATGTAGTTTAAAGATAACCGTCAGATCTGAGTGATATTCAATAATCCAAACCGGTTATATAATGGGACTAGTCATTAGGCCAGCCCTAGGACTCAGGCCAAGATCTGGGACCTTTTAGCCGAATTGGGACCAGTCTAGCCTGGCCCATTGCCATAGTCATGTGACCTACAGCACAACAGAAAATCTAGGTTGCATGTGTTTTCCCAGTGATCGGAACCGTTCATCATGTGTATCACCACGGATAAAGATGACCCAAATGTGACTGCACCAATTAAATGATCCAGGTGGGCCCCTCCATATCCTGCAAACCGATGGTTGAAATAATGGGATAGGCATTATATATGGTGGAGGGCTGTTGGATATGGGCTGGGCCTGGTAGGCCCAAGAAGCTAGACTATTAGTGGGTCCCAGCTTGGTTTTCTCACATTTCTTGTCTGATAAGAGGACATGTTAGACCCTTAAGTGGGACCCATGGTTCAATAGTTCTGGATTGGCCTGTTGGGGGCCATCTTGAATGGACCATGGCCCAAAACTCTCCTAGATCAGAAGATCCTAACCTTCCATCATAGTCCCTTTTGTCACTTCAATGTGGACCATTGCTGTTTTCTGTTCCCAACCATCCTTTTGTAGGGAACAAGTTAAAAAGGTTAGGATTCTCATTTTGAGGAGAACAGTCTATCCATGCAATGGGCCCCACTTGGGCTAAGAGGTTCATGCTTGGTTTGATGGCAGCGATCGCAGCGAAGTCGCCTCTCACAGTCGCCGGGACCAAACAAGTGATGCTCAAAAGCAGGGATCTGACCATCGACCAGGGATTGGACTACGTGGCCGTGTGGAACGCGGCGATGCTTCTTTCGGATGATCTGGATGAGGCCGTCGCGGCCCATATCCAAAAGAGAAAGCCCATCTACGCAAAGCTCTAATAGTAATTATAATCTTCTTAATAGACAGTTGTATGTTATTGATCTATGAGAATAATGCTAATAAGCAGTCTCAAAATATAAAATGCTGTAGACTCGTTTCATTTCGAACAATGCTGATAGAATCCGTATCATTTGAGATGAATGGGTCGATGGATCTCAGCAGCCATTAGTGTACACCAGTTCAGCTCGGCCACTAGCTGACCCCAACACGAACTTGGCTCACCTCGGTCCTCGTGGCACCTGACTGGCCAGCTCAGCTCAGTTTGGTCTGGTCAGCAGCTCGAGCCAAGTTCGAGCCAAGATCAAGCATCTGTGATATTTTCTCAAACACATGGAGTGCACTTTTAATTTCTCACGGAATGTAAAGCAGCAACATTGGTTTACAGGTATTTCATCAAACACTCAGTAGGCAACATAAAAATCAAGATGCAAAGGTATTTGTTTCATATCCATACTTTCATCGCCACCAGCCAACACTTCGTTGAGTCATTTCATCAAACACTTGCTAAGCAACAGCAATATCAAAATAAACGAGTCACTGAACTAGTTCGATCCAAGTTTGATTCGAGTTAGGGTTCGATCCAAGTCGAGTTGAGCTTGGGCAAGCTCGAACTTGGTTTGAAATTTTTTCAAAAAATCAGTTGGACTCGGCTCAAACTCAATTTCAAACCGAGTCAAATCGAGCTTTTTCGAGTCGAGTCAAGTGAGCTAGTGGAGCTAACTCGGTTCGTGCACAGCTATAGCAGCCAATATATGCAATGAGATTACCATTGCATATTCTAAAATTTTGAAAATGCTATAAAGGGATTCCCGCCCATGATTAGTGGATGATGGGAGATTTATGGGATAAATATGCTACTGTCTTAGGTTTATAAGAATCTCCTGTAATTCCTGACGTGACTTCTAAAAATATGCTAGGAGCAAATCGCCACGTAGAATGATAATAATGATTTACTCTTTTCATGATGGCCCACATCCTATCCATTTATGTGGGGGCACATGTTTGTTTTTTCACATTAAAGGTTACAGGGGTATTCTGTTACAGAAATGCTCTAGTGGGTTAAGTGTACAAAAACTTTTCCATGCACGTAATTGTATTTGGAACTTGTGGCATTTATACGATCAGATATCTCAACTGTCCAGTGGATCCACTCCACTCTTCTTCTACTATGGTGCGAAAATCACAGCAACAGATTGGTCCTATGCATCCATTGCTGGAGCTATCTTCCATGTATAATCTTGTTTATCCATTTTTGCTGCCATAGATATAGACCATTTGAACCATCTAACGGTTTTTCCTTTTGAGACAGCCCATGAAGAGTGGACAGGACTTAATGGACAGTCCAGATGGTGATATGGATGTCAATGAGTCGACCATGTGCATGGCAAGCTTACCAAACACTTGGACGCAGGTGTGGCCCACTGATGCATATATCTCATCCATGTTGTTTATCCATTTTCCAACTCATTTATATATTCTCAGCTCAAGTGGACCATAACACAGGAAATAATAGAAATCGAACACCTACCGTTGAAAAACTTATCGAGGGCAAAAAGGTTTTGCATGAGGCTGATATATATGTTTTCCATTCATCCATGTCTGGGTGACCTTATGAACAGGTTGGATGACAAATAAACATCACTGTGGGCCCTATGCAGGTTTCAAAGGTGGATGTAATTATCCCCACTGTTTTCTGTGGTGGGGTCCACTTGAGCTTTGGATATGCTTCAATTTTAGGCTCATGCCTTAAAATGAGCTGTTAAAATGGATGGACGGTGTGGATAAGACACATATATTTAGGTGGACCCTAGAGAGTTTACTCAGTATACTATAGCTTAGCCCACCAGAACCTGACTCGCTATTGAAATATGCATTCTTTATCCACGCAAGTAATTCCATAGCTCAATAACTAGTCATGAATTATTCGATTATCGATGGACATGAAGTTGTGGGCCACATTGTAATGACTAGAGGTTCACGTCATTGCTGTATGTGAAATGCTATAATAGAATAATCCAAACGGTCTAAAGATTAGCCATCTAAATGGATGGTTAAAAAATGTTGGCAAGTTAGTTGTTTGTGTTCGTTACGTTGGTGCTCCCTTGAGACTCATAATTTCTTCATTTTTGGCAAAACTATATATTTCAATTAGCTTATTACAATCATATTGTTAAATATTGTACATTGATTTGGGATATTAAAGTTGATTTGGGACATCAGATGTTTCTATAAATATATTGAGAATTTCCATTCCCTTCCAATTCCTCTCATTTAATCCTATACAAATAAAATATTTAGATTTCAAATGCATTTCATTTATTTCCATCCAAATACAACTTATTAATCCATTTACTCTTGATTTACTTACCTCCAATTCCATTTCTCATTTACCTTCATTTACAAGCTCCCAAATGAGCCCTTAGCCTTCTTTGGTGTATAAGTTATGTATATTCCAGTATATATGGTTCTGATGATACGTGCAGTGGTGTTGATTGATTAGAAGGTCAGCATCGGTTTTTAGAAACACATAGATTCAGAGCATTCCACTGAACGATGTAATCACATAAAGGACCGAGAAATCCCTCTTTTGATTTATTCCTATAAATTCGATAAAATGTTGATCCATGGATGAGATTAAAAATCCTTCCCAATTATTATCCCTTAACCCTAATAATAACCTAGCAAGAAAATTAAGCTTTAAAACAGGGGGGGGGGGAGCTTTTATATGTACAGATTGAAACACGAGATTTATGGCCATCTCCCAAAACATTCGACAAGAGAAGCAATTTAGCAGTAATGATATGCAAATTCAAATTCAAAACCATTTGTCAGAAAAATAGTATAAAAAAGAAAATAGAACTGATAATTATACACCTACATCCAACTTATTGCACACTCTTTTTTTACAAGGCACACACAAGATCTAAATTGTCATCTACCATTCCCTACCATAGATGAATTATAACCCAAAATTCAGGTCAATCAGAGGATCATAAGTGCTTAATTAGAATTGGGACCAAATACGAACATTGGTCTTTTTCTTCAAATTGAGTCACGGGGATTATCCATCTTTTTATTTTCACATCATAGACCATATGTGTCGTGGATTTTAGAGTGATTGGTTCAGATCTTGTACACATCTGTCACATGTACCCATGGAACATGTGACAAATGGTTTATCATGAATATGGATAAACCTTCATACAATATGGATAAAAAAGGTATAGATAATGTTGACTTACCATGAATAAAAAGAATTTATCATGGAACATATGGAGCAAAAGGGTTATTTGGATGGGAGTGAATGGAGGAATTGGGAGTAAATTGAGGTAAATTAGGTGAATTGGGGGTAAATTGAGGTAAATTGAGGTAAATCGAGGAAATTGAGAGTAATTGGAGGTAAATTAGGGAAATTGGGAGTAAATTGAGGTAAATGCAGGGAATTGTGAATAAATGAGGATAAATTGCATTAGAGGTGTGTTTGGAAATGAATAAATGCATAGAAATGAAATGAAATGAGAGTAAATGGGTCTATAAATAAAATCCTCTCTCTGAGAGAGGATTTGGAAGTAAATGGGGTGAAATGCCTTTTTGAGCTTCCTTAGAGAGTCGCATAAATAAACAAAGGTGCAACTACGCACATGTCTATCATGCGCTCCAAAACAATCCAATTATCGGCTACATCATTAAAATCATACCAATAGAATTATCCAAACCATCTAAAGGCTAGCCATATAAATGGACAGTTAAAAAATGTTGGCAAGTCACTAATTTGTGATCTTTATGTTTGCGGCCCACCTGAGTCTCAAAATTTTCTAATTTTGGACAAAAATTATATTTCAATGTGCTTATTACAATCATTCTATTAAATATCATATATGTTCCTGTGAATATATTGAAATTTCCCGATGCCTTCTAATTCTTCTCTTTTACTCCCCTCCAGATAGAATATTTGGATTTCAAATACATTCCATTTACTCACATCCAGACACAATTGAGTAATCTATTTACTCCTAATTTATTCACCTCCAATTCCATTTTTCATTTACTTCCATTTATAAGCTTCCAAATGAGCCATTAGCATTCTTTAGTGCATAAGTTATGTACATTGTGATGTATATGGTTTTGACGATACATCCAATGGTGGTAATTGATCAAAAGGTAAGCATCGGTTTTTAAAAACGCAGAGTAGATTGTAACGTCCTGAATTTCAGGGGTTAATTAAAAAAGATGTGTAAGTCTAGTGTACGAGACCGTATCTCAGCAAAAATACATGTGGCTCCAAAATACAGAATGCCTCAGCTCAAGGTCTCATCACTGCCCCTAAAGCAACATATAGTGGCCTGCCTAGCAGCTGAAAATACGAAAGTTCCTCCTCTGAGTCCACATATGCCTCGTCCAACGCATCAGACTCCAGGATACCTACATCTATGATAGGGTTTGGTTGGTGTCTTAAAGCACCGTCCTAGAGTAGGAGTGAGTGATGAACTCAGTTGTTATATTAACATCAAGTTACACAAATTATCAATTCCACAAGTACAGTTAATGATAAAGCAACTTAAATGTTTAATTCCTAGATACTCTTATTAATGCACGTGCATGCTATTATGAGATAATACATGTCCTCGCAAACCAACACTCTCTCAAAGTGACTCCAATGCCTCATTCACAAATGTCAACACTCTCTCATCACGCGACCACTATGCCCAAGTCGCCACAACCTATACTATTGCAATGCGACGAGCGATCATGTTAGCCGAATATTTAATTATGTTCATTCATCTAGCAAGATTAGCGAAATTGAAATACCTCCGTTTAATCAATGGCCCTAATCTGATCGCTAGGCCGAGGGCGGCCGTAGCGGCTCTATTCCTGCGATCATTGATCTGTTTGGGTTCGTCACTCCCAGTTAAACTCATATGATAGGTGAGATTGTGAACTAGATTACTCGTGGTCATTACGGGGAGGCTCATCGCCTCAATGTAGACCAACAGCACGGACACGGTGTACCATACCACTATGCCCAGCTCCCGAGACTAGGGGATCGTATCGCTAACGGTTATGAGTGGGCCTCTCTAGGGTGTGGGGTGTTTCAGATTCAAATGAGTGTGATCATACATGGTGGGCACACATGGTTGGTCAGCTAGTTGTAACACCCCGTACTTTACAGTACTCGGGTGTTACCATAAAGATCTAACTTAATGTATGCACAAGCCAACTCATTTAATTGTTCACTTCATTCTAACATAAATTAGATCATTAGGAACCATCTCCGTCCCTAGATTGAGTCATCCAACCGTTGATTTACAATAAGAACTATTACATCACCAAAGAATTCACATTGAAGCATAAAAGGCCTAATTTTAGGAACCCAATTGGGATAAAACATCAACTAAGCTTTATTAAATTGACAAAGTTGTACGAACTCAAATTTGGGAACGAGGTCGTCAAATCCACCATCCATTAGTCATTATTGTCTGATAAGATAAAATCTCCACCCTAATGTAACAAATGGGCTATTCAATCCCATATTAGCCATTAGATCCCGTGTAATTAGTCTTAGAACCCTGAATCATCGAGAAACTTGTCTCATGGAGTGATTCGACCATTAGAGTTTCACAAGTTGTAGGTTAACCATAAATTTAGGGATCGTGATCATCTAGCTCTAAACTCAACTGTTAAAAACTCATCCAAATAGACTTTAGAATCCCTAGGACCATTATAGTTGTGGATGGTCAGATTGAATGCAATCCGACCATTGGATGAATGAAAATCTACAATAAAAGGGCAAAAGCCTAAATTTATGGCCCATCTGACGGACAGATCTACTGGAAAATCGGTCTAATGACCTATTAGGAGTTACAATGTGGAATTGATGGGGTGGATTCAATAAAATATCACCGTGGACCCCACCTTTATACCAGGTGTGCACAGCAGGGTGTACACCCGCGGTACACTGGACCAAGAACTTATTCAATCGGGTGTTGACCCGATAAACACTTAAAAATAGAGTTTTCTCTCTCCTTTCTTTCTTTTCCCACTAGCGACGAACGGAATCCGTCCGTTTGAATTTAGGCCCACCATCAGATTACGGATCGATGATCCAAACCGTCATCATACACGACCCTCAAATCCATCTAAAACCATGTCTTCCCTGCACGTTGGAAGGCACATACGTGCTTGCAATCACTGGCACAAAACGGATGTGCGTACGTGGTTTCCGAAAACAGAAACTTTCCGTTGCTGACGCGATCCATGGCCACCTTTGTGATCGTCTTGCCTGATCTAAATCGTCCATTGCGTAGAGGACTCAAATCCGACTGAAACCAGGTCATTCCACATGATTTCGCCCTCGCACCCTCACACGATCTCAAGTGCAAGCCCACTCGTTGCAAACGAATTTCTGAAAATGGAAATCAGCCTTTTTGCTGCTAACTTGGCAATCCCAAGTGGAATTCTCCGCTCATCTCAACCTTCTATTCCAAATCATCCTAGTCATCCGCTTTAACCTTGTTTTAGGGTTTCCAGCTAAGAGAGAATGACGCGTGTGGTGGGAATCTTTTCCGTTATTGGCACTAGAATGATCCTAACCATCCCCTAACTTCTAGAAGCTTCCCACTCGATATCTAGCATCCATTCTAGGGCTAGGAGAAGCTCATTCCGTGGGAGAAAAATATCTCCACAAGAAAAACACCTCCGCACGAGTTTTTGGTTGCGGCCAAAAATATCATATTGTGACATTCGTGCGAGGAATGTGGTGATAGATAATGGACCCTGCAGCAACCAGTGGACCCATCCGGTCCATCCAAATGGCTTGGATCACCACAATAGTTGATGGAAATCTACCATGTGCAATGACTTCATCTTCCCCGTTCATCCAAGAAACCCATCATCATAGCATGGGCCTTATTGGTCGATCAGATACACTCTTTTGGTGGCCCATACGATCAAAAGATCATCCACGTCGTGAGATCCTAGCCATGCAAATCAGATCATCAACTATTGCCTATAATTCTCTCGATTAGGACAAACACTCGTAACTAATCCCTTGATTAGTTACACTCGATCTCTAGAAGCTGATTGGGATGGCTATATATAGCCCTTTCCAAATTGGAAAACCTTTAAAAAGGAAACCCTAAAAGTTAGCAAGAAATGAGAGATTTCGAGTGAGGTGCCACACCAAGCTACTACACCTAGTCGAGTCGACTCGGCCCGAGTTATTGTAAATCGGGTTGAGTCCAGCGTTCCGTCTGGGCTTCCATCAGAGAGAGAGAGAGAGAGAGAGAGAGAGAGAGAGAGGAAGAAAAGAAATGAGAAGAAGGGGAGAAGCAAAGAAAAAGAAGGAAGACAAAAAATGAGAGGGGAGATCATGTGTTACTGGGTCCACTACCGAGTCAGCGACTCACTACGCGATTCAGTTGGGCCTGAGCTCATTCAGACGATGGTCTGAGTCTCAGCATTTCTTAGAGATCTCTGGATCCTAAAAGACTAAGAAGAAGAAGAAAAGAAAGGATTGGAAGAAAATCAGAGAGTGTAAGGAGGGATGGCTGGCGATCAGTGACTCGCTGACTCAAGTCAATCCGGTCGAGTTACGGTGAAGGCGGGTTGAGTGGGGACTCAGTTGGGCACACAGAGAGTGAAAAAGAGAGAGTAAAGGAAAGGGGAAGGGAAGTAAGAAGAAGGGAAAATGAAGGAAGGGTGCAAAGGATATAGTGAGTTGGTTCGTCGAGTCTAACTCACTGACTCGTTGAGTCGCAATGAGTTCTGCCAAGTTAAGTCTGAGATGACTCAGTCCAGACCCTTGCTAGACATTCCAACATGTACAGAAAAGAAGGGAGAAGGAATGAGAAAGGAAGAAAGAAAGAAAGAGAAGAGTGAAGGAGAATGGATTTCTAGTCTACTGAGTCAACTCACTCAGTCAACTCGCTAGTCCGCAACAAGTCGAGTCAAGCTTAGTTAGGTCAACAACTTTTTTCAATTACAGTATTTCACGCAAATGTAATTCCAAGGAAATTGGAAATCTATTATTTCTTTAATGAACTTGGCGAAAGTAGGCCTTATTTTGGGTAAGTTTTAGTTCCATTACTGCACTAAAATTGAATTGAGTTGAAACATGTCGAACTAGTATAGTCAACTCAGTTAGGTTAAGTAAGTTAACTGAGTTTTATTATGTAATTTTAATTTCACCTTGGCTAATCTTAAATTCATATTTAGGTGTGGAATCTAAATCTTTTAGGTATAGATCTTTTTGTGAAGAATTGATTAAAAGATCAACTGGAGTCAGATTAGATTCGAAATGTCTTGAATTCAAGATTGAGTTTGGCAAGAAGTATGAAGTATGCCCACACCAAAGGTGAGGATCACCCTTCAAGCTTGTCTACATCTTGATAGTTAGCGTAGTTTGTTTATTTCATCTATTGCTTAACATGATACTCAATTAAATTGATGATAAATGCTAGTTTTAATTGAGTAATTCTTCACGATGATTGATCGCTGGATTTACATTCAAATATGAATATGCAATGGTCTCAAATATCTCACTTTATATGTGTATATGCTTTTAATATTGTGCGTGGCTTGTTTTACCACTTGCGGTTACTTAACAGTGTTTTTGGAAGCCCTTGAACTAGTGGCCATTATGTCTAATAGATTAAATGGAATTTATTTGTGGTGGACTTGTCATATAATGGATCGTTGCGCCTTTGTGGCTTTTGGGGTCAATCCCTTTCACTGTATCTTAAAATGGACTATTTGTCATATGTGGCTTTGACTAACTAGGTGCCCTATGTGGCTTTAATTGTATGTTCGCCCTTTACGGCTTGATATAATATTTGCCATATGTGGCTTTAATGAACCACCTTCATATAACTTTGCGATGGTAAGTTCCACTTGTTGGACAATATTTGGCCATTAGTTGGAGAGTTCTACCCTTAAAACATTATGTTTAATAGTTTCATGAGCCAGGGATGGTGAAATGAGATACTATGTCTGAGTCGTCGCCTATGCTGGGTGACAAACCCCCCATAATGACCTTTGAGCTTCCTTAAGATGATTGTTTGAAATTAGAATAATAATGGTTGGACTAATCATACATTTTCATGGCATACGAACTTTACCGATTGGTCGATACAAGACGCGGAGTTTTCTTGGATCATTACGGGCTGTACCGTAGAGTATTTTACCTGGTAATCCTAAGTTTTTGTTGCGTGCATTCGACTACCTTAGGTCGTCCTTTTCGCATAGGCTTTTCCGGGTGTCTATTTTCCATAAACGTATATAGAGTATTTTTCCAGGAAGTTAGGCCATCTTGGGTGTCTTCGTTGCATGGTCTTTTCCGGGTATCTAGTTCTCCTAGGGTGTACCTTTGAGTACTTTTCCGGGTAGCTAGTTCTCCTTGGGCAACTTTTTACCAGCTGGATGTGTATCCCTAGGTCTATGAGCATGTGCATGCATTCATATATTTAAACAGGATTATCTTTGTGGAATTTATCTAATGAATCTTATCTAATTTCTAGGACAATCATTATGGAATATTTGTTATACACTGTTCCTGATAACTATGCTTAATTATCTTGATGATATGATAAATCTTGGAGGTTATACCTCACTGGGATAGCCATTGACACTATCAACCTGTATTCAGTGTGCGGGATACGGGTTGGCTCTGGTACGTTACATGGAGGGATCGATGACTATGCAGCTCTAGTTTCTAGTCTACTTTTATTATTTTTTTGTTCAATTTTTAGTTTCTAGACATTAGTTTGTATAAGTTTACAAGCAACCACTCGAATATTTGATTTTGTATATTTAAACTCCCTCTTGTACTCAATTTGCTTATATTTCGCTAAAATTACTAGCTCTAATAAAAGAAAAAAAAATGTAAGTGATATTTGAGCCACCGTTAAAGGTTAACACTCGGGTTTTTGGAAAATAAGTAGTGTACTCGGGTTCCGAGAACCGGGGTGTTACACTAGTAGACGAGTTCGGCAATCTCAGGCGAACTTCGGCATAACCGGCACTGGGTGCAAGCATCCCGTGTAGTCCGACTACTGTCTGTTGTCCGCGTTCGACCTAAGTTGGTCGAATTGGCCCGGGGCAGTCAACTCAATGGAGCTGCCCTTGTTGGTTTTTATGGTTTGCTAGCCAACCCGATTACCCAATTATCCAAATAAACAACTATTTCATACATTACTCATCGCAAGTATAGGAAATGATCCAACATGAAAATTCATGAGGGTTCTACTTGAATTAGGCAATTTATCGGACATGCGGGTGAAGTATCCAAATTTTCATAATTGACGTATAATTAGAAAATTTTGGGCACATTTGTGGGGGAATAAAGTAAAGCATATGCAGGAAATTTCAGAAATTTCACCTTATTCTAGCATGCAATCGGGCATTCAAGTTATACTACGCAAATTAAGTGAATGGATACTGGTTAGCATGAGATCATTTGTTCATTACACAAACCATTAACAGTGGCATGGGTTCGATAATCGATAACCTAAGGGTAATGGTTCACGCCTAGAGGTGATTTGTCGATTTGAGTGCCGCTTCTAAGGTTGGAATCCGTAGGTTAGCGTGCCGGTGCCCTGCACCGATGAAATCAACTTGTAAGGGCGCATGCAAATCGGCCTATAAGGCTTATACCACGAGGAGGGTCTGATAGTTACCTCCCTTTTTACCACAGGGTTGTTTCCTACGGTGTGGCGCGGTTGTGAGCTCTGTTACGACCAGCGGAGGCAGGAAAATTTCCCAAGCTAGCTTCTCCAAAGTTACCTTTCTCCTCCTCTCCCAACTCCCTCTCTCTGTTTACGGTTTGAAATTCATATGGGAGTTAGGAAATGAATTTTTGGGCCTCTTATAGTCCCAAACTGGTGTACAAATGGCCTTGGGGGCCTCTTTTCCAATAAACTTGCCCTTAGTGAGCTGTTTTCAGCCTACGGGGTTCCTTTCAGGGCCCACTGGCTCATTCGCACCAAGGGGCAGGTGCCCCATCATAGGATCTGTGTATTGGTCAAACTTGGGTGGAGATCAGATGCTTTAATCGACCATGGGGACCGCATTTGTGATGGACAATCATCGACGACCGATTGAGGACACGATTATACAGATGCAAATAGGGAAATATCCTTAACTCGTGTCTCGAGTTTGGTCACAATTAGACGGTTGGAAAGCCGCAACTTTGTGGAAGAGTGGGGCATATTTCATTTAAGTTTCAAAATTTCTTGCATAGGGGATTTACGCGTTTCAAGTGCTTTGACTGTCGACCTAAGTTGAGTGGTTCTAGATACTTTCTTGGTTTGCCACCCATAATTGGCCTTAAGCCCAGTGAGGTGGATGATCCTCTATAGTTTCAGACCTAATGGAACTACGATGAGCGGTCTAGATCTGTTCTGGCTTGTTGGGGTGATTATTGGGAAAGCCCACCCCTGAGGTCTGCTTCGAAGTCGGGTCTTACTTAGGTTTAGTTGTGTTTACGATGTCATTCCTTTACGATTTGTGAAAGTGAGTGGTCAATCTTTTAGGGCTTCGTACGCTTCCCCGTGTAGTCCTCCTAGCAAGGTCCTAGGGCGGCTTCGTTGATGGATGCATACGATAAAATGTTGGTTTATGGATTAGATTAAAAGTTCCTCCTAATTAGCATTTCTTACCTCTAACAATAACTTTAAATAAATAAATAAATAAATAAAACACTAAGCTTTAAAAGGGAAAATATTGCGTGTACAAATTGAGACACGAGATCTACAGGCCATCTCCATCTCCCACCATCCATTAATGGTAAGCTAGAATCCATATACACATCTCATTTGCCTATTTTTTCAAAAGTTGGCAGAAATTGTTCAATAATTGTGCATTGGATTTTTATCTATTAATATTTTAGACGATGGGAGATCTTGATATACATTCTTCTAGATTTCAATTGGATCACAAAAGCCACTAAGAGAGGACAGAGAGAGAGAGAGAGAGAGAGAGAGAGAGAGAGAGAGAGAGAGAGAGAATAGATTTTTAATATCTAAATTTTGTTGTAATATATTATTGATTTTAAATATATTTTAATAATAAAAATATATATAATATATATATATAAAGTTTGAAAAAATGCTTTTTTTTCATGGGTTTTGGGAATAGTCCCACATTGGAAAAAGAGAAAAGGAATTTTGGGTATAAATGAGAATGGTGGAGTATTTTAATGTTTTCCCACCTAGTCCGAGGAGTATGGAGCTTACGTGCCAGCGCGCTCGGGCTCGGGCACGGTCATGGTCACGGTCAAGGTCACGGTCGTGGGCACGGGCTCGATGCAAGGGCATGGGCACCTGAAGCAGTGTGGCTATAGAGGCGCTAGTGGTGCACTTTGCACAACGTGTGCGACTAAGAGGCTAAGGCAGGTGGATGGCTAGAAGAATAGAGGACTGAATGAGAGTCTCTCTGAATATATAGAGGTTGTGCAGAAACTGTTGCATGTGACTAGCCCAACAACTAGAAACAGCTAGCCACTGTCTCACAACAGTCAACATGCAGCAGCTGTTATGGCTCATGCACAATAGCCAGAAACTACCAATAATGGCTAGTTTCTCCAACGGCTAGAAAAATAATCAATGAGATTTATTTCTCTGGACCATAACCCCCATCCACCATAGCATATATAAAGAGGGCCTGGATGGTTTTTCAATCCATCTCAACGCACTCCAGCAGAACCCATACGAACCAAAGCCACTCCTCTCCTACAGACCAGAAATTCTAGCAATACAGTAAGGTTCATCAGGACCATTGCTTGAAGATCAGACCAGTGGTGTGGTCTAAGAACGGTTCATCTGAACCATTAGCTGAAGAACAGACCAGTGTTGTGGTCCAATTCATATCTCTTCTTCTCTCCCTTTTTCTGGGATTTTCCTTTTATTTCTGCCAGATACTATGTAACAGAGTTCCATTGGTAGGCCTTCGTGTTTGCTAAACGCAGACTCACACCAGGCTCGTCGTATCCTAGAAGCAATTTATCTGTAACCTTTCAGCATACTCAATTTACTTGAGTAGGGGCAAATAATGCTTTAAGGACAGCGTTTCATACGTGCTTCAGCATGTCCTTATATCAGATTTTTTGGTTTCCATATATTACAGAAAAATATTATTTCTATAATTTTTCAACAAATTCAACTATGAAAGCTTGATGCATCATCCTCTCCATGATGCTCGAATAAGCTATGAAGACTCTACCGAAGAAGACAACAAAAACCCATCCGAGGACCCAAACATACTGTGGACCCTGCACTAACACTTGGATCAAGATAATGATTATAAAAAAAATGCCCAAACAGTCAACAATAGAAGCAGTTTAGTAGTAGTGATCAGCAAATACAAATTCAAAATCATTTGTTTGAAAAGGATCACTTAAGGAAAATAGAACTGATAATTGTACACCCACATATAACTTATTGCACCCTTATTTATAAAGCACGCGCAAGATCCAGACCAATCATCTAGCAATCCCCACTATAGATGGCTTATAACTCGAAATTCAAGTCAATCCAATGATCATAAGTGCTTAATTAGAATTGGGACCAAATGCAAACATTAATCTTGTTTTTCTTCAAATTGAGTCGTGAGGATTGTCTGTCTTTTCTTATTCTCACATTATCAAGCATATACTACGTGTATTTTTAATTATTATTTTAGTTTTTTCGATTGGGTACATTGGTTACTTTCAAAAGATGTCGAACATCTTTAATATATGACCCATTTGCATTTGTGATGCTTTACCAGATGGTTAGAGACAACTTTAAGATATTTAAACAGAATTTTTAAAAAGTTCAGATGATTGGCCAGGATTTAATTTTCAAAGTTCTAAATCTATTGTTCGAGTCTGTCGATTGTTCCTATAATGTGCACAAAATTCTGCTCATTTGATCGATTAGATTTCTAGTGTTGTTTACACTAGTATTATAGTGTTTAATCGGTTGGCTAGTCTAATATTTGGACGGGGACAAATTGGAAGCGGTGGGACACACCTAATAGAAAGCTTGATCTCACATGTGTGCCAGGTCGGTACATGGGTTTGGCATGTATGCATCTAAGGGCCCATTTGGCCAGACGGATTGAATGGTGGTGGATGGGATTAGATTTAAGGTAATGATGGCAGCATCAGTGGGTTGCTGGCAATCCCATGGTATTGGTGTATCACATGGCCAAAATTCATGCCGGTTTGGGATGGCTGGCATATCCAGGGATGCCAAACTCCTATCCCGTTTGCCCTGGCGTGGGATTGCATGCAATCCCATGGAAAATTGCCCTGCCCTTCACCAGGATAAGAACACATCTATGCGATCAATCTTTTAAGAATCACAACAAAAAAAATCTAAAACGAGGATCGAAACCAGGAGGGCGACTCGTGGGGGTGGGCCAAAATGAGAATCTTCGGCGACGCAGCTTCTCTTCTTTTCTACCAATCAATCCCTTCCTCACTCCGCTTTTCTCTTCCATTTCGCAGAAAACAAGCGATTTATGACTGCGATCAATTAGAAAACCTTTTCATTTTCTTACGCGGGGTTCTGAATTCATTCATTTTGAGATAGATTTCAAACAGTTTGTAGATATTTCAAAGCCCATTTGCTGAAACCTCGAATCTACAAGACCCGGCTTCAGAATAAATTGGAAAACCAGGAAATCGGTTCAAAAATCTGTTCGATTTTGACTAAGAAATCAGTTCAAAATTCTGTTCGATTTTCTCCGAGCTCGATTTCGAACAACGTTAGGAGATTTCAAGGACCCAATTGCAAAATATGTAAATCTTCAAAACCCAGTTACAGATTTTAGCAGAGACATCAATGGAAGAATCTATTTATTTCTTCCACCTGGGTCTGAATTGTCAAGACTTTCGACCTGGATTCCGAACGGTTTAACTAGATTTTGAAAACCCACTTGCAAAACCCTTGAATCTACAAGATTCAGTTACAAAAGCCAAGGATATTCAAAACCCTCAAATCTAACAAGGCGCAGAGAGAGAGAGAGAGAGAGAGAATGGAGAGAGAGAGAGAGAGAGAGAGAGAGAGAGAGAGAGGAGAGAGAGAGAGAGAGAGAGAGAGAGAGAGAGAGAGAGAGAGAGCAAAGGTAAGAGATGGGATTAGGAGGGATAAGAGATGGGATTAGGAGGGATTTCATAATCCCTCCATATACTCCTCAGATCTGTCGATGGATTCAAACTCAAGGAAATCCATTGATATGCAAACAGGCAAGGGATGGGATTAGGAAGGATTTGACAATCCCATCCGCCCTAATACCATTCAATCCGCCCGGCAAAACATCCCCCAAGGGAGCTTGATCTCACACGTGTGCCAGTTCGGTACATGGGTTTGACACGTATGCATCCAAGGGAACTCGATCTCACACGTGTGCCACATCGGTACATGGGTTTGGCATGTATGCATCTAAGGGAGAGTGGGCCATCCGTATAATTGGGAATCGCCATCAGAGAATTTCGACTCCGGTCCCATTTGTGAGCGCTATTTTGAACCATTGATTGCCTCTGACCAATGGTCCACTTATTAGTTTGTGATCATCGCTGTAAATTCCTTCTAATCCAACGATTGGGATACAGAAATATATGCCCCACACATACAAAATAATGCATCCGCTATTCACATTCTAATGCATCCAAGAGAGTGATTCTACGGCAGTCGATTAATGGGCCGCTATTCACATTCTAATGCATCGGGAGAGAATGGTTTCATGGCCATCAATGGGTGGGCCTGGCCCACCGAAGATGAAATATGCTTCGGAGTTAATGGACGGTTCAGATCATTCAAATGGACGGTCCAATTAAACCTATTCAACTAGTAGCACCAGAGGATTTCTGTTATATAATTCCTCAAAACCTTAGATATTCATCTACCCTTGCTTTCTTTCATTTCTCTTCCATTTCTCTCCTTAAGAATGGAAAAAGCCATGGACTTCAGTACCCTCGAAATAGTTCAGAAATTCCCAAACTGCCCCGTCTTTCATCTCTTCTTAAACAACCCCTCTCGCCACAACGCTCTTACCCTTCCCTTCTTTTCCGAATTCCCAAAAGCCATATCTCTGCTGGACGAATCTCCTTCCGTCCGCCTCATCGTATTGTCTGCTCGCGGCAACAATTTCTGCTCCGGAATCGACATCTCAGCCCTAGATTTCATATCCAAGCCCCAACAGTCCGACGACGCTGGACGGATCAGAGAACGTCTCCGTCGTCAGATCAAGGGTATGCAGGACGCTGTATCGGCTCTGGAGCAGTGCCAGAAGCCGATACTCGCCGAAATAAACGGAGCTTGTATCGGTGGCGGGATCGATATCGTAACGGCTTGTGATATCAGGTGACCTCTTTCCCTTCTTTAGATAAGACTTTTCTGGTGGCCCGCGGGCTACTGAATTAAATTCATAGTCTAGTAGTTAGGCAATGCTTATGTATGATCGGAACCGTCCCAGAGGTGGACCTCACCGTGGATGGGGAACAGGCAAGAAATCTCCAGATTCGAAGATTTCGAATCCTTGATCATTGAACCATTTGAATTCGAGCAGCATTTCTCCTTTTTCAGTTCTAGTAACCCGCGGGCTGCTGGAAATGAGGAGTTATTTGATGCGCTGGCGGAGTATGGCCAAGCACACAGTACTGTACACGTGGGTACAATCACGGCAATCTACTCCGTCCAAATCATCCGTATATGATTGGACGGTCCATTTTTTATACTGGGTATTTTTGTTCAACGGGAATTGTCACATCCGTTCGAGCTGTGTGGGGCCCACCCATGATGTGCATCTGGTCAGCCTTATGGAAATTATTGCTATCAAAAACTTAGGTGGGACACGCCACAGGGTGCAATGTACGATCAGCATAAAACCTATATATTCGCTTTTTTGCGGCCCACCTAAATTTTGGAATGGCTTGAGTTTTGGTGTACCCCTTCATCTTGATGGAGCACACCTGAATACTGGGTTGAATGACGTTCAAACAATACGGTGGACCACACATTCCATCTAGAAGTTTCGACGGTGGCCGTCCGTTCCCCAATTTCCTCCATTGTTTCCTTTGGTGTGGCCCATCTGAGTTATGGATGAGGCTGGATTTTGGTATGTTGGCATAACATTGGAGGGCTCATCTAGTGGACCGGTTGGATGGAACACAGAGATGACAGTGGGCCCCACGCAACTGGAACCTATGGTGATTACCATTTGTTGAATTTGTACTGTTGAATAGGCTTGCAGCCACACATTTGCGTGGCGACTAATTGGACGGTTAGATGATACTTTAGTGTGATTATTTGGGTTATAAGTTGTGAGCCGTCTGTGTTGGGTCCACCCTAGTGGCTACTGGATAGAACTGCTCCTTTCGTGGTCCCTTGCATGGATGGTCCACCCTCCACGAGTGGCGGCAATGAGATCATCCTAACGGTCCAGATGTCGGACTTTTGCCTGTAGCATGTTTTCAAGGTTGGGCCTCCTGGATATGACCGCCTGTTAGCAGACCAAGGTGGGGTCCGATGGATGCTCTAATCACTGATATTTTGCTATTCCACATACCTGATGAACGGCTCTGATCACTAGTTATAGGTCCCATTTATGGTGGAGGATGGGAAGACTACCATTTTGGACGTCCCTAGTGGCACCAACCAAGTTGATCTTGATAATGTGTGTGCCCCATATGCAGTTAGGCCTTTTTTTTTTTTCTTTTTTCTTTTTTGCGAAATGCCATGGTAAGGAGATCAGCTGGATCCTTACAATAAGGGCCCAGATTGTTAACCAATACCACTCGTCAAATGAGATACGTGATCAATTGTGTTGATGCAAAAATTTGGACGTCCACCTTACAACACTTGATACCTGCAAGAGAAGATAAAGATGAAAACTAAGACTACAGCAGGAGACCTTCCGATGTTAAATTCAAAAAGGCAGGCTAATAGAACATACGGTTTTTTGTGTGTAAAGTTGTTGTACATTTCACTATTGGAGGTGCTCTTATTTATAGTTAAAGAGAGACAGTGGCATAGATGACGATTTCTATGTTTAATAGGTGCGTATTGTAAAGGGAATCGTATTCCGAACATATCACGATTATCTTCCAAAATCTTCGGCGGAGATCTTGGACAGATCTTCTTCGACGAGATCGGAGTAGTCAAAATCGGGAGAAACTTGTAATAAGAGGTCAGGGTAAAACAACCGAGGTGGTCCGCATAACCATTTCAATGAGTAATCTGTCGTATTGGATTCTCTTATATGCCATAGTTGGGTTTAATGAGTATATTATTGACTCGCTGATTTACCTCTGGGTGTCGTGCCCGAGCATCGAGGCCGAGCTCCCTTCTTTAGTAGAATTAATACAAGACGAAATTCGGAATAACCATTATCTTCATCTTTATTGTACGATGCAGGGGTTTTCTAAGTGTAGCAACTCGGAGTCTTGCCTTATGCATGGTCGTAACTTGGAGCCCTTACCAAGAGATGTTATGAGTAGCAGCTCGAAAATGAATGGAACGGTGGAAGGGCTCGGCATCTGGTGAAATGGAGATACTTCATCTTCTGGTGGTCGAGCTCGAGAAGTAAGTTATCAGGCTCTTTCCTTAGCAGTGAGTTATTGCTTTCCGGCTGTTGAGGAGCTCCTTGGTCGTGACTAGTGCTGGTTGGCCACACGACGAGCACGGATGTCCAAGATGAGCGCTGACCTCATACTTCTGACCAGCTCATTTCACCCATAACAGTAGTACCCTACTTCCAAGTTGACCGTGACGAGCCCAAGAAGTAAGGCGGTGTAATGAGCTCGGACATATAGGAAGTTGAGTCGGTGCAGCATTAATGTGGAGATAAGCTGCAAGCGTGGAGATCGAGGTAGATCTGCAATGATGGTATTTTCGCGCTTGAGGAGGCGTGTGCTGGTAGGGCGCCTTTTCGCTTCCCAGCTTATAGGGTGCAGATGCGTGGCACTGCCAAGGAAGTCGGATCGTCGGGTGAGTGAGTGATCTCCACGTGGCCGAGTGCAGGCGCCAAGGGTCCCCTTTGGCTGCGACATTTAATGTCTGATTTTAAAGCCTGCGGCCGGGACCTCTATAAAAACAGGGAGAGCCTTAGTCGCCCTGGCCATTTGATTTGTCTCTTGTTGTTGCTGTCTCAGGCTTTCCGGATCGAGCGATTTTCGATACGTCTGAGTTCTTCCTCCGGCCACTCTTCCTCTATCTTTTTTCTTCTTTCATTTCTCTATATCGTCCAAAATGTCTGATATTTCGGTTGAGGAGGCTGAACTAATGGCTTTTCGGGTGATTCAGACTCTAAAAGTGTGGATTCACGACTGGGGGCGTCGGAAGGCCCGCCGTCTCCGGTATCACTTGACCATGGCCGAGCGGCGGAATCCGTTCCATTGGAGAGAGCGGCTGATCAGGCTTCAACTGAGCGGCCAGTTGATGTTGATCCTGCCTGGTCGACATTGACGGAAACCAATCTGGTTCAGATCAGGTCTGAGTACCGGATTCTAGACTCAGAGTCCTTGTGCCTGCCGAAGTCCCCGCTGACCCCAGTGAGGGCGAGGTGGCTATCTATTTGGTCGCCTTGCAGTGTGTGCTCCGCTTTCCCCTGCATTGGATCGTGAGGGAAGCTACCTCATGCTTGATGCTGGCCCCAGGCCAGATCATTTCGAACGCTTGGAGGACGTTGTTGGGGACTTATGTCCTCTAGTTCCAACTCGAGAACAGGGAGCTGACGGTTGAGGAGTTTATGTACTTGTACCAGCCAAAGGCTCATCCGAAGCAGCTGAGCTGGTACTAATTCTCGGCACAGGCGTAAAAGGGCAATGCTCTCATCACTAGCAACCCAACTTTCAACAAAAATTGGAAGAATAAGCAATTTTGAGCGTCTGGAGAGTAGGAGTAGCTTGCTACTGAATTGGCTCGGCCGTGAGCTCAAGTTCCCACCAAATTTGGCACTCCAGGTCAGACATTGTCGAGATGTTGAACTTAGGATTTTTCTTCACACACTTAGAGTTATACTCATTCATCACCGGTTACCTTCGCAGGTTTTTCGAAGGCTTTGCCTCTTCTTTCCGACCTGCAGCTCAGGCAGGTAAACAAGGCGAATGTTTAGAAGGAGGATCTTCAACTTTAAAACATGTTGATCACCCCAAACTTCATCTATCAGTTCAGGCTCTTCCGACCTGCTCCTTCTGTAGGTAGTGAATTGTGGACATACATGGCAAAGTAGATTTACTCTGAATATTCTGTTGTGCAGATATGGCCGAGCCATCGCGGTTTGGAAAAATGGTCCGTCCCCCTATTACTAAAATGGTCAAAAGGAAGTCGATCGTGTGAAGGAATATGACATGTTGAAAAGTATTACAATGAAAAACATGAGACGTTCGACAAGATCTTCTCTCACAAGTGCGACCAATGTGTAAACGAGTATTCAAGTAAATGGGTATTGCAATATCATAAATGTTAGTAAAACTTTTATTTATTTATTTATTTTTAAATTTATTTGTATGTAAAAAATTTAAAACTAATTATTATTTTTTTCGACACAGGAGACATTAAAATACAGAAGAAATAATAAGCATATGTAAATGTTAACAAATTTCATTTAACCGCACATTTACTCTAATGCAAATTCTTGCTCTGTAATTGCATACATATGATCCTATTAACTAAAACTTTTTTTTTTAGTTAATAAGGTTCCATAAATGTAATTAAAAAGTAAGAATTTGTGGTAGAGTAAATGTATGGTTAAAAGGAATTTGTTAACATACATACATATCCATTGTTTCTTCCGTATTTTAATGTCTCATCTATCGAAAAAGATAATTAGTTTTTTAAATTTTTACAAACAAATAAATTTTAAAAAATAATAATAAATAAATAAAAGTCTTACCAACATTCGTAGTATTGCAGTACCCTTCTACTTGAGTACTCGTTTGCACATTATTCAGACTTATAAGGGAATATCTTATCAAACCGCTCATATTTTTCAATGTAATGCTTCTCAATCTGCCACCTTCCTCCTCACGGTCGACTTCATTCTAACCATTTCAGTAATAGGGGGATGGACCATTTTCCCAAATCACGACGGCTCGGCCATATATGCACAACTTAATATTCAGAGTTATTAAAAATTTACTTTGTCCATACAATTCGCTACCTACTAGAAGGCGCAGGTCGGAAGAGACCGGACTGATATAAGATGTCCAGAGTGATCAACGCGCTCTAAAGGCGAAGATCCTCCTGCGACGCCTTCGCCTTGATCACCTGCCTGAGCTGCAGGTCGGAAAGAAGAGATAGAGCCTTGTAAAAACCTATGAACGTAACCGGTGATCAATGAATATAACTACAAATGTGCGAAGAAAAATTCTAAGTTCAACATCCTGACAATGTCCGACCTAGAGTGTCAAATTTGGTGGGAACTCGAGCTCGCCACCAAGCAAGTTCAGCAGTAGACTACTCTCACTCTCCAGACGCCTATAACCATTTATTCTTCCAATTTTTGTTGGAAGTTGGTTGCTAGTGATGAGGACCTTGCCCTTTTTTGCACACGTCGAGAAATAGTACCAGCCCAGCTGCTTCAGATGAGCCTTGGGCTGGTACAGGTACATGAACTCATCAACCGTCAACTCCATGTTCCCGCGCTGCAAGATGACCAAGAAGATAGCCACTTCGCCCTCACGCAGGTCACCAGGGACTTCTAGTCATGACCAAGGAGCTCCTTAACGACTAGAAAGCAATAATCCATTACTGAGAAAAAAGCCTGTTAGCTTACTCATTGAGCTCGGCCACCAGAAGATGAAGTATTTCCACTTCCACCATATGCCGAGCCCTTCCACAATCTCATCTATTTTCGAGCTGCTGCTCGAACATCTTTTGGTAAGGGTTCCCGAGGTACGACCCGAGGCAAGACTCCGAGCTGCTACACTCAGAGAACCCCTGCATAGTACAATAAAGATGAAGACGATGGTCATCCCGGATTTCATCTTGTATTTTACTAAGGAAGTAAGCTCGGCCTCGAGATGCTCGGACACGACACCCAGAGGTAGGTCGGCATGTCGATCATCTACTCATTAAGCCCAACCACGACACGTAAGAGAATCCAATACGGCGGATTACTCCTCGGGATGGTTATGCGGACCACCTCGACTGTTTGACCCCGGCCTCCTACTACTACAAGTTTCTCCCGATTCCGACCACTCCGATTTTATCGAAGAAGATCTGTCCAGGATCTCCGCAGAAGATCCCGGAAGATAACCGTGATACGTTCGGGATACGATTCCCTCTACAATACGCACCTATTAAATAGGGAGATCGCCATATACCCCACCGCCCCTCTTCAACTATAAATAGGAGCACCCCTAATGGTGAAAGGTACATACAACTCTACGCACAAAAAACTCTACGTTCTACCAGACCTAGTCTGTCTTTTTGACTTTGGCATCGGAGGGTTCCTTGCTGCAGTCAGGGTCTGCATCTGTCTTCTCAGGTATCAAGTAGTATAAGGAGGACGTCCAAATTTCTGCATCAACAAATTGTATGGTTGAAAGATCGCACCGACTAAAATTCAGGTGGGCCGTACCGTGTAGAATCATACCTAAAGCCCACTAAAATCATAGGTGTGGCCCACCTGAGATTTGGAATGGCCTGATTTGGGGTGTGCATTCATCTTGATCTTTGGAATGGATGGGAGGCATATCATATGCAAAACCCTGTGGGACCCGCATCCAACCCGGAAGGTTTTTAATGGTGGGTGCGTGTGGCCCACCTGGGTTTTTCATTTGCACACTATGGACTGATCCGACGTCATGCACGCATCACAGTGGACCCCATACATCCCCTTGTAAGATAAGCCTAACCTACTGAATGGACGGTGAGGATCTCGCGCCACCAGAGTGATTTCAACCCTACCAGTCGGACGGTTGCGATTGGCAGATGGTGGAGGACTACCGTGTCAGACTGTCCTGCGGATCTTAATGCAATTGACAATGACTATAATGCCCTTGATATGGCCAGGTATTGCACTGAGAAAACGTTTTTCTCGGTGAAGGAGGTGGATCTGGGCCTTGCAGCGGACCTTGGGACGCTTCAGCGGCTGCCCAGGATCGTCGGTTTTGGAAATGCGATGGAGTTGGCCTTGACAGGCAGGAGGTTTAACGGCGCAGAGGCTAAGGAGCTGGGCCTCATCTCCAGGGTCTTTGCGTCCAAGGAGGAGATGGAAGAGGGTGTGAGAGTGATTGCTGAGGGTATTTTCGTCCTTTTCCTTCATTGTATTTACGGCCAGCACTCATATTGTAAGCCTAGTTAACGGAAGCGGATTGACTGTGACCCCGGCACATAAATATTCCCCTGCCCGGGGCTGTGTGGGACCCACAGAGATGTCTGTGACAAATCTAGTCCGTCCATCTGTTTTTCAAGACTACAATAGGACAGGATTCTGAAAATCGGGGAGATCCAAAACTCATGTGGGCCATACCACACAAAACGGTTGGGATTGAACGTCTGTGGGCGACAGAAGTTTTGTATCAGGATGATATTTGTGCGTACAGTTTATCCGAGTGGTAATAACCCTATGAACTGTTTGGATGGCATATAAGCATCATGGTCGTTTCAACGGTGGATGTTCCTGTTCCCACTGTTTTGTTTGGTGTGGCCCACTTTAGTTATTTTTCTGACTGATTTTGATTTTTAAGACTCTCATCCTATCGTGGTCTTTCAAAACAGATGGACCAGAGTGGCTTTGTCATGGACATCTCTGTGAGCCCCACACAGCCGAAGCACAAAGAGCGGATTAGGTGAGACCCCGGCCTCACTGAAGATGGTATGGCCCTTACCGTGGGCCCACCTTGATGTATGTATTATGTATTCACGCTGTCATCCGATTTTTCAGATCATTTTAGGGCATTATTCCAAAAACGATCAGGTGGACCATACCATAAAAATAAAAAATAAAAAAAAAGAGTGGTGATTGAGTTTTGGATCAAGCTGATATTGTTTTTTCCCTTCGTCCAGGCTTGCATGACCTTATCAACAGATTAGGTGGTAAATAAACAATACAAAAACATTAAGGTGCACCTAAGAAGTTTTTAATGGTAGGACTGTCAATCACCACTATTTCTTATGGAATGGTCCATCTGATAATTGGATCTGCTTCATTTTTTGGGATAATGCCCTACAATGATCTGGAAAAAACTGATGGACGCCATGGATGCATAATACATACATCAAGGTGGGACCCATGGTAAGGGCCGCACTGTCTTGGGTGATGCCGGGTCTCACCTAATCCGAGCACTGGAATATCTCTGTGCATGGATCACTGGCGAGCTTCCCTAGTTAACAGGTGTGTAACTTGGGCTGGCACGACATATGTTTAACAGACTCGGTCACTTGGACCGACTCGTTCAGTCTCAAGTCGGGAATTGCACAAGTCATGGGTGAATTTGCCAGACTCTCATCTGGTGGTGTCTCGGTGACTCGTAGTGTCCAACCGATTAGGTTGGCTTGAGTCTGAGTAGATTCATCGAGTCTTTAAACCATGGCTCAACCCAAACCCAGCTGGTGCGACCCAAACTTTGGGTCGAGTCAGGTTGGTTTGGGTCAGGTCGAGTCTGACCTAGCTAGACACTAGGTCAAATTCAACCTAACCCAGCTCGGTTGGGCGACCCAACCTGAACCCAAAACCCGAGTCAGGTCGGTTTGGGTCAAGTCAAGTATGACCTAAGCTAGACCCCTAGGTCAAACTCAACCTGACCCAGTTCAGTTGGGCGACCCAACCCGAACCCAAAACCGATGATAATTAGCATTTTGTTACTGGAAGCTGTTATGTGCAGCCACCCATTTGATAAATGTAGCCTTACTTCTGGTAGTAACTACAGCAAACAAACCTGGCCCAAGCCAACCCAAAATGGATTAACCCGGGCCATCTTGAGTTGCATTAGGGTTGAGTATTCAATATCGCAAGTTGGGCTCAAGCTGGATCTCAGGTTGGGTTGGTGCCAAATTGCATTTGGATTTGAATCCATCCAAACCATGGCCCCACTTGTTAGAATTAGATACTTGAGCATGCCATGCAAGGGCTCAGATGGGGTGATCCAATATTTCCTCACATTGTACTGAGAGGATTGTGGTTCGGTCTGATGGCAGCGATAGCAGCGAAGTCACCCCTCGCAGTCACCGGGACAAAACAGGTGCTGCTCAGGAGCAGGGATCTGACCGTCGATCAAGGTTTGGACTACGTGGCGACATGGAACTCGGCGATGCTTATTTCAGATGACCTTGGGGAGGCCATCTCGGCCCATACTCAAAAGAGAAAACCCGTCTTCGCAAAGCTCTGATGAGGCAGGGCAAAGGTGCCATCTTAAGACACAAGTGTTGTTGTTGTTGTTGCTTTGATGAGAGTAATGATAGAAATAACAAGACAGAAATAATGGAGAGATAGAAAAGGAAAATGGAAAATGGAAGACATTCTCTAATATTATGTGGAATGTAGAGACATTAATCTCTCTGATTCAATCTTGTATAGATGTGGTGACTTGTTTTGTTTCGGGCTGAAATGGATTCGATTTGAACGATTTTTCCCACCGTCTATTAATGGTGGGTGAGAATCCGATACATATTTTACTTTTTGGATTCCACCGATCTTTTTAACATTTAGTGGGAAATGCAGAGAGTGATTCCTGCCTCTGATCAGTGGATCAGACCGGACCCATGCCAACGATGGATGTGGATTGACTACTACCCCCGCCGGACAGTCTTGGCAGGGGCTCTGTGGGGCCCACCATGATGTATGTCTTTTATCCACACCATCCATCCATTTCGACATATAATTTTAGGGCATGAGCCCAAAAAGGAGATCGGAGACCCAAGTGGCCTACGCCACAAGAAGCACGGTGACAATAATGCCTTTCTTTGAAACCTTTCTAGGGCCCACCATGATGTTTATGTGTTATCCCACCTGTTCACAAGGTCACATTATTCTGTATGAAGGGAAAATATAAATATTAGCTTGATCTAAAACTTTTGTGGCCGCCAAGAAGTTTCCAACAGTAAGGGCCTGTTTGGGAGTGCGGATTTGGAACCCTTGGATTTAGAATTCCTTGAATTTGAAATCCTCATGATGCGTCTGACACCCTAGATTCAGAATCCCCTATAATCCAAAATAGTTATGTATAGTATATTTACAAGGGTTTGAATTTAATTACTATATCAACTTTAATATCTTTAATTAGTGTACTTATGTAATGTTTGACACAATGGTTGTAATAAGCCTGTTGAAATATATACTTTCCCTGAAAATGATGAAATTCTATGTCTAGGATGGGCTATAGGCACAAGATCTCATCTGAGTGATTAGCCAACGATTTTTAACCGTTGATTTACATGGACAATGTTTAGACAGTGCAGTTCTTCGTATTAAAGTAATTATAGTGATGCAATTGATAAAACGATGCATCAGTGGGTTATGTGCCCAATAGATTAATAGCATAGTGATACACATATTACACATGCAACTCTTAAAAGTATTTTAGATGTAATCCAAGCTTTCACCTTGGATTTCAAACCCAACCTAATCCATGGTAGCAAACGGCCCCTTGGTATTCAATCCTTACTGCATCTTGTGGTGTGGTCCACTTGAGCCTTCAATTTGCCTCCTTTTTGGGCTCATGCCCTAAAATGATCTATCAAAATAGATAGACGGCAAGGATAAAACACATACATCATAGTGGGCTCCACAAAACCCCTATCAGTACCATTTGTTTCTAGCTAGGTCTTGGGTGTGGTTAGGGGTGTACATCGAGTCGAACCGAGTCAAGCTGGCCTCAGCTCGACTCGGCTCGAACACTGGCTGACCTCAACTCGAACGCGGCTTGGTCCTTAAGCCTGACTGGCCAGCTCGGCTCGGTTCGGTCAGCAACTCGGGCCGAGATCGAGTCGAGTTCATCATTAAGGCATTTCCACAAACACTTGAACTACAACTTCAAAATCCTACTGTTTGTAAAACAGATGCAATGGTTTTACAAGTATTTTATCAAACACCTTCTAAGTAACATAAAATTAAAAAAAAAAACAAAAAACAAAAAAAAAAACAAAGAGAAAAAATGTATTTGTTTAATGTACATACCTTGCTTGCCACCGGCCAAACCTTCCTTGCCACAACCACATTTCGTTGAGTCATTTTATCAAACAGTTGGTGAGCAACATCAATGGCTGGATTATTTGAGCTTTTCGTGTGGATTATTGATAAGGTAAAATGATCAATGGTTGGATCATTTTATCAAACAGTTGGTGAGCAACATCAAAACAATCCACCAGCCAAACCGAGTCACCAACCTGGTTCGATCCGAGCTGGATTCGATTCGAGTCGAGTCGAGCTAGGGCCTGCTCGAACTCTGCTTGAACTCATTTTCGAGTTCAAAAAATCAGCTCGACTCAGCTCGAACTCAACTTCGAACCGATTCGAATCGAGCTTTTTCGAGTCGAGTCGTGTCGAGCGAGCTAACCGCACTAGCTCGGTTCGTGTACACCCCTAGGTGTGGTACCCAAAAGGCTTTCACAAACGATGAATGATGGGTCCAATCACCAAGTGGTCCACCTTTATATGAAGAGAACTAGCAGTTTATAAATATGATTGAGGGGTACTCATTCAATATACATGTGTAGTTTAAAAACACTACATTACGAAGAAATTTCAAAGCAGAACTATTCCAAACGTTTGATCATTTAACTCAAACTCATTTTCGTTTTAGGGTTAGCCTTTCCAAATCAGTCAAGACCAAAGCTTAGTAGGCCAACCTTAGCCCAGCCCATTGCCACCTGAAGTCATGAGCCACCTTAAGATGATTTTGGGTATGGTCATTGTTGTGTGAAAGGCTCCACCTGTGATGTGTAGAACCACAATCCCATGGCCTCCATCTGATACACTACATGTCCATCTCATCCATCGCTTTCCACCATGTGTGCCACATGTGGGCGACAATAAGAGCTAATGCTCACATTTCCACCCAAATGAATCAAGAAATAAAACTTTTTTTGCACACGAAACATGGTCCGTTTGATCAAAGCTGTGAGTAAGGTCCATTATACATTGATACCACACACGTCATCAGGCACTAAAATGCTTAGGCATGGACAAGGGTCTATGTTAAACGGTTGTTATTGTAATAAATAAAGAATTCAATTTAATAATCTTATTATATACACCATTCCTACCCGACGTGCTGGTGTTATTATATATAAAAGTTAGTAGCGTTTGGCCATCAGTATGATTTTTTAATTTAAATTAAATGGAAAATTAGATATTTTGGGCCTTTCAACATAGAGTCTTTTTCTCCTTGCAAATCTTTCATGCAGGTAGCCTACTCCTACCTCTCCATTGCAGATGATGTAGTATTTGGGGGCCAATGTTACTAAGACTTTGTGGACACCATGTTATACATATAATATTCACTTTAGATGTCTGTTGCGTCAGCTTATGTTAGAATATTGTCTTAAAAATAAAACAGATCTAAAGCTAAAATAAACCATAAAGTGGCAAAAGTGAGGACAACTCCCTAGAGTTTAAAATTATTATGAGCTTTTCTCTATGCATAAAACTGTACTTTTTTCTTGTCTCTCCCCAATCTCACTTACTCATTGCACATGTGTTAGTTTGAGCCATATTTTTTATACTGTGTTTTAATGGGATTTTTTTATTTATTTATTTTTTTTTGGGTTAGCTTGTTAGTACACACCCATGTCAGTACACACCCTCCATGTTAGCCAACCCACTAGGGATCGATACCAAGACCTCAAAGTGTTGAAACGGGGTATCTCCACTCAGTCTGCCAATTGAGCTATGGATTTGGGTGTAATGGGAATTATATGTGTGTGTGCCCGCATGGAAAAGTATTATGAGATCGACCTAATAGGAAGCTTCTCATGAGGTCCAGCTCTGTAGGGCCTATGTGATATGTGATGGACATCCATCCACTCAATCAAATATGCCTTTCCATGGTAGGCTACTGACCTAAAAATCAGGACAATTCATGATTTAGGTGGACCGCACCATACACAATACTTGAATAAAGAGTCACACCAAGTTTAAGATATATCCAAAACTCAAGTGTGCTTGACAAGTATTTTTAAATGTTTTAAGCATGATTTTATATAGTTTTAGATGGTATGGCCCACTTGAGTTCCCGATATTATTGATTGTTGAGATAACCCATAACATAGAGGAGACCCACCAAATACACCGTGTGGATATTTGATAAATATCATGGTGGGCCCACACGACTCAACCTCATGGGAAGCTCCCATGGGGCAAGCTCATGATACAAGCTCATGGTACCATTTCTCATATATATATATATATATATATATATATATATATTATATATATATATATATATATATATATAAAAGGTACTATGAGCTCGAGCTCACGACAAGCTTATTGTGAGGTCAAGTTGTGTGGACCCCACCGTGATGTGTGTCCACCATCAACACCGTGCATTTGATGGGTACTCTTTAAATTATGGAATATCCCAAAAATCAGTCGTATACGGAACTCAAGTGGGCCATATCATCTAAAATTATGTGAAGACACCATTAAAACATATAAAAGCACTTGGTGGGGCCCACCTAAATTTTGCATGCACCTGAAACTTGGTCTGAACCCTCATTTAAGTGGGACACACATAATGGATGGTCTGGATTTGCAAACCACATCTCGGTGGGCCCTCAAAAATGGTTATAAATGTTTTAATGGTGTACGGCCCCTCTCCGCTTCTTTATGTAGTGTGGCCCACACAAGTCACAGATTGACTTGATTTTTGGGACCTAGGCCCACGATGGAATGGTGCATCTGACTGATGGGGTAGATGTTCAAAACGCATCACGGTGGGGCCCACACAGCTCGACCTCATGGGACGGACATGTGAGCTCGAGCGCATAGTGTATATATATATATATATATATGAAAAGGCTCACCTGCGAACCAGTTCGTACATAGTACGTACGAATTTTTTTGAAAACCCATCATACGTGATGAATCTCGCAAATCTGAACGGTCCACATGAAGCAGAACCTCATGAAACCCCATAGTAGGAATTTTTACTTTGATCTGAAACTTTGGTCGACCATGAATAATGTAAACAGGATCTTTCTTTGATTTTAATTTCTCTTTGCTACGGACGGTATGTATAAAAGTTTTAGATAAGAATAAAACTTGGTCCTGGGAGGTTTCACTAGGTGCTGCTTCACATGAACGGTTCAGATTTTGGATCCACATCACGTAAGATGGGTTCTCAAAAAAGTTTGTACGTAATACGTGGGAACTGGTTCGCAGGTGAGCGCCTCTCTACATATATATACCTTTTTAAAATTCATGATTACAGTATTGGACTAGACAATTTAAGCAGGCTAATGCACGCAAACGGAGTTAACTCATCAAGCAAATTCCATTGTGACGTTTATGTGAAATTTATTCCCATTAGGCCAAGGCCCAAAATTCAACTCGATCTCTGGTCAGGTGCACCACACCATTAGAAACCATATACTAAGAAAAGCTTTCTTTTTTAATTGTTTTCTTTTGTGTGGCCCAACTGATTTATAAATGAGTTTGATTTTTTTTTTGTGGGGCTTAAGGTTTGGTATATCTAATAGTTGGAGTGATTTTATATAATCATCTTCTGACTAGTAAAAATTAAGTATGTGGATGTCACTTTCTCCACAATTTCCTTTGGAGCAGCCCTCTTAAATCATAGTTCAACTTGATATTTTTCATTGTAATCCCACCAACTTTCGGTTCACTATCTACGCGCGCAACCTTTTTCGTCTGTTAGTCAACGCTTTGACTGCGAATCGCATTTCGGTAACAAAAAGCCGCGCTGATTTGTTTGTCAGCTTTGGTGTGCACGGAAACTCTCTTTTGGACCCCAAAACTCTAGCATAGTCTGATGAGATCCGGACCGTTCATAAGATCAGATCTCCCATGGATATCCCATGGCTCAAAAATCACACCGATCGGACGACTCTAACCATCAGAATCCACGTTTAGTGGTTGAGTGTGCACCATTTTTCACTATCTTTCACTGTCGATTTGCTGGCCACCCACGGAAAATCCAGGATCATCGTGTAGGTGGGCCCACCTGATGCAAATGACTTGGGATAAAAATCAGGTGGGTCCAATCACCAGGCAATCTAAGTCATCCATATGCTGAGACCCACCTAATGCACGGCTCACATTTCACACACGTGACGTGGTGGGGCTACCAAACCTTTGAAAGCCAACTTTGAGAGGTTCTTCCTTTCCACTTCTCTTTTTTTTCGGGATTTAAAACATGGGAAATTGTACGGTCAGACAAGGAAACAAAAGGTAAGAGGACAGCCTCCAAATACGGCCGCAGACAATATGGACCCCACATGCTCGATTATATGTGAATCAATGGGGACCGTCCATCTGGGAAATGTCCCAAACGGACATCCATCGGATAATCCTATCCATCTGATCAGTGTCCTTCAAAGTGGGGTAGTAAAAAAGTTAACGGTCACATTCAGCAAGGAAAGTAAAAGGGAAAGTGAGAGATGATACTCTCGAATATGGATGATTATTGAAGTATGGGCTATCCATGATCAGTACGGCTAGATGGATGGATTCGATTGACGCATCATTCTGCCACGTGTACTGTGGAGATACAGCTCCATCATGTACTACCCCGCATGTATGTAGCTAGGAACGTATAGGGACACTGAGGGTCCACCGTGATGTATGTGTACTATCCACACCGTCCATCCATTTTTCCATTTCATTTTAGGATAAAAAACCCAAAATAAGGCAGTTACAAGGTTCAAGTGGACCACACAGTGGGGATTAAAAACCAACTGTTGAAAAACATTTTGGGGGCAAGAGAAGTTTTGGATCAAGATGATATTTGTTTGTTCCCTTCATCCAGGTCTATGTGACCTTATGAACAGGTTGGATTGCAATTAATTACTTCAGTGGGCCCTACGAAGGTTTCAATGGCGGTGTCATTATCACCACTGATTCCTGTGGTGTGGTCCACTTGAGCCTTGGATCTGCCTCATTTCTGAGCCTATTACCTAAGATGATATGGAAAAATGGGTGGACGGTGTGGATAAAACACATTCATCACGGTGGCCCCTCAGAACCCTTGCCCGTTCCTAGCTAGGCACGGATGTACCCAATTCGCGTCCATCGTATTGGGGCTCTTCCTACAAACTGTTTCATTCAGGTAGGCCACACCCACGCATAAACCAATGACGGTCCATTATTTCTACACAGTTTGTCCGACTTGATACGCGGCCTATTTGAAGGCCATAAACAGAAAGGTCAGGAGTGACTTGTACTGGGCATTTCAGGACATAGTTTACTAACAGTAGGTTCCAGCTGACCAACGGTCTGGATCACTGAACCATGGCTCCACTAGTCTTAACTGAAAAACCCCACTAGGCTCTAGTGACATCCAATCCGTCCATCAGTTCTACTAGCGATCCTAAAGATAAATCAAATTCAAAACTCACGTGGGTCACACCACCACACTACGGGAAAAGAAAGGTGAGACAACACATTTGAAACTTCACAAGAGATCGGAACTTATTTGAAACTTCTCATGAGGTCGAGCTGTGTGGGACTCACCTTGATGTGTGTCGAACGTCAACCCCATCATCCAGATGCACCATTCCATGGTGGGCCACAGGCCTAAAAATCAAGACAATCTATGACTTGGGTGGGCCACACCACATACAACTGTTGAGAGGGTTACCTCCTGTTGAAACATTCATAATCATTTATTGGCCCACTAAGACGTTTTTCACAAATCCATCCCATCAATTGTATGTGTCACACTTAGATGAGGGGTCCCATCAAGTGGCCCCATCAAGTGCTTTTATATATTTAAAACATGTCTTCACATGGTTTTAAATGGTATGGCACCTGAGTTCTGTATACAGTTGATTTTTTGGATATCCTATAACTTAAATTGACCCATCCGACTGATAGTGTTGATGGTTGATGCACATTATGGTAAGGCCCACACAGATCGACCTACTCGGGAGTTCCCATGAGCTTGACCTCATGGTACCACACACACACACACATGTGTGTGTGGAAAATGTACAATGAGCCCGAGCGTATTAAGGTAATCCATGAGATTGTGTTGTGTGGGCCCCACTGTGATACCTTTCGAACATTAACACCATATGTCCACTAGATGCACCATTCCATCGTGGGCTTGGACGGCCCAAAATCAGCCATATACGAAACTCAGGTGGGCCATACCATCTAAAATTATGTGAATACATGCCAAAAACATATAAAAGCACTTGGTGGGGCCCACCTGAGTTTTCCATGCACCTGAAACTTGGTCTAAACCCTCATTCAAGTGGGACACACAAAATGGATGGGCTGGATTTGCAAACCACATCTCGGTGGGCCCTCAAAAATGGCTATGAATGTTTTAATGGTGCACGGCCCATCTGTACTTTTGTATGTGGTGTGGCCCACAAAAGTCATGGATTGACTTATTTTGGGTCGTCCAGGCCCACAATGGAATGGTACATCTGGTGGACGGTGTTGATGTTTGAAAGGCATCACGGTGGGGCCCACATAGCTCAACCTCATGGACGACCATAATACCATCAAGCTCATTGTACCTTTTCCCATACTACATATATATATATATTATATATAGATATATATATAGATATATATATATATTATTATATATATATATATATATATATCACACACACACACACCCACAAAGCCTCCTTCCCTAGTTAGGTCCTGATGGGGGAGGTACCTAATCCGCGTCCGATTCCAAAGCCGAAGTGGGCTTCTGCCGTGCACTGGTCGATACTTTTGCGGTCAGATTAGTCCGGCAGCTGTCACGCGAGGAACAATGCACAGCAGGCAAGAAACAGATAATTGTGGACCCCACCTTTTATCCAGCAGTTTTTCTGAAACAATACAAACTTAGAATACGCAACGGACCTCCTCGTACGGACGCAGCATTTCAGGACGAAAAAATACCCTCCTTCACGGCTGTGGCTTTTCCTCTCCCATTTTCACTGCTTCTTTTCCCCTCCCTTTCCACCGTTGCTTTCACAGCCGTTGTTTTCACAGCAGTTGCTTTCACCCCCTTTTTCACTGTTTTCCGGGAAAGAAAGACCTCTAAAAACCCTTTTTGTGGGCCCCCTCAATCGCATTTTGTCTTCTTCTCAAAATGGTCGGTCCAGAGAAGACAGCACGCAGCAAAGGTATAGTTTTAAACTCAGTTGCCCCCACATGGAATGTATGTACTTCCGTTTATATTTTTAAGTAGAGGAAAAGGTTATATACGATCGAGCTCATGGGATCTCCCCATGAGGTCGAGCTGTGTGGGCCCCACCATGACGTATGTCGAACATCAACGCCGTGAACATGATGGGTCCCCTCTAAATTACGGGATAGCCGAAAAATCAGCCGTATACGGAACTCAGGTGGGCCATACCATCGAAAATCATGTGAAGACATGGGTAAAACATATAAAATTACTTGGTGGGGCCCCCTGAAATTTGGATGTGTCTAAAACTTGTCCGACCCCTCATCCAAGTGGGACACACATTGTGGATGGGCTGGATTGTGTGAAACACATTTCGGTGGGCCGGTGGGCCCAAGCGGCAATATGAATGTTTTAATGGAAGGTAACCCCTCTCAAGTTTTGTACGTGGTGTAGCCTACAAAAGTCACGAATTAACTTGATTTTTCTGCTCTAGGCCCACCATGGAATGGTGCATCTAACTGATGGGGTAGATGTTTGACATACCTCATGATAGGGCCCACACTGCTCGACCTCATTGGTAGTTCACATGAGCTCGACCATATAGAACGTTTTCCCACACAGACGTATATATACACGCATGCCCGCTGATCTTGTAGTTTGCCCCGCTGATTTCCTTTGAATGTAATTGCGGGCATGTGCCAAGGTATGTTTATGTCTCCTTGTATTAACATGATGTGGGGTCCACACTGTAAAAGCTACAAACTTGAACAGATACATGCCTTGACTCCCTGTCATACGGCCATGTCCCTATGCTGGCCGAATAAAGGCAAGTGTTCCTTATCTTTTGTGCTGACAAAGCTACGCAACCTTGTGACGCGCTACGTTGACTAAGCTACGCAACCTTGTAATAACGAGGAAAGTCATATATGACTCATGAACACCTCATTGAGTTATCCTTGCGAGCATTGCTCAATGCTAGTTGCCTAAGCGGCGAGCTTATTTTAGGGTCAGTTTGGGCAGTGGGATTAGAAGGGATTAGGTGGGGATGGGATTCAAAAAACATATTTATTACCCATGGCATGGTTGTCCCCTATTACCATGGGATTAAATTAATGCCCTACTTTGTTGATAATACGGTGGTACATGAATGAATATACCCACCATCATTTGAAATTACTTAGAATAACATACATGTGTTATATTTTAAACTGTTCATTTGTTTCGTAACCTCATTTTATGGCATGGGCCTAAAAATCAGATAGATCCAAAACTTATGTAGCACCAAAGAAGTTTTCAACGGTAAGTATTCAATCCCTATTGATTTCTATGGTGGAGTCCACTTGAGCATTAGATTTACCCGATTTTTTGGCCCATGCTCTAAAATAATCTCGATAAATGGGGGACGGTGTGGATATAGTCCACACATCATGTTGGGACCTACACAACTTTCCAAACATTGAGTGAAATTAGCACACGACCCAATGCAATTCCATTTAATGTAATTCCAAGTATTTCCATTCCTCCCAAACAAGGAGTGGAATTGGCACAAGAGCAGATGAATCCCATCCCCACCTAATCCCTTCTAATCCCACTGCCCAAACTGACCCTTAGCCGGTTGAAGCTAATTGATCCTTCAATATCTATAGCTAGTTTGCCTCGCTCCTTTTCCTAGTTTGCCTCGCTGTTTTTCTAGTTTGCCTCGCTGTTTTTCTAGTTTGCCTCGCTGTTTTTCTAGTTTGCCTCGCTCCTTTTCCTAGTTTGCCTCGCTGTTTTTCTAGTTTGCCTCGCTGATATTTCAGTTTGCCTCGCTCCTTTTCCTAGTTTGCCTCGCTGTTTTTCTAGTTTGCCTCGCTGATATTTCAGTTTGCCTCGCTCCTTTCCTAGTTTGCCTCGCTGCTTTCCTAGTTTGCCTCGCTGCTTTCCTAGTTTGCCTCGCTCCTTTTCCTAGTGGGCCACACGAGAGGAAAGCGTGGGAATTCGCTAAGAACTGTTGAAAGCATTTTTATGGTCATAAAAGTTTTAGGTTTGGGGCTATAAGTTGGTGTTTTTACTTCATCCCATTGGGAATGACCTTGTAAACGGTTTAAATAGCATATAAACATCAAGGGGGAGCATTAGATTTACCCGATTTTGTGGCCCATGCTCTAAATAATCTCGATAAATGGGTGGACGGTGTGGATATAGCCCACACATCATGTTGGGACCTACACAACTTTCCAAACATTGAGTAAGATTAGCACACGACCCAATGCGATTCCATTTAATGTAATTCCAAGCATTTCATTCCTCCCAAACAAGGAGTGGAATTGGCACAAGAGCAGATGAATCCCATCCCCACCTAATCCCTTCTAATCCCACTGCCCAAACTGACCCTTAGCGGTTGAAGCTAATTGATCCTTCAATATCTTTGGCTCATGTGTATCATGCATATTACAACTTTCTTGAGCTGTACCTTAGAATGAACGGTATTTTCAATAGAGAATATAATTAAGGGCAAGTGGCAAGGTATGTCTATGTTGTGATGTAGAATTGGTATACCTTGATGAGAATTAGCGGGGGCAAACATGAAATCAGCGGGCAATAAGTGGGCCCAACAGTGATGTATGTTTGTTTGTTATCAAATCTAAACATAAGATCATACTGACATGGATCAATAGAATAAACAATTATAAGCTTGATCCAAACTTCTGTGGCCTAGATGAAATGATCAACATTAGAAGTTCATTTGTAAATTTAATTTTGGTGTGTTCCATTTGAAACATTGGATACGTTTATAGGAATTGGCTTAAGCCATGAAATTATTTGTTAAGTCTGCCCCGCTGATTGCCTAGTTTGCCCCGCTCATTTTTATGTTTTTCCCCGCTGACTTTCTAGCTTGGTTCACACATTTTCTAGTTTGCCCTGCTAACTTTCTAGTATGCCCCGTTGATATTCTAGTTTGCTCCGCTGAATTTGTAGCATGCCCGTCTAATTTTATAGACAATGTTTTATCCTGTTAATTTTATGTTTGATATGTTTTTAAATCCATCTCTGCAGACAATGAAAATTCTGCCGTCATCTCCAAGCCAACATGTAGGGTGTACACTGACTTGGTGGTTTGACAAGGTGAAGGATGGAGTGGGAGAAACACGATAGTCGCCTAAATCTGTTCAGGCAATCCCTTTCGCGTTTTTATTGCATGTTACATCCTTTAGCTTTGTAGGGCTATATTTCAGCTACTTTTAGAAAGATACAAAGGTGATTCAGTATTTAAGATCAAGGGGAGGCGATTGGATTGCAGTTTCTGAGATGGACTTCGCCCTCATTACCGGTCTTAAGACTGGAGATCTTACTGTACCCAAGAATCGTTGTAGGACGAGTATACTAAGAGACAAATACTTCAAAGAACATCCGGTGTTAAAGAAGCACCTAATGGCCGTGTTTGAGAGATTAGTTGACACTAATAAGCATGAGGACGTCGTGAAGGTTGCCCTACTTCTAGTTGTGGAGTGCTTTCTTAGGGGAACCGATCCGAAAACTATGTGCAACATGGATTATATTCACCTGGTGGACTCGTTAGATGATTTCTATGTGTATCCTTGGGGTAGTTTGGGATACATGACAATGTTGCAAGGAATCGAAATTGCCGTTGCCGCATCAAGTTCCCCTCGGTACACTGTATGTGGTTGCATCCTTCCTCTACAAGTAAGAACATCTTTTATTTTCTATATGTTTTCTTGCTATAGTCATCTTTGAATTTTTAACCTGGTGCAATTTCATTCTAACAGGTATGGGCAGTAGAGATAATACCGGCCCTACAAGAGTGTGTTGTTCGTATGTTCCCCATGAAATTCCACGCTTCATTCAATATCGAGGCTGGAAGTGTTGGAGGTACAAAAGAATACATGCTATTTTGCAGAGTAAAGCTGTAAGTTTATATATGTCCAGCATTTATTGGCGCTTAAGTTGACAACTTATCAATTTTTTATTTAACATTACTCCTTGTTCTTTTGCAGACATCGATAGTAATGAAATTAGAACCAACGCCACGAGAATGGGAAACGGATGATGTTCGCTCGGTGCGTGACAGTTTCCAGGTGAGATGTTATGAAAAATGAACTTTATTTTTCTACATGTGTAAAGTTATCCTTACTCTTACATATTCATGTATACATTTTGTAGGTCACTGAAACCCAAGAAGATGATGAGGAGGGTAATGAAATTGATCATGATGAGGATGACGAGTCAAGATGAGTCAGATGAAACGATGGAAAGGAGTGGAGGGAGGACCGAGGGAGGGTTTACCAATGGGGGGTGTTAGGAAGAATGTTAATTTTATGAAGGAATTTCGGATTGAGAGGGAGGAGTTGAAGAGGGAGAGAGAGGGAGAGAGAGGAATTGAAGAAGGAGAGGGACGAATGAGAAAGAGAGGGGAAGTGATGAGACGTAAAGAAGCAATGATTGATGAGAAAGAAAATATGTTACTGAAAGAGAAAGAGCAATTCAGGATGGAGAAGGAATTATTTATCATAACATAGAAAGTTTGCTAATGAGAGGGAGGAGTTTAATAAGGAGAAGAAAGGTAGAAGTACACAGAGGGGATGTTTTGTAATGGAGGAGGAGGGTGAGGAGTTGAGGAAGAGAGGGGAAGTAAATGATGACCCACATACAGAACTTCGACATGGGGTTTGGATGGCCTGTCGTATAGTAATGTCAAAGGAAATGTATTGAATGCATCCACTTCTCATCCCGTTTATGAAAGGAGAAACAAAAGGATACCAAAGCCGTCATATTATAAGATGTCTCCGTACTTGTCCCTGTCTGCATTTGATACAACGGGTGGGCAGTTTCTCGAACCCGAGCAAGTAGCTTTTGCAACTTCTCCGATACCATTTCCCCTACAAATGGATCCTTTCAGGATACTATCCGCACAAGAGGCGAAAGAGGCAGAGGACTGGTATGAAACAAACAAGTCTACGGCAGCGGGGAAATGGTTCAGTACGATATGGCTGAAGGATGCATGGGTTGATAGGAGGTAAGCATTACTATTCATTCTCTATATGCATTGACTGACATATAATTATGTGTTATATGAATTTATGACTAACATTCTACTATCCTATTGATTAGGCTATCGACACATACATCGACTTCCTGGAGCGTAGGCATAACGACCATTCAATAGCATATCCTCAGGATTGCAAGTTTTGTCCTACGTATTTTACGGTAACTGTTTATTGCGTTAATCTGTAATCTGTTAGAAAATTTCATTTTGCGACATGTATTGAACTTTCATCATGTTTGTAACAGCAAAGCCTAGAGGGGTGTTTGCCTTTATTGATTGCATACCGGGACTCCAAATCGGCGTCTGAACAGGCCGAGCGTAGTAGTAACACAGATGAGTACGGCTTATGCAATTGCAAAGTACCGAGATCAACCATACGCCAAGGCAATGTGGTGTTATGATGTGGTAATGCACTTGTCATAGAGCATCATCTCTTACTGTTATGTCTTTTATCATGTTTAACTAATATATTATTTTGTGAATCATGAACAGGTCTATGCACCCATTAATCACGAAAATTCACACTGGTTTCTGCTTGTCATCTATCCTAGATCAAGAGAAATTGTTGTTGTGGATAGCTTGTGCACGAATTCATTGCCGAAGTACAAGCAAAAGATGACGAAGATGACAACTGCACTCCCTATTCTCTTCTATGCCCACTGGAGACGGCACTGCTTTGAAGGGAAGAAGTGGACCGTCAGAGTCGATGAATCTGCGCCAAAGCAGAACAATGGTTATGATTGTGGTATATTCGTAATGAAATACATCGACATTTTGTGTAGCGGTCTCACGTTGGCGGCGGGAATAGACATGCAAAAATTTTGCGCCAATTGGAGGAAGTCAATAGCTTATGATTGTCTGTCTCTAGTTTGTAGATGATTGTGTGGGGCATGGGCTGAATTTTGGAAAGATGTTGTATATATTGTATTATCTACATTGTTGAATACACATTGTAAGTATGATGTATAGCATACTTTGTAAGTTGGAAATGTATAGCATACTTTGTAAGTTTGGTGGATAGCATAGTTAGAAAATTTTCCGTGTATTCGTCGGAATGTAAGTTATGATGTATAGCATACTTTGTAATTTTGGTGGATGATGAAATGTGATGAACTTGTATGACTTTGAAATTTACACTTGTCCACTTATTTTCCGTTTGCCTCACTATGCTCGTCGATCAAGTTCAATGCACATGGAACTCAATGCGCGTCATTGGCCCACTGATTTTCATGTATCCCTCGCTGTTTTTATAGTTTGCTCCGCTGTTTTTTCTAGTTTGCCTCGCTGTTTTTCTAGTTTGCCTCGCTGATATTTCAGTTTGCCTCGCTCCTTTCCCAGTTTGCCTCGCTGGTTTTCTAGTTTGCCTCGCTGATATTTCAGTTTGCCTCGCTCCTTTCCTAGTTTGCCTCGCTGTTTTTCTAGTTTGCCTCGCTGATATTTCAGTTTGCCTCGCTCCTTTCCTAGTTTGCCTCGCTGTTTCCTAGTTTGCCTCGCTGTTTCCATAGTTTGCCTCGCTGATATTTCAGTTTGCCTCGCTCCTTTTCCTTGTTTGCCTCGCTGTTTTTCCTAGTTTGCCTCGCTGCTTTTCCTAGTTTGCCTCGCTCCTTTTCCTAGTTTGCCTCGCTGCTTTTTCTAGTTTGCCTCGCTGCTTTTCCTAGTTTGCCTCGCTCCTTTTCCTAGTTTGCCTCGCTCCTTTTCCTAGTTTGCCTCGCTGTTTTTCCTAGTCTATAACTTATGACCTAAATATAGTCTCAAATCCCTAAACCTACACCTACACCTAATCCTAATCTGAACTCCCTACCTAAACCTAAACCTAAACTTGAAAACCCAAACCTAAACCCGATCCCGAACTCGAACCTGATTTCCTATAAAAACCTTAACCTATTCTCAAATCTGTAAACCTAAACCTAATCCTAATCTAAACCGTCTAACCTAAACCTAAACCTAAACCTAAACTTGAAAACCCAAACCTAATTGTCCAGTCCTGAATTCTTAAACCTATACCTTAACCTATTCTCAAATCCCTATTCCTAAACCCGCTTGCCTACCATGACCTAAACCTAAACTTGAAAACCCAAACCTGAACCCGATCCCGAACTCGAACCCGATTTCCTATACGTAAAACTTAACCTATTGTCAAATCTCTAAACCTAAACCTAATCCTAATGTAAACCGCCTAACCTAAACCTAAACCTTAACCTAAACCTAAACCTTAAGTTGAAAACCCAAACCTAAACCCAAGTCCTGAATTCTTAAACCTAAACCTTAACCTATTCTCAAATCCCTAATCGTAAACCCGATTTCCTAAACCTAAACCGGGTCCTAAACTTGAAAACCCGATCCCGATCCCGATCCCGAACCTGCCATCGAGCCCGATTTCCTAAACCTAAACCTTAACCTATTCTCCATGCATTTCACGGTCAATCCCCTTCAATTCACTATCATGTACCCAAAAATGATGTAGATCTAAAGCTCAATGGACCACATGATAGAAAACAGTGGAGACTGAAGGAAAAAAAAAAAGAAATAGAAACAATCGGGGTCGACCGGGTACGACCCGGTCGACCCCAACTCACTGGATGCAGGGATCCAGAATTCTCCAGCGAGTTGGGGTCGACCGGGTATTTCCCGGTCGACCCCATTTAAGTGAAATCAACTTAAATGGGGTCGACCGGGTTATTACCCGGTCGACCGGGTTACTGTCCAGCGATTTGGGGTCGACCGGGGTGTCTCCCGGTCGACCCCATTTAGGTATAATTCACGTAAATGGGGTCGACCGGCTCAACCCGGTCGACCCCAACTCGCTGGATACTTCTGGGATCCCTGGATCGGTTTTACCTATGGCTACGGTTATTAGCTACGGTCTTTATCTGTAGCAATTGGGAATATATCTCCGTAGCAATACCCGACTGAAAAACCAATGTCCTCAATTGGCTTCATGATCATATAAATATATCTCCGTAGCAATACCCTTGGGTTAGCAATGTCCTTAATCAAATTGCTTGTCACAAATCCAAGTGTTTGCTGTAAATAAGAGTAACATGACAGTTTGGGTGGTCAAGGGTAAGCAGATTCAAGGTTGAGGCTATCTATAGGTACGCCTTGGGCCATGTTTGGATACATGTATTCAAATTGAAAAGAAAATAAAAGGTAATGATTAGGCAATGATATTTCCATAGCACTATTGAGGTGTGGATTTCATTTTTACGGTCTTGTTTGAATAGAAAGTGGAAATCTTATATTTGTGAGACAATGGTCACCTAGTTTTATGTCAAAGAATCCAAACTATGGAAAAATGCAACAAAAACTTTGTTGATTCCTCTCTTTTCTTTGCCATCCAAGCGTCTCAAACTGTCACATCAATGGAAAAACATTTTCCATGGAATGGTGCCATCCAACATGCCCAGGAGAGGATGCAGGTCTTCTTGTGGGCCTTGATGAATGACAAGAAATCGTACGTCTAGGAATGTAGACAAAAAGTCCTCTCTAGCGTCCAAACATGCCCAGGAGTGTGATGCTTATCAAGCCACAGGCTGCTACAACCTCCTATGCTCGGTTTCATTCAGTAACAGTGAAATTGCAATGGGGGCCAGCATCTTCCCAGTCTCAGGCTATCATGGTTCCCAATATGATATCAGTATACTTGTCTGGAAGGTAAAACAAAAGTACCCAGATAATTAAAAAATAATAAAAGAAAGATAGAGAGAGAAGAGAATCTCTGACACCTTCCAGGTATTTGTTTGTCTGTCTCCCTTCTTGGGTTGATTTGTTCAGTTATTAATGGATGGGTGGAAATTTGGTGTTGGGTGTTTTGAGCATATGGGCTTGGATTTTTACTGGCTATATAAGTTTTTGCGTGTTTGGATGCTCAGTTCAATTGCATATCATTTTATTAGGATTCTTGTACAGAAATTGACCGCATTTAGTGATTGTAATTTGGAGGTAAGTCTTCCAATGTGAGGGGCAGTTGGGCTAGCCCCAAATTTATCTAGGACCTGTTTGCTTGGGTGGTCGATCATTTTGTTTTGAGCCTCTTGATGAAAGGCAGCAGATTGGAGATGGGTGCCTTTTCAAAGTTTGCTTGCTCTCAAGGAGGACATTTCGATAGACCAAACACCTGATTCTTTTGGATAAAAAATTACAGAGATGAGCCTGAATTCCCCATCCAAATGGACCCTTGAATGATGAGAAAAACTTTGATACTCTGGCAGGATTTGATGGATGATACATGGGCACTCGTAAGTCACTTTGAAATTGCATAAGATAATTTAAACTAAACTGTCAAAATAATTGGTCTAAGTTACATGGATCTCAACAAAAAAAAAATTTGATTTCCAATTGTTTGATTTGTGGACATTTATTGGATGGTTGAAATTGAAAATATCCAATGGATGGCATTACTCTGAATCTGCCAACTCTTTTTTTAAGTAAGTTATTTATTTGGGTAGTTATTTGATACTCCGGCTGGGTTCGATGCTTGATATACAGGGTCTCAGATATGTACACATGGTGAACATTCAAAGTTTTGCTAAACTGACTATTTATGAAACCACTGTCTGAGTCAAAATCTCAAAACCAAATTGTTGAATCAAGTGGACCTCTGATTAGTGGACACTTGTTTGTTTGAAATAAGACCATGATGTAGTTCCTTCTCCCTCGCGGTTCATATATTTTTCTAGATCATTTTATGGTATGAGACTAAAATTAGGTATATCCAAATCTCAATTAGACAATAAGACATGAGCAGTATTGAATAAAGGCAGCCTGACATTCCACTCATTCTGTCAGCCTGTTAGTACACTTCAGTGTCCGCCAACCCCAGTAGGGATCGATACAGGACAACCTACCGCTGACTTTGGATATAGCTACACACAAACTCACAAGCACACAAACAAATGAAAGGAAAGATAAAACCCATTTTGTTCACCAAACCTGTTAAAAAACAAAATTAGCAGTCAGGCAAATCCTCAAAAACAAAACAAACCAAAAAAAAAAACTTTGTTCCACAAATGCTAACACCGCTCCAAACACACAAAACAAAAACAAATGTTGATGGATCTGTATGCGTTTAGCTCCGCTTCTTCTTCAAGTATCTGAACTAGTGGTCTACTGGATCACGGATATCAATCATCCAGTTTGTGAATCAGTTCGGTGCGGCGCTGCTCTTCATCCTTTTGAACACAGCATAACAGATCCTTCAGGATGCGAAGATCTTCTCATTCCATTGCTCCTGTTCGGTCCTTTGGGTCTTCATTTCAGCCCTCATATCAGTTATTTTGACCAACCGAGGCCAGTTCCTCTTCCACCGGGCTGAAGCGCTCATGTATAGGTGGGGGGGGCACACAAAATCTTCATCAATGTCTTCGTCATTATCTTCCTCCTCCTCCTCCTCCTCCTCTCTTCTTCCTCCTCCTGCCTTCCTTTGACTCTTCTCCTCTTTCAACGTCTTCTTGTTGAATCAATTTCATTCTTTTAATACTATTCGTCAATAAAATTTTGCGACTCTAAAGGCGCAGTGAGGATGAAACCAAACCCACAATCATTGGCCATCTTACAAATCAAACCGACCGAAGGGTAAGGATAGATTGGTTTTGGTGGTGGCGGCATTCAAGAGTGACGCATTACAATAGACGGGTAGCAAACTTTCACGCCTGTACCTACTAAATACAAAACCTCCAACATATAGTGTTTACTGTGTATGATTTCCCGATCTAGGATACAGATTGTACGTGAAAACAAGGTGAAGGAACTGTAAACCGGAAGCATCCTTGCTGACTCCAAGCAGTTATCACCTACGACCCATTGCTTAAGTTCGCCACAAACAATAACAGCATCTCGTCCCTATACCTAGACCTCTTCGCATCCTTATATGGAACAATCACTGTCCCACATGGCACCCCACTAATCCTCTCAATGTCCTTAACTTTAAATGTTATCAACGAATTACCGATGCTACGTCGAAGGTCATTGACTGTAGATTTGGATTCTGAATTGAAGCATAGAAATGGCGCACCGTCTCGGGTCGGCATTGTTGTAGGGGTGTGAAGATGGGATTCCACCCATCTTTGCAAGCCACTTTCTCTCTGTTGTATCGACGAACAAGTCTTTCGCCATACCTCTCAAGGTTACCTTGCGTTCGGCGAATCGGCTCAAATCGATGGCCGGTTGTACATCTACTCCTTGCTGTCTTGTTGACGGGCCGGCCCGAGACGTGGAAGGACCTGATCGAGGTCTCAATCTCGTAGCCTGCGTAGCCGCGAGAGACGCAGTTAAGCATTCAACGCTCCTTCTCTTGGAGCGACGATTGAACTGTTGTTCCCGCCCATCCTGGCGTTCACGCTTCTTGGCCATGGGGTGTTGCAAAACTTTTGCAATGGAGGGATGGAAAGATTCCGTTTCCGGAATGGTGGAAGAAAGAGAAAGTAGACGGTTTTGGCGGAGAGAAGGAAAAAAAAGGGTTTGCAATGGAATAGAATAAAAGCAGAGGCTTTTGGGGAAACGGGACTGCCGGACCCGGTCGACCGGGTAATACCCGGTCGACCCCAACTCTCTGGACACTTACCCGGTCGACCGGTGGTAAGTTACCCGGTCGACCCCATTTTAGTAAAATTTACAAAAATGGGGTCGACCGGGTATTACCTCGACCCGAGTAGTAGGTAAGTGTCAAAAAATTTGAAGAAGTCCGGGTAAGACCCGCTTGACTCTGACTGTTTTCCATTGTCACAACTTCTGTGAATTGAAGTGAATTGTCTTGCAATGCATAGAAATGATGAATGTGTGAAATTAGAGGAATTATCCATGAAATGCATGGAATGGAATTACCCCGCTGCTTTTCTAGTTTTAAGTCAGTTCACGGTCATTTTAACTCAGTTCACCGTCGGTTGAGGTCAGTTCACGGTCTTCATCAATAACTCGGTGGGGTCTGCAATCTCGACCAGACAAATCTCAAATAAAAAGTTTAGAAAAGAGAGTTTTTGTGTTTAGGTGGACAGTCGCAGAGGGGAAGAAGTAATCGGAGAATAAGTCTGGTCGGATAGGATGAAGAGCAGGGAAATTCGCTAAGAAGTAATCAGATTGTAGGGTGTGAAGATGGGTATGACAGCATTGAAAGGGACGTCTGTTTTAGAGCCGGGACTTTTCATCATGGACAAGGTCGTCCGTACGCCTGGGGAGTATTCTTGGCAACAAAAAAGAATGGGTCTAAGCTTGTTGTGGGCCATATACTGTCGTACAGCTGTCGATTTCTCTCGCTGTTTTTCACTTGGTTAGTGTGTATGGGAACAATGTACTAACTTAGATTATCAGTGAAAGTGTTTCCGTTTTGGTTTATGATGTGTTTCCGCTTGGGTTTAGGTTTAGGTTATCAAGTTAAGGTTTAGGTTTAGGTTTAGGTTAGGCGGTTTAGATTAGATTAGGTTTAGGTTTAGAGATTTGAGAATAGGTTAAGGTTTAGGTTTAGGAAATCGGGTTCGAGTTCGGGATCGGGTACGGTTTGGGTTTTCAAGATTAGGATTTAGGTTTAGGTTGGGGAGTTGAGATTAGGATTAGGTGTAGGTGTAGGTTTTAGGGATTTGAGAATATATTTAGCTCATAAGTTATAGATTAGGAAAAACAGCGAGACAAACTAGGAAAAACAGCGAGGCAAACTAGGAAAAGCAGCTAGGCAAACTAGGAAAAGCAGCGAGGCAAACTAGGAAAAGGAGCGAGTCAAACAAGGAAAAGGAGCGAGGCAAACTAGGAAAAACAGCGAGGCAAACTACGAAAAACAGCGAGGCAAACTAGGAAAAGGAGCGAGGCAAACTAGGAAAAGCAGCGAGGCAAACTAGGAAAAACAGCGAGGCAAACTAGGAAAAGGAGCGAGGCAAACTAGGAAAAACAGCGAGGCAAACTAGGAAAAGGAGCGAGGCAAACTAGGAAAAGCAGCGAGGCAAACTAGGAAAAACAGCGAGGCAAACTAGGAAAAGGAGCGAGGCAAACTAGGAAAAACAGCGAGGCAAACTAGGAAAAGGAGCGAGGCAAAACTAGGAAAAGGAGCGAGGCAAACTAGGAAAAACAGCGAGGCAAACTAGGAAAAGGAGCGAGGCAAACTAGGAAAAGCAGCGAGGCAAACTAGGAAAAACAGCGAGGCAAACTACGAAAAGGAGCGAGGCAAACTAGGAAAAACAGCGAGGCAAACTAGGAAAAGGAGCGAGGCAAACTAGGAAAAGGAGCGAGGCAAACTAGGAAAAGCAGCGAGGCAAACTAGGAAAAACAGCGAGGCAAACTACGAAAAGGAGCGAGGCAAACTAGGAAAAACAGCGAGGCAAACTAGGAAAAGGAGCGAGGCAAACTAGCGAGGCAAACTAGAAAAAGGAGCGAGGCAAACTAGGAAAAACAGCGAGGCAAACTAGGAAAAGGAGCGAGGCAAACTAGGAAAAACAGCGAGGCAAACTAGGAAAAGGAGCGAGGCAAACTAGGAAAGCAGCGAGGCAAACTAGGAAAAACAGCGAGGCAAACTAGAAAAGGAGCGAGGCAAACTAGGAAAAACAGCGAGGCAAACTAGGAAAAGGAGCGAGGCAAACTAGGAAAAGCAGCGAGGCAAAATAGGAAAAAACAGCGAGGCAAACTACGAAAAAGGAGCGAGGAAACTAGGAAAAACAGCGAGGCAAACTAGCGAGGCAAACTAGGAAAAGCAGCGAGGCAAACTAGGAAAAACAGCGAGGCAAACTAGAAAAAGGAGCGAGGCAAACTACGAAAAGGAGCGAGGCAAACTAGGAAAAGCAGCGAGGCAAACTAGGAAAAGGAGCGAGGCAAACTAGGAAAAGCAGCGAGGCAAACTAGGAAAAACAGCGAGGCAAACTAGGAAAAGGAGCGAGGCAAACTAGGAAAAGCAGCGAGGCAAACTAGGAAAAACAGCGAGGCAAACTAGGAAAAGGAGCGAGGCAAACTAGGAAAAACAGCGAGGCAAACTAGGAAAAGGAGCGAGACAAACTAGCGAGGCAAACTAGGAAAAGCAGCGAGGCAAACTAGGAAAAACAGCGAGGCAAACTAGGAAAAGGAGCGAGGCAAATTAGGAAAAGCAGCGAGGCAAACTAGGAAAAACAGCGAGGCAAACTAGGAAAAGGAGCGAGGCAAACTAGGAAAAACAGCGAGGCAAACTAGGAAAAGGAGCGAGACAAACTAGCGAGGCAAACTAGGAAAAGCAGCGAGGCAAACTAGGAAAAACAGCGAGGCAAACTAGGAAAAGGAGCGAGGCAAACTAGGAAAAACAGCGAGGCAAACTAGGAAAAGGAGCGAGGCAAACTAGGAAAAGCAGCGAGGCAAACTAGGAAAACAGCGAGGCAAACTACGAAAAGGAGCGAGGCAAACTAGGAAAAACAGCGAGGCAACTAGGAAAAGGAGCGAGGCAAACTAGGAAAAGCAGCGAGGCAAACTAGGAAAAACAGCGAGGCAAACTAGGAAAAGGAGCAAGGCAAACTAGGAAAAACAGCGAGGCAAACTAGGAAAAGGAGCGAGGCAAACTAGGAGCAGCAGCGAGGCAAACTGTAATATCAGCGGAGCAAACTAGAAAAAGGGCAAATTGAAATATGCGTGGGGCAAACTGATGGTGGGGTGAGTGGATTTGTTAAAGTAAATGGGGTAGTTTATATCTTTCCAGTCCTTGTTATCATTGTCAGTGTACAATGTAGTTGCTATTTGGCATGCAGACAAATATTTCCTTTTTCAGCAAACGTAGAAATTGAGCGAGGCAAACTGGAAAAAACAGTGAGTCGGGTTTCCCTTTTATGCCGCTGAAGTTCTTGTCTATCAGGCATATTTGAGCTTTTGCTCATTATAGTATCAAATAAATTGCCTTGCATTGATTTCCAATTGCATTTTCCTAATCGGCATCCTATAGCGGGACAAGCAGCAAATATAGTGGGACAAGATAGAAAGTTCATTAATCATCCACGAAGATTACAAAGTATGCTATACATCAAAACACAAAATAAGCTACAAAGTATGTTATTTTTCAGGAATGAGAAACTTGCACTTCCGGCGATTATGCCCAGTTTGTTTGCATCGCCCACACTTTATTGTTTTCGATTCCTCTCCACGCGATGGAATTCTAAGCTTTTTGGGTCTTCCAGCAGGCCTCCTTTGTCCTGGGGGTTTAATTTGCGCACAATACTCCTTGAAGCCCACTGAAATTTCTTCCCACTCACTCTTGTCACGTACTGGGTACACCGGTTCGTTATACGTAGCTATGTAATTTTGCACCGTGTAGAATGGGGAACAGTATGAGTAATGAGGGAGATTGTAGTTTATACATGCTGACAGGACATGCATACAAGGGTACCCCTTCACGCCAAACTCGCGACATGTACACGAACACTCACTGAGCTTGACGGTATCATTATAATCTCCCACGACATAGTACTCATCTCGAGAAATAGGATAACAGCGAACATCTCGCGCCTGCTGCACAAGATCCTTTAACTGTTGCTCCGCCCATGACGTCAATGGCCCTACAAACGATGCCACAGATTCTCTCCTCTTATAAAACAATTCCTGTATCTTCAATCTAACCCCTTCAATCAATTTTGTAACTGGGTATTCGCGTGCTTCTTTGAAGAGGGCATTAACACACTCGGAAATTTTGTAGTAACCAAGTTGAATCTTTTTCCTGGAAAGTGCGAAGATGCCCATCTCTCGTATCCGATTTCTGTCAGCCATGCATGTACTGCGGGGTTGGACATTTCGATATCATGCATCACTTTTTCAAATTCAGCCACCCTACATGTCTTCACTGCCCGCCAGAAGTACATCTCCAATGACTTATCTTTAAAGGTGTCCACCAAGTTTCTGTAGATATGATACGCGCAGTAGCCATGAATTGCACGTGGGAAGACTTGGGGAACCTCTTTCAGTAAACCTTTATGTCGATCAGATATAATAACAAGATCCTCCAAAGACCCTATCGCATCGCTAAGGTAAGTAAGGAACCAATTCCAACTGCTACCGTTCTCCGATTCTCCGATGCCAAATGCAACTGGAAATATATGGTTGTCCCCATCTAAGGCCGTGGCGATGAATAGAACACCCTTGTATTTGCCCTTTAAGTGTGTCCCGTCAATGGCTAATACCCTCCGCAATGATTTCTGAAAACTTCTAATGCATTGTCCGAGCGCAACAAAACATCTTTCAAACCTGAAAGTCTCTTTGTTAACACGCAGGGCAGTCACTGTCCCTGGGTTGACCGTCCTCAACTCATGCAAATACAAGGGGAGTTGATTGTAGGAGTCTTCATAAGACCCCATCACCTGATTGATTGCAAGCTCCCTGGCTGCCCATGCCTTCCTATAACTGATAACAATATTATACTTCTCTTGCATGGCGAAGATATATCACGTGGCCTCAACCCCAGGCGTTGCTCGATGCGGCTAACAACTAAATCACATGCTAACTTACTGCTTGCTTGCCTGTGATCGCTCCTCATCCATGACATGCCACACGTGTGATTTCTCGTATAAGTCCGTATCTTGAAAACACCCGAATCACCAACGCGTGATGCATGAACCCTCCATTTACATCTATCATCGAAGCATACGACCGTAAATCTCCGGGAATTTGAGTACAGTACCTTGTACTGGAATTTATTTTGAAGGGCAAATAGGCTCAAAACATGTTGGCACCGACTCTTATCCTTGAATGTTTGCCCTTCGCCTATCTCAATTGATTCACTTAACGAATCCGTATATTCCAGCATTGCCGCATTGGTGAATGCAACATCATCAAACGACACGGGAACTTGACGGGTGTTGAAGTTTGCTGTTTCGGGCATGTCTGGATGCGGGATGTCGTTTTCAGGATTGATGTATCTTCGGGCTGTGGATGATGACGGCAGATCTGCTGTTGTTGCTAGAGGCGGTGCCATGTAATCACAAATGAGGTCAACGTCACATGCATCGCTGACTTCGGCACTCACAAATCTTGATGTTTGGGGCGGCTCGGGGAGTCGGTCATTTGTTCCTCCTACTTGTAATGGATTTGGCTTATATTGAAATTCCACGCCATGCTCTTCTGGCAGACTGTCAACGTGTGTTGTCATATTTATGTGTTGGATTGTCTCGATGACCAAAGGGATGAACTTTTTTGAATGCTCCAGCTGTGTTGTCAGGAACTCTTTCACGTCATCGTCGTCCTCGAGTACGGTTGGAGGGATTGATGTATTGGAACAGGGATACAAAACTTTCATCCGAACATCACAATCTGTTGGTGTACTCTTCATAATCCTGTACATTCTGGATAGAAGTTCCTCGTACGTAGTATCAACATCTAGCGAAATAGTTTTTGTACTTCCACTCTTGTACATCCATTGCGTGTTTTCCCATTCTAACTCCCCGCCATAGCAACAGATGATTCTCGTAGCCATAATCTGGAAATCAATACAATGAGAAATTATCAATAAAACGTTAAACAACGGAAGCTTGACATAATTCTAAACTCAGTTAACTAATAGAAGACCGAAAACTCGTTTTCCCTTATAGATGAGAATGATACAAATCTTAAGGAAATAAGGAGTAAGCTGGAAAAATGCGCGAGACAACATACAAATTGAGCAAGGTAAATATGAAATTCAGCAGGGGGGGGGGGGTGTAAGCATGAAATTCAGTAGGGCAAACATTAAATTGAGCAAGCCAAACATGAAATCGAGTAGGGAAAACTATAAATTAAGTTATGCAAGCAAACATTTAATCGAGTGCATGTAATCCCCATCAACACATAAAATTTGTTAAGCCTGACGCATGAAATTGATTAAGCCTAACACATGCGCATCGACTTGCATTAAATTGACCTTAGCTGCCATCAAATAAGTCCATCAGTAAATTCACTGAGCTACTATGAAATAAACAACTAGAGCTCATACGGATTAGGCATTCAACGAAGCGAATGATTTCATATGGTGCATGTTTAATTTTGTGACATTAACTATCATTACATTGAGCAAGGAACGCGTAGAATTTGATCAACGCAAACTAGGAATTGATCGAGGGACGTATGACATTTTAGCGCGGGGAAACATGCAATACATTAAACATGCAATACATTAAACCAAGCTGATCTTGTTTTATTCTTTCATCAAGATTTTTGTTACCTTATCAACAAGTAGAATAGTAAACAAACATTAAAGAAACATTATAATGGGCTATAGGGAGTATTTAATTATAAGACGTCAAATCGCCATTGTTTTCGCTACTATGGTGTACCTAAAATTTGAATTTTCCTCATTTTTGGCCTCGTGTCTTAAATGATATAAGAGGTATTTAATTGTAGGATATCCAATCACTGTTGTTTTCTATGGTGCACTTAAAATTTGGATCTTCTTCATTTTTTGCCTACTGTCTTAAAATAACATGGCAAAACGGATAAATGGTGTGGATATAGAATAAATACATTCTAGTGTGAGCCCTACATAGAATAAATTAACCTTATTTACCATGAAATTGAGCGATCATACTATGAAATTGATTGAGGCAAACATTAAATTGTCTACCATGAAATTAAGTTGGGCAAACAATAAATTGACATTATCTTATCTACCATGAAATTAAGCTGGCCAAACATTAAATTGAGTGATCGCATGAAATTTATCAAGGCAAATATTAAATTGACCTTCTCTTATCTACCATGAAATTAAGCCGGGCAAACATTAGATTGAGTGATCCTATTGCGAAATTTATCAAGGCAAACATTAAATTGACTTTATCTTATCTACCATGAAATTAAGTTTGGCAAACATTAAATTGAGCGGTCCTAGCATAAAATTGCGCAGCGTAAACATGAAATTCAGCGAGCATAGCATGAGATCAAGTAAGCCCTAACATGGAATTGAGTGAGCTTCAAATGGAATTGAGTGAGTTTCACATGGATTTGACCGATCAACACATAAAATTAACTAAGCCTAACGCATGAATTTGAGTAAGCCTAACACATAGAATTGACCGAACTTCGCATGCAATGCAATTGTACGAGCTGAACATTTTTCTTCACAAATATCTGTACCACCAACTACCATAGTACAAGTCAAATGTAGGTTGAAGGAAGGTGCTTTGGAGTGAGGGAATATTTTGAACCTTTTCAAGGATTGCAAGTCCAGCTACTTCATGGGATTTCACGTAACCCTAGCCAAGACGAAAAATTGTAAATGTAGAATGATGATATCAGCATGATTCATGGAGAATTCTATGAGAAAAATGAAAAAAAAAAAATAACCTCCGTACCTCGATTTATGGTTGAAAGGGAGTGAAATGCTGTTATTTTCAGGAGGTTTTTTTCGTTGAGGGAGTGAAAGCAACGTACGAAGGTAGCAGCAACTTTTTAAACCGAAATCGGATTGGTTACTCACCCTGCCACCATCCAATGGCCGTGGTGGGTGTTTTGTGAGCCCCACCATGATGTATGTGTTTCATCCATTCCGTTCATTCATTTTTACAGTTCATTTTAGAGTTTATTCCAGAAAATGAGAGGGATATAAATCTCAGGTGGACCACACCACAAGAAGATCATATTCATTGGATATTGACAATTACAACTCTCCTAATGCACAATGAACTGTTTATTTCACATCTAATCTGTTGATTAGTTCATACAGGCCTAGATGAAGATAAAAACCAAAAATCGGCTTCATCCGAAACTTTTATGGCCTCCTAATGGTTTCTAATAGTAGACGTTCATTCAACAGTTTTTCCTGTGATGTGGTCCAGTTGAGATTGGAATATACCTCATTTTCGGTCTCATACCATAAAATAATCTGTTAAAATATATGGACGGCATGGATGAAAAGTATACATCATGGTGTGGCCCACAGTCCACCGACCATCTGCCGTAACTTGGTGGCAGGGGGGTACCGATTCGGTTTCCGTGAGACGGAGGGGTATTTTCGTCCTGAAATCCCGACTCCGTACGAGGAGGTCCAGTTGCGTACTCGAAGTTTGTATTGTTTCACAAAAACCGCTGGATAAAAGGTGGGGTCCACATTCGTAAATTTCTCACAGATAATTAAATGAGAAAAACAATACTCTGGCAGTATGATCGATGATACTCAGGCACTTAAAAATCACATAAATATGAAAAATAAATCATTCAAATTAAACTTCTCAAATTATGGGTCCCAGTTAACATACGTCATAAATAAATAACTGTGCCTGTTTAATCATCTTACCAACAGATTGGTGGACGTTTGTTGGACGGTTAAAAATGAAAGGTAATCAATGGTCCTATTTTAATAAGAAAGTGTCCACTGATGTTGCTCTGCCAATCTGATTTTCTTTTGTGACTAAGGAAAAGGTAGGTTCCACAGTTTAGTCGGTTTATTTTGAGTTAATATGTGCCATACTGACAATTCGAAATGTACGTGTATCAAGCATAATATTCTGCAAGAGTATTAAATAACTTTTCCTAATTAAATGCCCTGCTGTTGGGACTTTTTAACAGAAATGGCATTGACAGCTACCCACGCTCAGTTATTTACGGTCAGCTGGGAATACGACCAGACGACAGCGACAAACGTTCACACGCCACATACAATGCTTTCTTTCCTTCCAATGCTTTATTTCTTTGAAATTCTTATACTCTAACTATCATTTGACTCAACCTCCATTATCCTTTTGGGCCTGTTTGGGCGGTGGGATTAGGTGGGACGGATTTAAAAAAACATAATTATTACCCATGGCAAGGATTGTCCCCAGTTGCAATGAGATAAGATTAATGTCATGCTTGGTTGATAATACGGTGGTACATTGAACGGATATACCCACCATCATTTGAAATTACTGAAAATAACACACTTGTGTTATATCAAAACCGTTCATTTGTTTTGTAACCTCATTTTATAGCATGAGCTTATAAATGAGGTAGATCCAAAACTTATGTGGCCCCAAAGAAGTTTTCAACGGTAAGTATTCAATCGCCGTTGCTTTCTATGGTGGGGTCCACTTGAGCTTTAGATTTACCTATTTTTTGGCCCATGCTCTAAAATAATCTCGATAAATGGGTGGATGGTGTGGATATAGCCCACACATCATGGTGAGACCTACACAACTTGCTAACATTGAGTGAAATTGGCACGGACCCAATGCAATTCCATTTAATGTAATTCCAAGCTTTTCCACTCTTCCCAAACACGGAGTGGAATTGGCACAGGACCAGATGAATCCCATCCCACCTAATCTCTTCTAATCCCATCGCCCAAACAGGGCCTTAGTGCTGTCCCTGATAGAAGAATGACACATAGTATTGTATGATAAATAAGAAGTAAATGAAAAAGATATTCTAAGATTTTAAAGCGTTTTTATTTTTTGCAATTTTTCAACACATAATTATACTTTTACACATGGAAAGATGGTTGATAGAATGTTACGATCGATATATTAAAAACACAGTTAAGTTGTTTAAGATATAAAAGATAATCAAGGGTAATAAAAAAAAAAAATCTTAGCCAACAAAAGTAAAAGGCTGATAAACATTTGAAAGAGAAGTTGTAAAAGAAAAACATAACAATAGATTGATTTAGAGAGGGGTTTTTTTATTGCTAGCCGTTGCAATAAATGGAAGAATACTTTGAAGGAATAAACTATAGTAGAAATTTATAAAATAGCAAAGAACTTCAACAAAAAAAGAACAACCTACTCGATCCAACATAGTAATCAAACAAATTTATCTCATCAATTATTTTATCTCAGTTTATTATAAGAGTAGCGATAATCCAATAATGGTAATTGTTAATTATAATCTTTAGTTGTAATCCAAGTATATGCTTATACGTTGGATTTGTTCTTTATCTAATATCAAGTAATTCTTTCAAGAGATGCGTTATTGCAGTTACCCCTAATGATTGATTGTGAATTTTTCATTTTTGTTTTATTTGCATTGATATTCTAAAAGTCCTTTCTAATGTAAGTTACAAAGTAACCCATCTTCAGAAAAAGAACCCTACCCTTCGATTATTGCTAGATTGTTATAAACTTCTATGAGTAGCTAACTAAGCGACCGATCGTCTAAAAATATTGTTATATATGTTCATATTGGACGTATCTGCTTATTTTAATACTTTAAGGTCAAAGTTAATCGGTTTTGTAACGCCCCGGAAAATTGGGGGTCGTGTATAGACTCGACTCCCGAGTTCCCAAGTGTCACTTATCATGCATTTATAGTTTTTATGATTAATCAAATTTAACTGCGTAATTTAGAATTACCTGAGGCACGAAGTACAATCACACCAGTCTATTGAAATGAAGGATAACTCACATATATACAGGTCCAAAAATAATAAAGGGTCGCCCAAGGCGTTGCCCAACAAAACTACAAAAGAAGGCTATGTCCAAAAAGAATAAGCGGGCTCAGCAAATCCAAATCCAGCCCGATCAAGCCGATGGAGAGCCCGTCCTCCTCGTCCAAGCTCGCCTCGCCAGGCTCCTCATGCCCTGAGTCACCTGCATCTATGAATGGGTCTGGTTGGTGTTTTAAAACACCGTCCCAGAGTGGGAGTGAGTGATCAACTCAGTGTGAACTATTGGTCTCAAGTTCAACATGCATCAATTGTAATATGAATTTAATGAAAACAGACAATCATCAATACCTAATAACTCTTATTTAAAATGCATACATGCGGGATGATATGATCATGCATGCCCCAACACACCACTCCCTCAAGCGACTCCATCTAACGATCGCATATGACAGCACTCCCTCAGAGCGACCTCGACTTCCGAGTCGCCACCCTAACTAATGCGTGCAATGCGATCGTGTTAGCCGAGTTATTAGTTAAGTCCATTCATCCAGCAGGTTGAGGATTCTGATTCACCCTACGTATCAATGCCCTAAGCTGGTTGCGAGGCCAAGACCCCATCAACGCGTGAGGCCGAGACCTCGCGGTCCGTGATCCCGTCGGGTTCCTCATCCCCGACACCAAGCACATGAGGAGTGCCGAAAGGAAGGGATCGCTCGCGGTCACTACGGGGAGGCGCGGTACCCCAGCGTAGGCCGACAGCTCGGACATAGTGTCCCATTCCACCATGCCCGGCTCACGAGACTGTGGACCAATTACAATCTAGTTATCAATGGGCCACAATGGTTATAAGGTGTTTCAGGTTCCATACATATGTGAGCGAACAGGGTTAACAAACATGGTTGATCAGGTAGTAGGCTAGACCGCATGAGTCAGGCGAGCGTGAGACGAGTGACATCGGGCACAAGAGACCCATGTAGTCAAACTACAGCCATCCGAACACACCCGCCCAAACCCACTGGTCTAGCCCTAGCATAGTCCAACCGATGGGACTACCATCTCTCCTCGTGTTCCTGACCAACCTAAAGGCGTGGGGGTGATCCATAACAAGCCAACTATACTAGCTATCAACCAACATATCAACATCATATTTCATACATCTCAGTCATATGAATCAAATATTCCTAGCAAGAGGTCATGAAGTAAAGTGCGTGTAAGTCGTGTGGGTTTGTGAGGAAGTTAACACTTCCTCCATCTTGAGAAATCCCATGCATAAGAGTGATGAAATCATACATACTATGAAGCAATAATATATGGAGAAATCAACAAGGCTTGAGCATACAAACATCCATACACCAATCATGTAAGGAACAAGACAACATCATGCAAGCCAAACATACAATTTTAACATACATACAAATCCTAAGGTTCCTCTAGATACTCCTAACCTAGCATCCAAGCAATCAAAATCATTAAATATATATTAAAATTGGTGCTAGGCTACCTAAGAGCAATAGTCCACACCTTCGAGTCGTTGAAGGCTTGGAAAATGACCTAGGAATGCCGAACCCAGTGCCGATCGACCGGAATCCCTAAAGCAACATTTATATGTTAGAATCCTAAATAAATTTCTCCTCATCACAAGGGTTTCAATGAAAATGGGTGGTGGATCTTACCTACATGATCAACGGAGTGAAAAAGGTGGTTGTAGATGAGGAATCCTCCTTTGAGAAGATGTAGGGAGTTGTGGGGGTTTGATTTCCTTGGGCCATCCTTGCTCTTCTTTCTTCACTCTCCCTTCCTCTCTCCTTCTTTCTTCTTTCTTCCTCCTTTCTTTCTTCTCTCCCTCCCTTCTCTAGGGCAAAATCGTATGGGGAGGGGGTGCCCAAATAAGGCCTTTATATAGTGCCAGTTTTGGTGCAATTGGCCCCAAGTGTTGGGTCTTTACTATACTAACCCTATAGGAGGGTTTTTCTAACCTATGGGGTGTACTAGTCGATATACACCGTAGGATAGTTAGTCCTAATGATGATCTACGTATGGACACAATCGGCCCACCATTTCGACGCGCCGATCGACAAATATGATTAGAAGTCTGTCCAACGGTCACCGATGGTCGATCGGGGCCGCGGCTATACGGATGTGAGCGGAGAAATATCCTTAATCCACGGGTAAAGTTTGGTCGTAAACCGACGGTCCGAAATCCTCAACTTGGCGTAAGAGTGGACGACACAAATCACTTAAGTTTCCATAATTTCCCAAACTAGCCTTCTAGGGCTCTCTATTGAAGTTGGGGTGGCCCTGACGCCCCCAAGCCGCCATTTTTGGTGGGTAGGTGTCTTATGGCTTGACTAGGGTCCATGCAAAATTTTAGGGCGAACGGATGAACGGATTTATGATCTGAGCAAGCGTTTCCGACCTTTAAGTGGCCATTTTGGGGTCATTCTGATTGAAGGGGCATTTCTGGTGGCCCTCTGGCCATAAAATTTATAGGGTAAGTGATCCATGACCCGATGAAGGGCCATGTAAAATTTGGGAGCGATCGGATATGGGGTTTGATCGCACGGGTCCGATTTACGATCAACGGTCATCGTGCCACGATCGGGGCCCAGATTTGGTGGACGGGCGTAGAAAAATACATCAAACCTTGACCGTAAATTTGGTAGAAATCCGACGGCTGGAATGCCTCGTATCCCGGTTTCTTTTGTCAATGCCAGATTTTAATATGGCATTGGTGGGGCGCATTGGGCAAGTGTCAGATGGTACTTCTGGGTGTCCACTGGGTCCGCGGTCCGCGATGGACCACAAGTCCAGTGAGATCTATGATTTCCTAAATTTTTAAATTTTTCTGACCTTCATCAGTCGCTGGGCGGCCCACATGGGTCGTCTTTAAGTGTAAACAGCCATCTGGCTTGGCGGCCCGCACTAGGCCCTATCACGGCCTGTCTGGTCTATTAAATTGGGTTAATCTTTGATTAATTAACTCATATATGAGCTAACATTGAGTGCTAATGGTCAGTATGTGATAATATAAGTTAATTAAAAAAAAAATCAAGGATTTTTAGAAATCCAAAACAGTGAAAATCCGGGATGTTACAGGTTTGGATCGAGCTTATGTATCAATTATGGCACGCCCGCATAATTGGAAACAATCGAGCAACGAACATCTACTTTTAAGATGATTAAACAGTTAAACATATGATTTTTTTACAATTAATGATTAGGTTGGCAACATTTTTGCTCTAAGCGGATTTTTGTGGTGTGGCCCACATTAGCACTGTTAGGATGTTCTACATGCTTGGCATGTTATCCTTAAACATCATAGTGGCCCCCATGATTGCTTACCTTAAGCATAAGAGGCTGATCCGATCATCAGTCGGGCAATCACATATGTCCTAATGTGTAGGGCTTTATTGGGTAGTGACCCTGCAATACCAAAGGGGGAGCAAATTAGTTGTTACCCGGATAATAGCTTAGTGGGTGTTACCCTAATCGTGCGGGGCCCTTTTTTTGTATATCCACACCATTCATTTGTTTTTCCATCTCATTTTAGCACGCGATCCCAAACCTTAAGGGGATCCACATCTCAGGTGGACCATACCACTAGAAACAATGATGAATGGCCATTAAAAAAAATTTGTGGGCTGCAAAAGTTTTGGATCAAGTCGATCTTTGTATTTTTCCCTTCATCCAGGTCTTCATAACATTATTAACATGTTGGATGGTAAATAAATATTACAAAAACCTTACGATGGCCCTATCGAATTTTTAATGATGAAGCACTCAATCACTACTATTTCTTATGGTGTGGTCCACTTGAGATTTTGATCTACTTATTTGTTGGTCTCATGTCCTTAAATGGGTTGCTGCTTATTTTTTGGTCTCATGCTGTAACATCCCGGATTTTCACTGTTTTGGATTTCCAAAAATTCTTGATATTTTTTTTTTAATTAACTTATACTATCACGTACTGACCATTAGCACTCAATGTTAGCTTATACACGAGTTAATTAATCCAAGATTAGCCCAATTTAATAGGTCTGACTGGCCGTGATAAGGCCTGGTGTGGGCCACCAAGCCAGATGGCTGTTTACACATCATTGACCGCTTGTGTTGGACGCACATCGACCGAGGATGGTCGGAAAATTCTAAAACTTGGTGTGGCCGTTGGTCTCACTGGGCTTGAATGCCATCGCGGACCGCAACTCCGGCAGACGCCCAGAAGTGGGATCTGGCAGGGGCCCCATGCACCCCACCAATGCTAGAATTGAAATCTGGCACTGATCAGGGAAATTGAAATGTGAGACTTTCCAACCATCGGATTTCTTCCAAATTTACGGTAATGGTTTGATATATTTTTCAACGCCCGTTCACCAAATCTGGGGCCCGATCGTGGCACGATGACCGTCGATCGCAAATCGGACCCGTGCGATCAAACCCTATATCCGATCGCTCCCAAATTTTGCACGGCCCTTCATCGGGCCATGGATCACTTAACCTATAAGTTTGATGGCCAGAAGACCCCCAGAACTATTCCAATCACCGAAATGGGTCCCACACGCCACTTAAAGGTCGGTGGCGCCCTTCCAGATCATATAACCGTTCATCCGTTCGTCCTCAATTTTTGCATGGACCCTAGTAGGGTTAGGAGACAACTACACACCCGAATTTGGTGGTTAGAGGGGTGTTAGGGCCACCCCAACACCAATAGGGAGTCCCATAAGTCTATTTTAGGAAATTATGGAAGCTTGGGGCCTTTTTCACCAAATATGGAATTATAAAAAGGGCCTCATTTGGGCACCCCTCTCCCCATACGAATTTTACCCTAGAAGAGAGAAAAGAGAGAAGAGAAAGAGGAGAAAGGAGAAGAAAGAGAGAGGGAAGAGGCATGGTGGACTCTCAATCAAGGTGGGGCCCAAGAGGATCAAACCCACAACCTTCTACACCTTCTCCAAGAAGAAACCCTACACCACAACCACCGAAAATCGTCCATGGGCCATCTAGGTAAGATCCCTCACTCATTTCTCTTGAAATCCTTGTATTGAAGAAGAAAATGCATGGATTTCTCTCATGTTTGAATTGTTTTAGGGATTCCGATCGGCCAACCTCCAAAACCCTCATTCCTAGGTCATTTTTGAGCCTCCAACGAATCACAAGGTGCGGACTATTGATCTTAGGTGGCCTAACACCATTTATAGTATGAGTCTAATGATTTTGGTTGCTTGGTTGTGGTATTGAAAAATCTAGAGGAATCTAGGAATGGGTGTTTGTTGAAACTACATGGATTTACATGCTTAACTCTTGTTGATGTTGATCTTGTCCCTCATATGTTATTTTGGGTTATGATGACTTCATGTTCTTGTTTGTGATTATTTTCCACAATGAGTTACTTCATAGTGCATAGTAATCTTGACTCTTGTGTATGGTTGATCCCTTGAAATGTTGGAAGTGCCTAGCTTCCTCTCTAACCCACGGCACACACATACACTTGTTTCTACTAATTTATCATGCTTGTTAGGTAAATAGACTTGTATGGTGGAATGTATGCAACATGACACTGGAATGTTGGTTGATAAGCTTGATGTTGGTATGTTATATCTCATCGTCAAACCTTTGGATTGTCGGGAACTCGAGGTTAGACGGTAGTCCCATTGGTTGGACTACCCTAAGACTAACCACGCAAGTCGGACGAGTGCATATGGGCGGCAGCAGTTCGACTGCATGGGTTTAGTACCCGATGTCGTTCATCTCGTGCTCGCCTGACTCGTGCGGTTTAGTCTACTTACTGGTAAATCATGTTTGTTAACCCTGTGTGCTCACATATGTATGGAACCTGAACCACCCTGCAACCATTGTAGCCCATTGATAATCTACTTATAACTGGTCCACAGCCTCGTGAGCCGGGCATGGTGGAATGGGACACTGTGTCCGAGCTGTCGGCCTATGCTGGGGTACCGCGCCTCCCCGTAGTGACCGCGAGCGATCCCTTCCTTTTGGCACTCCTCATGTGCTTGGAGTCGGGGATGAGGAACCCGACGGGATCACGGATCGCGGTGCCCTGGCCTCGCGCATTGAGGGGTCTCGGTACCGCAACTAGTTGAGGGCATTGATACGTGGGATGAATCAGTTTCCCAAACATGCTGGATGAACGGAATTAACTAATAACTTGGCTAACATATCATTGCATCGCATTAGCTAGGGTGGCGACTCGGCAGTCGAGGTCGCTCTGAGGGAGTGTTGTCATATGCGATCGTAAGATGGAGTCGCTTGAGGGAGAGTTGTGGCGAGGGCATGCATCATTTCATCCATCATGCATGCACATTAATAAGATTAGTTTAGTGACTGTGAATGATTGTTTTTCATTAAATCCGTAATATAACTGATGTTTGTGATAACTTGAGACTAATAGTTCACACTGAGTTGATCACTCACTCCCACTCTGGGACGGTGTTTTAAAACACCAACCAGATTCGCTCATAGATGCAGGTGATGCAGAATTGTGGAGCTGGGCGTTGCGGGCCTCGAGGAGGACGACGAGCGGACTCAGCTCTACTCTTGTGGACATGATGTTATTGTGATTTTGTTGAGTAACGCCTTATGCGACCCATTTATTTTTCTTTGGACCTGTATATATTGATCTCTTCATTTCAGCAGACTGGTTATGATTATGTTTCATGCTCCAGGATATTCCAAATTGTGCATTTAAGCTTGATTAACCATAAAACTATAAAATGTATGATAAGTGACACTCGGGAACTCGGGAGTCGAGTTTATGCACGACCCCCAATTTTCCGGGGTGTTACAGATGGTATCAAAGCAATAGTTTGGAATCCCTTGGGCCATGGGTCATGAACTCACTAACGCGTCCGCTGACTTGAGAGGAAACACAATAACGATACAAAAATGATAGAAAATGCAATGAAGACTTAGAATGGTAGGAACCATCCTTGAACCGAAACCGGCGACCTTAGACGAACGGTAAGACTTCGTAGGGATTAGGATTGGGTAGCGAGAGATAGTAGGGACGCTAGGAAACAGGTCCGAGAAACTTACAATACCTTAGCCCGATGATAGGAATGAACCAGAACTGAATAATTAGAGGGTCAAGGCCACCGTCCAAGTCCAAATGAGCTAACACCAAACCAAATTTGATAGTTTCGACCCATTGGGGGGTAAGGACTTAAGGGAGAACGAAATTTCAATGAAAATAGTGGAAATATAGAAAAATTTAATTTTGACCTCTAACAGGGAGGAATATCATGAAATGGATAGGCCCATTGCGTAGATCAGCTCGTTCTACCCCAAAATCATATATGGCACTTTCCGGGGAGCTTTTCCGACGCCCAGGAATGCCGACGGAACTCCGGGTCAAAAATCGGGGGGGTCACCCCGCCGACCCGCGTTTTCACCCCGCCGCCCACGGGGTCACCCCGCCGACCCGCGTGGCCGCCCCGCCAAGGCTCCAGCAGCCCGCGTGGCCCCCGCCGCTCACCCCGCCGCCGGCGTTGTCACCCCGCCGAAATTTCTACAATTTTAGGTCAACTTCAAAAATTCATATCTCCTTCGTTACAACTCCAAATTAGGTGATTCAAAAACCAGATTAAAGATAAATGAGTCTAGTTTTATATAAAAATAATTAAAAAATAAAATAAAAATTATAATATAGCTAAAATTAAGCTTTTCTAACAACTGTCCAAAATTTTTTTGATTTCGGACAGCTGTTGCTCCTAGAATTTTAATAATTTATTTACAACTCCAAATGAGATGAAATTTTGTGTGATGTCTTTAAACTCAATGATAAAATATTATAAAAATTTTAAAAATAATTCAGTGACAAAAATTACAAGAAACCTTACAAGAAATAGAGCTCATTTTCCATTACTCCCACTCCGTCATCTTCACTCTTCCATACTCAAACCTATCTCTTCAAAATTCATCTTCTCCTCCTACAAACTCTCCATCTCCTCTTCTTCACTCTTCCAACTCACCTTCTCATCTCTCATTCTTAAAAAAATCCTCAAACCCACCATCTCTTTCTTCCAACCACATATCACACTTCAATCATCCATTCTTCAAATCCTAAACCCATTATTCAAATCCCTCCCTTCCAACCAACTCCCACCAACATTCGCACCCTTTCAACATTCTTTAAACCCCCTCCAACTTTATTTCCACAATCCACCAAACCCATTCATTTCTCATTACTCAAAACCCATTCTCAATATCACCCTAAACTTCATTCCCAAACCCCTTTACATCAAACCCATTCTCAACACCTTTCCCTTCAACAAACCCATTGCCTTCAAAACCCATTCATAAGACAAACTCCAAACCCATTCCCAACCTCATTTCTCATAAACCAATCTCAATCCCTTCCAGGATCCCCTATCTTCAACTCATCTTCAAGTTCATTTCTTCAAACCCACACTCAACTCATTTTCCACCAAACCACATCCTTAAGGTCCATCTTCCTTAAGAAACCATCATCCTCCCATTACTTCCATCTCCCTAACCCATCTCCACCCTCTCATTTCCAAAAATCCCACATCACAAAACCAAACAACAACCATCCACATTCAAATCCATTCCTCCCCATTCCAAGACCATACTCAACTTCAAATTTCTAAAACCCATTCCATCCTCATTTCCCCAAACCCCCTTCAACAAATCCATTTCAAACCCATTTCCCTATTTGCACATTCTCAACAATTATCCATTTCCTTGCCGAGGGGAATGACATTCCTAACAACCGTTGCCTTTTTCTTCTCCATTCCGGTGATTCTTTTCTTCAAGGGGAAGAAGTACCCCCATCTTTGCCCGATCTGGAAGAGTAGTAGCATAACCTTTCCGATAATTAGTGGTTTGCTTTAACTCGATTAGGTCTACCTGCTTGTATTGAAGGATAGTTAGGACGTTTGCTTGACTAAGTTGTTTTTTCCCTTATGTTTGGAATGTCTAGAAAACTATGAAATCCATGTTGTATGATGTGACTAGCCATACTAATGGCACTTTGAATTTAATGTGAATGTATGGATTGTTTTTGAATTTTCTTGTCGCCTTATAAATGCTTGTATGTATGATTACCTTACTGCGTCTATCTTAACGTTATTAGCACTTTAAACCACCAGAATACCTTAAAACTTTCGATTCTTCCTTCCCTGTCAAAATTTATGAAACCAAAGCGTGATTTGCCCATAACTCACTAACCATAGATCAAAATGGTATTGGCGAGAAGAACCTTAACTTCCTGAAAACCTTTCTAGGACAGTCGTTCAATCATAGGCATCGCGGGAAACTCACCACCCACTAAAATATTATGAATGTGAAGCTTGAACTGTTAATGAATTTTGATGTCTTCCAAATGTTAAGATTGATCGGACTACGAATCACGGGACCATACACTTGCGATGTATTCGCGGCTTGACCCAATTCTCAATCCTGGGTGAACACAAACGGACTCACTGCTTTGACCGAGCAGAAGACCAGGATCTATCAGGATTTGGAAGGGATACAACGAGTTGTTTGCCCTGGTCAGGCGGACAATCTGCGTATCGGATTTGAGCCTACCACAACTGTCTTTCCGTATTAGCCCAATCCTAAAAGAGTAGAATATACCATCATTAGGTAAACTTTACCAACAACCTCTTAATACGATAATAATGATTTTGACATTTGTTTTCAAACCTCAAAGGCGAAAACTTTTAAGGGGGGTAGACTAGAATGAGCCAAACTAGTATAGATAGTACATACCTTACCATGCATATGAACTTGAATTCAACAAACCTAGGCAAATGAAATAATGAAACCTTTACTTACTACCCTTAGGCAATTTCGGGGACGAAATTATTTTTAAGGGGGGTAGATTGTAACATCCCGGATTTTCACTGTTTTGGATTTCCAAAAATTCTTGATATTTTTTTTTTAATTAACTTATACTATCACGTACTGACCATTAGCACTCAATGTTAGCTATACACGAGTTAATTAATCCAAGATTAGCCCAATTTAATAGGTCTGACTGGCCGTGATAAGGCCTGGTGTGGGCCACCAAGCCAGATGGCTGTTTACACATCATTGACCGCTTGTGTTGGACGCACATCGACCGAGGATGGTCGGAAAATTCTAAAACTTGGTGTGGCCGTTGGTCTCACTGGGCTTGAATGCCATCGCGGACCGCAACTCCGGCAGACGCCCAGAAGTGGGATCTGGCAGGGGCCCCATGCACCCCACCAATGCTAGAATTGAAATCTGGCACTGATCAGGGAAATTGAAATGTGAGACTTTCCACCCATCGGATTTCTTCCAAATTTACGGTAATGGTTTGATATATTTTTCAACGCCCGTTCACCAAATCTGGGGCCCGATCGTGGCACGATGACCGTCGATCGCAAATCGGACCCGTGCGATCAAACCCTATATCCGATCGCTCCCAAATTTTGCACGGCCCTTCATCGGGCCATGGATCACTTAACCTATAAGTTTGATGGCCAGAAGACCCCCAGAACTATTCCAATCACCGAAATGGGTCCCACAGGGCCACTTAAAGGTCGGTGGCGCCCTTCCAGATCATATAACCGTCATCATCCGTTCGTCCTCAATTTTTGCATGGACCCTAGTAGGGTTAGGAGACAACTACACGCCGAATTTGGTGGTTAGAGGGGTGTTAGGGCCACCCCAACACCAATAGGGAGTCCCATAAGTCTATTTTAGGAAATTATGGAAGCTTGGGGCCTTTTTCACCAAATATGGAATTATAAAAAGGGCCTCATTTGGGCACCCCTCTCCCCATACGAATTTTACCCTAGAAAGAGAAAAGAGAGAAGAGAAAGAGGAGAAAGGAGAAGAAAGAGAGAGGGAAGAAGGCATGGTGGACTCTCAATCAAGGTGGGGCCCAAGAGGATCAAACCCACAACCTTCTACACCTTCTCCAAGAAGAAACCCTACACCACAACCACCGAAAATCGTCCATGGGCCATCTAGGTAAGATCCCTCACTCATTTCTCTTGAAATCCTTGTATTGAAGAAGAAAATGCATGGATTTCTCTCATGTTTGAATTGTTTTAGGGATTCCGATCGGCCAACCTCCAAAACCCTCATTCCTAGGTCATTTTTGAGCCTCCAACGAATCACAAGGTGCGGACTATTGATCTTAGGTGGCCTAACACCATTTATAGTATGAGTCTAATGATTTTGGTTGCTTGGTTGTGGTATTGAAAAATCTAGAGGAATCTAGGAATGGGTGTTTGTTGAAACTACATGGATTTACATGCTTAACTCTTGTTGATGTTGATCTTGTCCCTCATATGTTATTTTGGGTTATGATGACTTCATGTTCTTGTTTGTGATTATTTTCCACAATGAGTTACTTCATAGTGCATAGTAATCTTGACTCTTGTGTATGGTTGATCCCTTGAAATGTTGGAAGTGCCTAGCTTCCTCTCTAACCCACGGCACACACATACACTTGTTTCTACTAATTTATCATGCTTGTTAGGTAAATAGACTTGTATGGTGGAATGTATGCAACATGACACTGGAATGTTGGTTGATAAGCTTGATGTTGGTATGTTATATCTCATCGTCAAACCTTTGGATTGTCGGGAACTCGAGGTTAGACGGTAGTCCCATTGGTTGGACTACCCTAAGACTAACCACGCAAGTCGGACGAGTGCATATGGGCGGCAGCAGTTCGACTGCATGGGTTTAGTACCCGATGTCGTTCATCTCGTGCTCGCCTGACTCGTGCGGTTTAGTCTACTTACTGGTAAATCATGTTTGTTAACCCTGTGTGCTCACATATGTATGGAACCTGAACCACCCTGCAACCATTGTAGCCCATTGATAATCTACTTATAACTGGTCCACAGCCTCGTGAGCCGGGCATGGTGGAATGGGACACTGTGTCCGAGCTGTCGGCCTATGCTGGGGTACCGCGCCTCCCCGTAGTGACCGCGAGCGATCCCTTCCTTTTGGCACTCCTCATGTGCTTGGAGTCGGGGATGAGGAACCCGACGGGATCACGGATCGCGGTGCCCTGGCCTCGCGCATTGAGGGGTCTCGGTACCGCAACTAGTTGAGGGCATTGATACGTGGGATGAATCAGTTTCCCAAACATGCTGGATGAACGGAATTAACTAATAACTTGGCTAACATATCATTGCATCGCATTAGCTAGGGTGGCGACTCGGCAGTCGAGGTCGCTCTGAGGGAGTGTTGTCATATGCGATCGTAAGATGAAGTCGCTTGAGGGAGAGTTGTGGCGAGGGCATGCATCATTTCATCCATCATGCATGCACATTAATAGATTAGTTTAGTGACTGTGAATGATTGTTTTTCATTAAATCCGTAATATAACTGATGTTTGTGATAACTTGAGACTAATAGTTCACACTGAGTTGATCACTCACTCCCACTCTGGGACGGTGTTTTAAAACACCAACCAGATTCGCTCATAGATGCAGGTGATGCAGAATTGTGGAGCTGGGCGTTGCGGGCCTCGAGGAGGACGACGAGCGGACTCAGCTCTACTCTTGTGGACATGATGTTATTGTGATTTTGTTGAGTAACGCCTTATGCGACCCATTTATTTTTCTTTGGACCTGTATATATTGATCTCTTCATTTCAGCAGACTGGTTATGATTATGTTTCATGCTCCAGGATATTCCAAATTGTGCATTTAAGCTTGATTAACCATAAAACTATAAAATGTATGATAAGTGACACTCGGGAACTCGGGAGTCGAGTTTATGCACGACCCCCAATTTTTCGGGGTGTTACACATGCCCTTAAATGGGCTGAAGAAATGGATGGACACGTGGATATATAGCAAATCATCAAGGTGGGCCCCATGGTAAGGTTAACGCTCACTAAGTTGTTACCCAATAATACCTAATCCACTCAGCGCTAACCTGATAGCCCGACTCAAAACAGTTCAAAATTTGGGTCAAGACCTACCCCAAGCCCAGCCCATTAACAGCTGGACGCGGATTGCGTCCTACCCCCATTCGGACGGTAATCCGTTTGGGCAGGGCTCTGTCGGGCCCACCGTGATGTAAGTGTTTTATCCACGTCATTCAACGCTTTTCTAGGATCATTTTAAGTTATAAACAAAAAAAAAAAAAAAAAATTGAGGCAGGTCCCAGGCTTAAGTGGACCACAAAGTGGGAATTGAACGTCCACCATTAAAAACTTATTGGGAGCTGGAGAAGTTTCGGATCAAGCTAATATTTGTGTTTTCACTTCATCCGCGTCTACATGACCTTATGATTAGGTTGGATGGTAAAAAACATTATGTTGGCCCTTAGAAAGGTTTCAACGGTGGGTGTCATTATAAGTGAAGCTTCCTTTGGTGTGGTTCGCTGGAGCTGTGGACCTGCCTCATTTTTATGATCCTACCTTAAAATGATCCGAGAAAAGCGTTGAACGGTGTGGATAAAACAATTACATTACGGTGGACCCCACAAAGCCCTACCCGGATGGATTACCATCCGGGCGGGGGTAGGACACAATCCGCATCCTTGACAGCTCTACTCCCGTACCAAAGTCGGTGGTTGAAAATCTATATGGGCCCACCATGATGTTTTTTTTTTTTTTTTTTACAGGCTGTTCATCCATTTTGCCAGCTCATTTTTTAGGGCATGAGCCTAAAAACGAAACAGATACAAGGATAAGGATCAGGTGGACCACACTACAAGAAACCACAGGGATTGAATGCCTACCATTTAAAACTTTTTTGGGGTAATGCCTAACCAATAAAACATTCTCACCGTTAGCATTGTGTTCTGTAGGGTCGTTCTAATACATTCATCGGGCTTACGGCATGATTTTGTATTGTTCCATGACTTGTAGCCCACCTAAGTTGCAGGCATGATTTTATATTATTCCTAAGTTGTGGCCCACCTAAGTTTTGGATTCACCATAGCTTTAGCGACCATAAGGTGAAGAAAAAGATGAATGGCGTAGATCAGATGAATAGTTTACGTGGGCCCTACGACATTCTAATACTGCCCCAAGTTGTGGCAGCCATGTGAGTGCACCATCATTCTCCTTGAATTATTTTTGTACTAACGCACCTACTTCTGAGTTAGGGGTGGTGTTACACTCCGGATTTTTGCTACTTTGAATTTGCCAAAAATCCTTTAAATTTTTTTTAATAACTAGCTACGTCATCACTTACGGACCATTGATGCTCGATGAGAGCTTATACGCGGCTGGTACCGATAAAGAACCATACAAATAAGATTGATCAACCGTAGAAAACCAATGAACCCAACCGATCACTAAAACATCAAGTTTATCCTCATGATTTGTTCACATAGGGCCCAAAATCTAACTGATCTACAACTGATTAATCAAGACGATCGTAACTAAATTAAAAAATATACACGAAGCCGAGTCAGATAAGGGTCGGGCCTTAATTAATAAACCAAATCAACCCAGTTACTCTTTTAACCTAAAACCAACAGTTTGGGGTGATCATGACCGAATCACCATTTTCAATAATTTCGAATAAGCCATATTGTGAATTTAGTTAATCCATACCTCAACAATTGCGCCCATGAAATCTCCCTACCCAATTTATTTTAGAAGTGCCCTGATTACCCGAACAAGCTCTAAACCGCTCGTTAGTAGGCCGTTAGTTTTGAAATTATGGAGTAATGTCCATCTCACTGGGCTTGTGATCCATCGCGGGAAAAGGACCCAAAAGACGCCTTGAAACAGATGATTCATGCTGTCAAGTCAGCACTTGTAAAGTACAACTCGCTCTAACACAGGCCTAAAATTTGATTTTTAAAACATATGGCCCCACCACTTAGGATAATAAATTAGGACATCTCAGCCATCGGATTTCACCCAAATTTGCACCATACGTTAAAGATATTTCCCGGCACTCGTCCGCCAAATCTGACCCCTGATCGAGAAACGGTGATCGTTGATCGCAAATCAGACCATTACGACAAAATTCCGCATCTGTTTGTCGTCAAACTTTGCCCAGCCCTTCATCAGGCCACGAGGCACCTATCTCATAAATTAGATGGGCCAGGGGGGCCATCAGGACGACCCTAATAGCAAATATGGGCTCCACAAGGCCACTGGAGGCATTTAGTAAAACATAGGGCCAAATGACTTAATTTCTGGATTTTTAATGCCCGAACCCTTTCATTTTCACCATTTCCAGGAGCTGAAATCTCAGAGAGAGAGAGAGGGAGGAGAGAGAAAGATGATTTTTGGGTGTGCGTTTGATCTTGGTTCTTGGGATTTGGGAATCCCAGCACCTACACCTCCCTCTTGTTGAAAAACGTTGACCCAAATTGCCGTTAGAGCAAGATTCCGCCCAATTTAAGGTAAGATATGATTCCGAATAATGTTTCCTTTAATTCTAGCTACATGCATGCATCTTACTGCCATTTTCTTGCAACTCAGGGCCCGACACGTCGAGTTTGGGGACTCGGCGACGTTAGGACGCTTGCAAAGGCTTCCGGTCGACAATATGTGCGGACCATTATCTTTAGGTGACCGATTATCGCGCCTAGCGTAGGTTTAATGAATGTGATTGGTGATTGTTAGTACATGTGGCTGAATTTTCATTTGGATTGCATAAATGAGAAATTAGGCTAGGAATTGTTAAAATTATGGAAAATAATTTGACCCTAATACCTCGAATATGTGACTTGTGCATTTGCATGCTCATGTAGGGTTTAGATATTTAAATTCTCCCAAATTGCTGCAAGTTGATTGTTGATTCCCCGATTTGGTGTTAACCATGCTTAAAATAATAACATGGATTGTTGTAATTTGGTAATTAGCAATTGATTTCTTGATAATATGATTAATTATGCTTGGGTTGAGGCATGAAATGTTGTAATTTGGTTGATTGGTTGAGTTACTTACCTTAAAATTCAATATATGGCTGAATTGTGTGCTTCATGTTGATTTATGGAAGATAAACTTCGGTGTATTGTTATATGATTGCACTTGTGATGTATAGGTTGGATTATGATATGCATAATCTGTAAATTTAGGTGGAGCTTTGCATGTTGCTATCCATCTTGTTACAATTGTTAGAATATGTTGAACATGATCCTCGTACTTTGGTGAAGATTAGTGTATTGTTATTCATATACTTAAAATGTTGGATTTTGTTGTCATTTATGAAATTATTCTTAAATTTGCTGAATTTATGTTATCCATCTGTGAACTTATCCTATCATGGATTGGCCGATAACCGGAATTATTCAGGAATCCCATCGTTGGATCAGCCCACGGGTAAATCTGGCCCGACTAGTTAAGCTATAAATTGTATCAGGCCATTCAGTTTATAGTTCAACTTGTGGGGGCATGTTGACTCTTAGGTCGGTCATCCTTGTACGTTAACCATGTTCGATCACGCTTGTATGAACCCGAAGTACCCTGAGACCTTTGCGCCCACTATTAACTGTAATTTACGGTCCACAAGACTCATGAGCTGGGGATGGTGGTATGAGACACTATACCCATGCTGTCGCTTACACTGGGCTGACGAGCCTCCCCGTAGTGTCCATTGAGCACTTAGACTCACGAGCCGGGAACGGTGGTATGAGACACTATACCCGTGATATCGGCCTGTGTTGGGGTGACAACCTCCCTACAGTGACCGCGAGTAGGACGTTTAAGTCTCAACTAATTTCATCTGTGTTTATACTTTTTTTTGGATTAACGACCCCAATATAGGGCTAAGGGTCACAAGAGTCACATGACCACGACCCCTGAGCCGTGCGATCGAATTAGGGCAATAACTCCATTAGGGTATTCTGGTTTCCCCAACTTACTGAATGAATGAACTTAACTAATCAACTTGGTTAACATGTTCCACGGCATTGCATTTATTATTGTTGACGATTATGCAGTTGAGGTCACTTTTGAGGGAGTATTGTTTCATTACGAACGTGAGATGTTGTCGCTTAGAGAGTGTTGGTTGGTGAGGAGCATGCATCATATCATAACCATGCATTTGCATTAACAACAGTATCTAGGGTTCTATGTTGTTTGCTGTTAATTAAATGTATTTTATACATGATAATTTGTGTGGTCTGTTGCTAATGGTACCACTGAGTTAGCTACTCACTCACACTCTAGGACGGTGTTCTAAAACACTAACCAGAATCTAGTATAGATGCAGGTACCTTGGAGCGGGATGCGCTGGACGATGTTGGTGTAGACGACGATGAGGAGCGGATGCACTCCCAGACTTCGACGGTTTCTTCTAGTTTATGGTTTGATGGTCGTGGGACATGGGCTAGGGCCCTAGTCATTGTGGGATATTTATCTGGGTGGGTCTAGTTCCCGGTTGGATTTTCTTAGTACTGTATTTTGGATATCTTACCTGTTTAGCAGCCCGTATTTATATTTTATGATATTCTCATGCTTATGGTTTGCTAAACCCGTCATTGCTAATAATAAACCTAAATGTATTGGAACTTGGAACTCAGTAGGGCATACGTGGCACCCAGAAATTCAAGAGCCGAGTTTCTACTCGACCCCGAAAATTCGGGGCGTTACAATTGGCAATCAATCCGAGCTACGAGCCAAATTCAAGGACCTCAAACCTAGCCAATGGTTAAGCCAGCTTGGCTTGGTTGGATGGTTTAACTCGAGTGGGTCGCTATTATAAAAGAAATTATGCTTTTACAACATTGTATATATATTTAAACCAATTAATTCAACTCTTAGGTGGACCACCTTATAAATTTATACTTAAAATTTCTAAATTCATGTGATATAACCAAACTCTGTCTTGAAATATTTTGATTTTTTATGTAATATCTTCATCCTGAGGAGGCATATTAATTAAATTGATTTTTTATGCAATTTCTTTGTCCTGATGAGGCATATTAAATTAATGGATTAGATGACTCGTAAACACCATGGTAGGCCTTACACAAAACAAATTGTGGGCGTACTTTCCCAATTATTTCTGGTGGTTTATCTCGACTTCTTCCCCAATAGACACCGACGTATTTCATGATAGCGCTACCCACGTGGCTTTTTATCTGGCAAATGTAACATCATAGGTACATAACTACTAGTTACCAAGCGCCACTAAAAATGAGTCGGTAGAAAAGTCAGCTTTGGTGAGCACGAAAACCACCATACATTACTGATATTATTTTAAAAAAAAAAAAAAAAACCATAAACCATTAAATAACATGTGTGGTTGAAATTTTAAGTTGAACATATATTTTTTAATTCCTAAAATGCCTATAATTTTATTTAAAATGCCATTCCATGGTGTACACAATTCTCAGCTATTGAAAACAATTTTCAAGGGCAAAAATGTCCACCAAAATTTACTTTATAAAATAGATAAGACATCAACCTGTGGGACCTATTCATGATAGATCTAACCGTTCATTTATTACAGCTGACTTTAGTTTCAAGTTTTAAAACCTGTCAACGGTAGTAAATGCATAATGTCATTAATGATGCAACCATTTGATAAGATCCAATGGCTTTCTCATGATGTGAAATGCAACGCTACCATGCAATTAGTCTATTTAGATAAAATTTCCAATTACATAGCCATATCCAATCAGACTCTAATTCATAGATCCATGTTAGAATTTAAATCAAATTGAATTTAAGGTGCGTTTGGCTGCACCAATTAATCATAAAATTTCATGATATTTGGTGCAGCCAGCCCTAAAACATAGGTCTAGCGGGGGATAAAAATAATTCAGTGGGCAGATGAGCTTTGACCTTATTTACTGAGCATATGAAATGCTGGAGACTTTTCCTAAACAAGTGATTCATGTCAAACACAGTCAATTTATCACATGTGTAAGACATGTTGACAATTCGTTCAATCGGGTCCGTCCACATGTGATGTCCAGTGGCCCACCGAGTGAGGGTCCCTATTAGTTGTTTTGGTCACGATTCAATGAGGGCCCCTTATATGATGGAGAGGAATGCAAGTTAAGAGATTCTGGCAGTTGGCACATGTGTCATAGATCCAAGCCATTCATTAGGTAGGGCATACTAAAGATGTCATATGCGAAGAAAATAAATGGTTGACAAAAGAAAGTTCAACGGTCTAAAATTGTGTTTGAAATGAAAAACATGTAGAAAAAGAAAATATTTTTGGTTTTATTCCGGGCCTGTTTGAGAGCGTGGATTTAGGGCGTGTTTGGCCGGATAGCTCCTATGGGATTAGGAGGGATGGGATGGTAAAATCCCAGGATATGCCAAATGAGTCAAACAAACCCGATGAACTTGTCCCGAGATATGGCAAACCCATGGATCTTAAATCAATCCACTGACATCACCATCATTACCTTAAAATTGATCCCATCCCTCTTAATCTCGTTCAATCGTGCCTAGGGTATGTTTGGTTGAACGAATTGGAAGGGATTTGAAGGTAAAATCCTAGGATATGCCCGACATGCCAAACAGACTCGGTGAACTTGTCCCAAAATATAGCAATCCCATGGATCTTAAACCAATCCACTGACACCATCATCATTACCTTAAAATCCATCCCATCCCTCCTAATCCCATGGGATCCGTCCGACCAAATAGGCCCTAAGTGTGTTTGGCACCCTGGAGTATTAATCAACTTTAATCGAAAAGTACTTATGCGTCGTATATTTATAAGGGTTTGAATTTAATTTCTAAATCAACTTTAATATCTCTAATTAGTGAGATATGTAATTTTTGACACAATGGTTGTGATAAGCCCGTTGAAATATATGCTTTACCTGAAAATGAAGAAATTCCAAGTCTCGAATGGGCCACAAGCACAAGATCATGTCTGAGTGACTAACCAATGATTTTTAATCGTTGATTAACATGGACAATGTTTGGACGGTGCTGATTTTACATAGACAATGTTTGGATGGTGTTGATCATCATTAGTGGGCCATGTGCCCAATAAAATGATAGTATAGTGACACACATGTTACACCTGCCGCTATTGAAATGATTTTAGGTGTAATCCAAGCTCTCACCGTGGATTGCAAACCCCCTCAGGGAGCGTTTGGCACATGGGTTTAAATGAGATTAGGTGGGAGTGGGTATTAAGATCCCATGGATCATCCCAACGTCTTGTTTGGGACTCACATTAGGTATGGATTGTGAAGCCTTTTTTTGGAATCAACGCCGGAACAAGGGTTTCTACAATCCAATCCTACTTTGGTTTCATGTGGCCAATAGTTGGTGCTATGTGGACCCCACTATGATGTATGTGTTTTATCCATGCTATCCATCCATTTTGAAATATAATTTTAGGGTTTGATCCAAAAAATGAGCTAGATATAAAGCTCAGGTGGACCACATCATGGGAAAACAGTAGTGATTGAATTACACGATTAAAAACCTCCTAGGGCTAACTGTGAGTCCACTTGAGATTTGGATCAAAATCATTTTTGGGCTCATACTATAAAATGACATGGAATGATGGGTGGACGGCATGGATGAAACACATACCTCATGGTGGGGCCCATAGAGCACCGACCGGTGGTGGCAAGATGAGTAGCCGATCCGTTTCCCAATGAAGTGGGATGGCCTCCGAGCCATGGGATTAGACAACAATTCCTAACATAATGTAATCATTACATTTTGGTAATTCCATCCCACCTAAACCCATTTAATACATGCTCCAAACACCCCCTCAAGGAAGGGATTTGAAACCCCGGTTACTTTATGCTGTCAAACAACTAGGGAATTTGAAACCCCCTCCAATCCCCTCCAATCCACGGTGCCAAACAACCCCCTATTGCAGTTTGGATTATAAAGAAAATTATTAATTAATTATGCTACCTACTTATGGTGGATATTTTTAGCATAAAATATAAGGTGATTGATGTTTAATCCAATATTTACTTAGCTGCAATGTTGGAAAGTAATTGAAAGGAAATTTGTTATTATTATAATTTTACTACTGTTAAAATTTAATATAAAAATTGACAATCAAATGCAAATGTAGTTGAGAGACAAGTAAATGTCTTTAATGATTACACTTTTTCATTGTATTATTGGGAAAATCTTAAATTCAAATAAAGACATTAATAAATTTTTATGATGATTTGATATATAGTAAATATAAAAATGTTTTTATTATAATTTCATAAAAGATAAATCAAAAAAAAGGCCAGTGGTCAAATGCAAATGTTGTTGCAAATAATTTGTAAATAAACAAGCCATTAAAATGGGTATTAGCGAATGCTTTTTTGTTTTGCATTGGGCCCACTTTCCCAAGGTCTATGGATATAAATGGAGTACTGTCCCGCTTGATCTAGGGTCGTGACTGATTGGGGCTCTGATGGGCCACCGTGATGTATGGATTTTATCTATATCATCCATCCAAATTTCATGTCATTTTATGTTATAAGCCCAAAAGTGAGGTAGATCCGAGGCTTAAGTGGATCACATCATGAGATGAATTGATGCAAGGAAGGACGTGAGGTCGAGCACCGTCTTCCTCAGGGGGTGTTTGAAGCATGGGATTGGATGAGTTTAAGTGGGATGGAATTACCAAAATGTAATGATTGCACTGTGTCAGGGATTGTTGTCTAATCCTATGGCTTCGAGGCCATCCCACTTCATGTTTGGGAGACAGACTGGCAACTCATCTTACCACTACCGGTCGGTGCTCTGTGGGCCCGACCATGATGTATGTGTTTCATCCATACCATCCACCCATTCTTCCATGTCATTTTATGGTATGAGCCCAAAAATGAGTTTGATCCAAATCTCAAGTGGACCGCAACGTTGGCCCTAGGAGGTTTTTAATGATGTAATTCAATCACCACTGTTTTCCCATGGTGTCGTCCACCTGAGATTTATATCTTCCTCATTTTTGGGATCAAGCCCTAAAATTATATTTCAAAATGGATGGACGGCATGAATAAAACACATACATCATAGTGGGGTTCACATAGCACCGATCGATCACTAGGCACATGAAACCCAAAGTAGGAATGCATAAACCATTGTCCTGACGCTGATTCCAAGAAGGGGCTTCACAACTCATACCTTATATGAGTCCCAGACAGATGTTGGGATGATCCATGGGATCTTAAAACCCACTCCCACCAAATCCCATTTAAACCCATGCGCTAAATGTCCCCTCAGTGGAGTAACCGTTCCGAATCCACGGAACTTCTCTGAACTCCTCACAAGGGACTCCTTGAATCCATGAGAAAAATAATAAGAAAATATAACAATAAATTTTATAAAAATCGAAATTGATTAATGAATTGACTAATATATGTATACCTGTTACATCATTAATATAGAAAAAAAAACTAAAATTCGTAATTACCTAAAATAGTATATTTATAAGTCTAATAAAATTTTTAATTATACTAAAACTCCTCTAAAGCCTAAATTCTAAAAATAAAAATTTCATATAAACTTTGCTAGAAAAATTCTAGTTTAATTATAAGTTAAAAGGAATAAAATCTAAAACTCTAAAAATAAGAAAATATTAAAAATTTTGAAATTATTAAAAATAATATATATATTTTTTTCCTAAAAATCCGTTTGCGGGTTGTACACGAATCGGGCTAGCCCGGTTAACTCTCTTGATTTGGCTTGGAAAAAGCTCGACTCGGCCCGACCCGGAACTGAGTTTGGTCTGAGACGAGCTATTTTCTTCAGCTCGAAACTGAGTTCGGCCTGAGTTCGAACAGGTCCTAGTTCGGCCCGACTCGGTCCGAACCCGACTCGACCTGGCCCAACTCGACCGTGTATATATATATATATATATATATATATATATATATATATATATATATATATATATATATATATAATCCTTATCTTAACCATTTGAGACAGAGAAGTGAGAACGCCGCCCGACCCATGAATTTGCTATAAGGTCCGAAACTGGCCCGAACTCACTCGATTGCTGACCGGGTCGAGTTCGGGCTGGACATGGGCCGGGTTCGGATTGGGTTTGGTTGGTGACCGGGCCGGGCCGGGTTGAGCTCAATTCAACTCGGTTCAGCCCGATGTACACCCCTACCTATAGTTCACCTTGGATGGCTTGTTTTAATAAAGATTGATAGAATATGTGCTCCATACCAATACCTAGATAAAAAATTACAATCAATTTACAATCTACCTTCTTTTGCCCCAACCATGTTGGGAAAAGTATCCTCGACAGTTCTATGTCAAGAATTATATTAATGACACCTATAGTTGAAAACTTCCTATGATATAACGCTCATTTGCCATCCAACTCATTTATAAGGTTATATAAAAGTTAAAAACAAGCATCTACTTGTCCAAAACTTTTGTAAGTTTTGAATGGTTATAAGTGTCTAATCCCTGCCGTGGTCAGGAATTTGGTACAACATTACTTGCATTCATGTATTTATACGACCATGTTCTGCACGTGCCTGTAATGTCAAAACTATTTTCGTAAATTTTGACAAAACCAAGGGCAATAACGTCAACACGTGCAATATCGGTGGAGCCAATAGGTAGAATCCTCGACTCGGCGATGTCATTTTCCAAATCCCCAAACGCAGATCATGATCGAAAACTACTCCCTTGACTGTTGAACTGAGAATCCAATCAGTAACTGCCACGTGTCCTGAAACCCTCCACTGTGAAAAAAATGCTCTTCTTTGCATAGAAGGTGGCTGAAAGGGAAAGTTCTTCCTTTCTTGTTGCAGACGACGACCCATAAAAGCTAGCGTGCCGAATCTAGTCCGTCCAAACCCAGCCCTAACTTTCCACCCCCGCCGTACGATATCCCTGCGCCGGATATAGCCGGCGTCTGAGTCACATCCCCACCGATCTGACACACATGGCCGGAAACTCATAACCCTAGAGAAGGAAGAAGATAATCTGCATTTTGATTCTCCTTCTGCTCCATCTTCAATCTATATTTTTTCTGCCGTTTTCCTATTTTCGGATCTTGATTTAAGTCCGTCGTGAGAGAGGAGATATGTACGTCCCTCCGCCGCAGGGCTCTGATCGGGGCGTCGCGGGAGCTCCGGACGCTGCGGCGCCGAGGATTTACCAGGCCTGGAAAGGCAGCAATGTAAGTGGGAACTCCCCCCCCCCCCCCCCCCCCCCCCCCCCCCCCCCCCCCCCTTTCTAGGATTTTTATTCGTTGATTTACGTGGTGTTGGAAATTAGTGTTTTGGTAGTGGAAATTAGGGTTTGATCTTGTATTGGATTTGGAGCTGAATTCGTGATTGTGGTTTTGTGATGCTGTTGCTGTATTCAGGTTTTTTTTTTTTTTCGTGAATTTTTTATTCAATCGTTTCTATGGTCTGTGATCGTTAGGGCTGTTTACAGGCCAGGCCAGCCGGGATGCAGTATTCAATTTTTTATTTTTATTTTTCCTTGAATTTTGATTGTTCAATGCACTCTGTGGTTGGTGATTGTTAGGGCTGTTTACGCCGGGCCAGCTGGACCGCATTATTAAAAATTTGAATTTGTTAGACCTAGGCCAGGCCATTGATAGCCTTACTGATTCGTTGAAAATTTTGATTTTTTTTTTTTTAAAAAAATAAAAATAAATTTTCTCATAATTCTCCATAATTGTTTTGAATTTTTAGCTCGGTCTCAGTTTTGATTGTGAACTTGATGAATGTAAAGATTGTGAAAAAAGACCGATTTGATGGGATTAAGTAGGTTGAGAAAATCAGATGCTGGTAGGTGAGTTTGAACTGTGTGTTGGAGAAAATGGATCTTGGTGGCGTGGATTTATTGACGATTGGGTGTTTATCTAGTATATATTTGAGTTGGATTGATTTGAATTATTGGCACTGCGTATCTTTTACTTAGGGTAGAGCTACCACTTTGAAGCCTTGTGATGATTCTGTTGTTCTGCTGCTGAAAACCTAGAAATCCTGGTTTTGTGTGTCCATCTCCCAATGGACAGCCTCTTGGATGAGTCATAGTCTGAAAATTGTGTTGATTGGAAGGTCGTAGATATCTAATTCATCCTCCTTTTCTAGGGGAGTTATATGTTACTCAGCGTATGTTGCTTGATATGCAGGCAGTTAGAAATTGTACACATGGCATGCACTGACTCAAATTAAACCATTGTTGGACCCACTTTTGCCAAGTTAATAGTCCCAAAATCGGATCGTTCGAGCGATCCTAACCTCTGATCCATGGATACTTGTTTGTTGAAATAGGACCATTGGATATTTTTCAGTTTTAACTGTCCTATGAATGTCCACTAATCTGATAGTCAGATAATCAAATAAACTTAATCTTTGGTTCATGATATATCTAAACTGGGGGCATGACTTGCACAGTACAATTTGACTTATTCGTATGCCACAAATGCAATTTCTAAGTAATTTCTAACTGCCAGTGTATCATTAATCACACTCTGCTGGAGTATCAAAGCTGGTTAGGATGCTGAATCATAAGCTCATATGATGAAGGGCAGTTTTCTAGGAGAAGTTGGTGACAATCACTATCTCAGGGCATGAATGCCATTGGATACCCTTTTCTTTTTTAAATCTTTCAGAAAAAAAAGGTATCCCATGGTATTCATGCCCTCAATTGATGATAAATTGATGGTTGCCTAGCAATGTCTCATTGTTGTACTAGTTAGTTTGTTTTGCTTTTAGGGGTCATTTGGTTGTGAGGAATTTGAAAGGGTACAAAAGAATTTGTTTTCAGGAAATAAAATCCTTGAGAAGATTTTTCCATTCTAGGAATTCCATTCCGTACAAGTAGAGATTGTGCATTGACACAGTGGGAACGGTGCATAAGATGTTCCTTCCCTGTTGTCAAGGCCTTTACCCAGAATTCTTTGCATGAAAGACCATACTCGCGGAATCATTTCCAAAAACCAAACCTTATTAGATATTTGATTCCACAGACTTCTAGCCAATGTTGCCCTTGAATTCAGCTAGCTATGACTCCTTAAAATTTCTATGCCTAAAGATATTTCTAGCAAGTTTGCCAGTCTGTTTCACTGATACGAGTAGTGTTCTTGTCACAATTAAGTGATTTTCCTGCAACTTTCATGCATAAAATATCATCTTACATGTACTAAGCTTGTTCTAAGACTTGATGACTTATGGTCTAACTGAAGTTATGGCCCTTGATAGAGTTGGATGGCAGAACAAGATTCATGTTTGGTATAAGGGTTAGATGATGTGATGATATATTGAGTTTGTTCTACCTCATTTCATTGCGCTTCGTTTCTACTATTATTTCTTTTTGAAAGATAATGATTTTTTTTTTTTAAAAAAAAGCAGCCAAAGCAACAACAAGATGAGGAAAAATACTAATGAATCCTGTATTTGGATTCCTGCATTCGAAAACTCCCTAAACTTTAGGTAATTCTTTTAGAGGCTGGATTTATTGCACAGATTTATTGAAAATAATCCTTGCAGCAAGCATCCGGTAGACTGGTACTACCACTCAAAAAGAGAAAGGAGCAAATATCCATTATCGTAACCTTTTATGTTGACAACTTTAGCTCCCAAAAGCAAGTACTGAGTCCTTGTTTCCTGTACACCATTTTGGTAAAGGGACTTATTTGATACGCTGATAGAGTACATGGATCCATATTCATGCACACACCTAGTGGATGGCAAGAATATCCATCAATCCAAACTGTTCAAATATTGGGATACATTATCCATGGGGTTTAGCCCCAAAAACATCTTGATTGACCCATTCGACTTGTGATGAATCGATATTTGTTTGTCTAATTTGGAATTGACTGGTTCAACTAACTGTCCATTTGAGGTCATTTCAATCACCTGTTCAGTATGAATTATGAGTAGGCTGGATTAATTTAGCTGTATGCCTTGTATACAGTGTCTTTATGCATCCATGTGGATCACCACTCTTCCATAGTATCTGTTAATGGATATGTATGTGGGCTGTACCATTATATGGCCTGCCTGGATTGGTGATTAAGGGGCCGTACAGTTGTAGGCCCACCTAGACTTGGTTTTGAGTCCGCTTTCATAATATTTAGTCAATTAGTTTGTCTTGGGACTGGATGGTCATATTGTTAATGTTGTTAGGGGATTTTGGACATTATTGCTTTTCATCACTTAAAATATAAGAGAGAAAGTGGGGGCGCCAATATCCTAGTCTATTATTCTTACTCTCTTTTCTTCATCTCCCTTCTTGCTTTTTCTTCTTCTTCTTTTCTTTTCTATGTTGGTCTACATGGTATCAGAGAATATTTGCTTCTCATTTATTCCATCTTCCCCTCTTCTACCTCAAATATTCTCCTCCTTTTCATCTTTGCTTGTTAAATCTCTCTTGTGCCGAAAGATTTTTAAGAAACCTAGTCTCTCTCTCTCTCTCTCTCTCTCTCTCTCTCGTGCCGGGCCTGTGTAATGGTCTGTGTGTGAGAGGGTGAATGTTGTGTTTGTGATTATCAACCCTTGTGTGTTTGGTTGGAACGTTTGGGCGCGTGGGCTGAATATTCTTGTCAAGTGTGGCATGTACATTGTGTGGAGCGAGCAAGCGAAGCATTCTCTACCATGAAAAGTTAGCTGATATTTGTGTAAACATTGTGGTATTCATCTTAACATATTGTTCTCATGAAAATGAAGAGTGATCCAAAATCTGGATTTATAAATCCATATGATTTTCTAGGAGTCCAAATAACCTTTATAAAATTAAATATGGGTAAATTATCTCTAGTGGTCTAAATCCATTCAAGCGTTTGTAACGGACAAAGGTAAATAAAAATATTTGACCATGGAGAAGCGACATGGGAATGATAACATGTATGATCATTGGATTCAGGAGAATGCTCAAATTATGACATCCGTTAGTTCTGATGTAATGTTTTTGGATATTGCAAATGAGGTTTGGGATTCATCATACCTACCAAGTGTTTAAAGAGATTTTCTTATTCGAACAAGGAGATGAGTCTCTTGGTTATTGTATACGATGTATTGGTTGCAACGCGGAATTTATCACACTTTTTGGGAAAGATGGGGAAACATTGAGAAATTGGTTGATTTTTTCAATGAAACTTCAAGGATTGTTAAAAATGACATTAATAAACACTTTTAAATCATGACATCACAAAAAACAAGTGCACATGATAGGTTTTATTTGTATGGGGTCCTAAGTTATGTATTGTCTGGTTAGATTGATGTAGGTATATTCAAAGTTTATTAATATAATTTATAAATGTAAGAAGACATGTATGGAAATACAAGCAATACATTCAAAAACAAAATAAATAGGAAACTATAAATATACCTATGAATAATGTGTATGGTTGTGGCTCAAACCCACATAGAGCTGCACGGTGGCTCAAAATCATCACCTCCATCTCAATGGGGTTGAAAATAATACTGCTGCTCTACAAATCGACAGTACTATGCTAGTGAAGATGCTCTTTGACATAACGTTGGTACTTATCCTCATTGAACTGAACCATTATGCCCATCCCTGAGTACTGCGTAACATTAGCCTGTGGCTGATATGGATCTGGGTAGGCACATATGTAGCTCCTGAGTATCCATACTCTTGATCATATTCAAATTGTGGATATCCTTACTCGTGGAAAATGCAGTGTATTACATCCATACTTTTTAATAATTTTTAAATTAAATTATTAATTGTATTTTCAAAAAAGTCATCAAACACTATTAAATGCTGTAAAAATGCAGTCAATTGATCGAAGATAAAAGATATTTTAGAAAAAAAAGTAATTTTTATTATTTTGAATTTTATATATATATGGAAAAATCTCCAAAACTATATGAATCAGTAGATCTGGCCTCATACATGTTTGATTTTGTGTTTGGAAAATAAGATTGCAACCAATTTGGTAGATATTGTAGAAATTTTGATTTTGATTTTTTTCCCCAAATCGGACTACATACCTTAAAATCCCAAAATTAGAGTGAATGCAATGATGATTTCATCAAACACTCCTACATAGGGCTGTACACGAGCCAAGCTAGCTTGAAAAGCTCACTCGGCTTGGCTCGATCTAGCTCGACTTGACTCGAGTTGAACGACGACTCGAGGCGAGCCAAGCTTCATTTGACCCAGCTCGTTTTGAAAACAAGCCGAGTTCGAACATAGTAGAGCTTGACTCGATTCGACTCGAACCTAGTTCGGCTCGAAGCTCATGCTCGACTCGAATATATATTATATTATATTTAAAATTTTTAAAAAAATAAAACTTAAACCATACCCCACCCGTCCATCCCTTTCTTACCCTTTCCCTTTCTTACTTAACTCTCCCTTTCTTACTTAACTCACCGCGCTCTAGCTTCTCTCTCTCTCTCTCTCTCTCTCTCTCTCTCTCTCTCTCTCTCTCTCTCTCTTTGCCACTCGCTGAGCTTGACTCAGCGTCTGCTCAACTAGTCTCAACCATACGACCTGCACTCACCCGAGCTATCCTCTCTCTCTCTCTCTGCACCAACAACAAGGTACCCTCTATAGCTCTATCTAATATTATATATATTATTAATTGAATATTTGATTTGGGGGTTGGGCCAGTTGGGTTGGGTTGCTGGGTTGAGTCAGGTGCGGGTTGTGTCGGGCTGGGAGCAGACTCGACTCGACTCGAAGTAAGCTCGCCTCAACTCGATCCACTCGCACGTCTCGAGCTCAACTCGAAAGGTTTGGCAAACAAGCCAAGCTTTAATGGTAAGCTCGAGGCTGAGCTCGAGCTCGAACTCGAAGAGAGTACGGACGAGCCAAGCCAAGCTTGACCCACCTCAACTCGACTCGGCTCGATGTACAACCCTACTCCTACATACTCTGAAATTGGGTCCAACTGACCGTTGATAGAAGTGGAGCTTCGAAAAAAAATATTTTTAATTATTATTATTTTTTTATTTTTTGAAAAATCTCCAAAATTACATGAATCAATAGATCATGCCTCATACATGTTTGATTTCGTGTTTGGATCGTAAGATTGCAACCAACTTGGGAGAATTTGCGGAATTTTCAATTTTTCCCTAATTTCCCCAAATCGGACCACTTACCCTCAAATTTCGAGATCGAAGGTTTAAATTCTTGTTTTTCCATGCAAAGTATGAAAAATCAAGCATTTCCAACCTTTTATCACTGATTTGAAATGATCCAAACAGAAAAAGAAGAAGAAGATCAAAATGCATAAATAATCACTGGATCGAAACCGACCCCAAATCTGCTTTGGTCTTAATTCAGGCTCAAAAATGTTGTTTTTTTCCCTAAAGATTCAAGGGGATGGACTGAAATCCACTCTAGATGTATTTAGAAGAGGACAGAAAGAAAAAGTGGAAAAATCGAGGGTTTTTAGTATCGGTGATATGTGTCGATATCGATAGATATCGTTGATGCTTAAGAAAAAGACAACAGTGACACGAGCAATATTTTGTGATAACTATGATATCGCGTGATATATTGCGATACATATCCTGATACTAGGGATTTTGTGTACTTCAGCCTTGATTCGTATCGCTGGACTGTGATACCGATAATATCAGCCAATATTATCGATACTGCAAACACTGCTTCCCTCTCTCACACACACACACAACGAACTTTAGGCCATATGTAAAGATGTGCAGTGTTTGGAGCCCAAGGTTTAGTAAACCAAACCGTTAGTATGATGGCTTCCGCCATTCATGGTCCATGCCCCTAAAGTCTTCCAGATGGGAAGATCCCAATTCCCAACCATTCAATCTTCAACCTTTTTCCAGTTGAATGTGGACCTTTGCTGTATTTTGGTTCTCCACTAGTTATTTGCAGGCCACCAATGTAAGGGTTGGGATTGTCCCATGGAAGAAAGTTTTGAAACTAGGTTCATGCGCTATTTGGCCTATCAGATTAATGGTTCATGGGTATCACTTTTGCAAACTAAGGACCTGAGGATGCTAGACATATTGTGAGGTCAAGGATCTTGGAAGTCCACTAACCTTCATTTTTAGATTTGTCTTTCACCTTGAGGGCCTTATTGTTGGATCTTCTATTCAAAGCATGCTGTGAAAGGGAAATAAACAGGCTATATTTTTGGAGGGTTGCATGATACTTGGCGGCCCCTTAGTATCAACAACTGGCTCCAATGGTTGGTTGTCCAGACCATTAATCTGATGGGTGCTTGCTTGGATGGACTGTGCCTCACAATTTTCCAGACTGGAAGATCCTAACCTCCAGATTTTGGTTTCTTTTCAATTGGATGTGGATTGTTGTGGTAAATCTCCGCTGCAGTGTCTATTTGGAGGCCACTAATTGAAGGGTTTGGTTCTCTTTTCTCAATCAGGAGGATTTTTGGGCCATGTAAATCAATGCTGGGACTCATTAGAAGAATGGCCTGGATCGTTGAGCTCTGACATCACTTGTACAAATAGAGTGCCCAAGGATTGGATATTTTGTTCCAGTGGCTGTTTAGTCCATGGTCCATTGGATGGTTGGTGCAAGGCCAGAAATTGGAACACATCGATTCTGCTCGTTCCTGTCCTTCGATTCAGGGCCTAGATTTGAAGGGACATTTTCTAGCGTTTATGTTGTAGGTCAACTCTATGTGGCAAGGAGATTTTGTCGAAGTTGTTTGATACTCTAGAGTTTGACAATCCATACACATACACATAAGACACATATAAATGGAACGCTTGTTCCTGAATCCAAGCTGTCCAAATTGTGGGCAACATTCGTTGCTGGGGCATGGTCCAGAACCTAACTTGGTGAATGGTGCCAACTATCAGATTGTTATCCAATATAAATAAGGTTAAAATGTAAATGTTCAATGGTCAAAATTCAATAGACTAATGTGCATTAATAGGAGACCAGGACCATGCAATCAATTTAATTTTGGGGCTATATCTCATACAAAAGTGAGCCATACTATGTTGTCAGTTTGAATAGAGATAGATGCTAGCCATGTGAACAGTGGATATGTGCATGTTGTATGGATAATAATAGTCTTACCAGAGAATCAGTTTTCTTTTTCTGTTTTGTCATTAATTTTAAGGAACCATCTTTCTGTTTTTTTTTTTTTTTTTTTTTTTTTTTTGAGAGAGAGAGAGAGAGAGAGAGAGAGAGAGAGAGAGAGAGAAACTGAAACCACACCACATATTTCTCTACAACTCAAAAAAGGCAATCTGGGAAAAAAGGTTCTTTTGTAGTGGTAAAATTGCCTATGGCAGCTAGTGTTCCAAGGAACCTTGACTGAGTGACAAATTGACCATTTTGCGTAACAAATCTGGTTGTTTAGAGAATATGGAAGTTGACTGACTTGGTGGATGATAGACTTAAAAACTGGGACCATTTTGGTGTTTTTCCCAATTATTTTCCATTTTGTGATGAATTCTTAGTTTCTTATGAAATATAGTTGATTCAAGACATTTGGGCTGGGAGTAACATTGATTATTGAATCTTCTTATACTATTAGATTTTTGTTGAGCATCTCCTTTTATTTTTATAGTCTACTGTAGAAGCCAAAGTGATTCTTGTATGATGTGATGCTGAAGATAACTGGTTTGTTTTAGACATCTTGAAATTCATGCCTCCTTAGCCTGTACTGCAGAACATATTTTCATGCAGTTACATTCAATCCAATGATTCACATGGTTAATTTTGTGATATGCAGATATTTTTCCTTGAGGGGAGGTTTATATTTGGACCTGATGCAAGGTCTTTGTTGCTGACCATATTCCTCATTGCTGCACCTGTTGCAATTTTCTGCATATTTGTTGCCAGAAAACTAATGGACGATTTTCATCACCACTTGGGAATATCAATAATGGTGGTTGCTGTTGCATTTACATTATATGTAAGTATTGTCATTTTACTTGTCTACTGTCTGTTTTCCCTGTGATGTTTGGTGTTTCACATCTTGCTGCATTGGCATTCTAGTGAATTACATCGATCTTTCCTATGCTTAAATGATAGCACCCAAAATGGATGTGATGTTTTAGTTTTTTTTTTTTTTTTGTGGATAATTTGGCGGCTTAATGACAGTTTTCCTCGTTGATGAACTTGGCATAATATTAGATTTTCTGGTTAAAACATGATGTTTTCACTTGCCGGCTGACATCTGGATATTTGTGACATTAGAGATAATTCTTTCACATTGTTGGCCTTTTCTTTTTGATGACTGACAATTTTATTGAGAAGGAAAGGGGATTAGTAATTCGGGCGGTGTGTGTGTTAATGCTTTGGGTTCGAACCCACCCACACCCTCCTGGCCTTGCCAAAGTATGGATCTCTTGCTTCTCCAAGAGTAGCTTTCTATTGAACAACTATAGCAAATAAATATCACAATGCCAAACATGTATTTTCTATGTTGAGAAGAGTCAGCGGACCACCTCTTCCTCCACTAAAAGTTGCTAGGGAAACTTGATGTTTCTTCCTAAACCTTTTCGAGATTAGCTGAATTTTCAAATCCTTGGTGGTAGACCTGAAAGGTTTGGAGGCAAGTCATTTCATAGGCCCAGTGTCAAGTTCTGGAAAATGCTCGCTCATGCCATTTTGTGGAACACATGTAATGCAGGGGCATTTTCACACCGGGCTTGAGTGGGGTTGCCTGTGGGATGTAGGGGCACACTCGGGTTGGGCGGCCCGTGTGAGGTGGTACCCATGTGATTTGGGGCCCACGAGGGGGGTTTGACTGAGGTCCTAACCCATGCGATGTGGGGCCTGAGCTATGAGATAAATGGATTAATTCGCCATGCTCTAACAGTTCGAGCTTTTAGAGCAAGTGGTTAATTGTCCTGCATCAAATTGGTATCAGAGCGGGAGGTCTCGTGTTTGAGACTCCTTACCGGGGGTGATTAATGCAGGGGCATTTTCACACTGGGCTTTAGTGGGGTTGCCTGTGGGATGCAGGGGCACACTTGGGGTGGGCGGCCTGTGTGAGGTGGGCCCCACCCGTGTGAGGTGGGTGACTCGTGTGAGGTGACGCCAGTTGACACTACTTCTAGCCTGGGCTAGCACACACCTGAAAACTGCTAGTGTGACCTCATCACCTACCTTATCCTCATCACTCAATGATCCTACGGGCTGATATTCTTCGACTTCAGGGTCGCCCTGATCATACTCGAAATCCTGGGAATCGCTTATAACCAAGGCTTTTCCTTTGCTCTTAGTAGGACACCGAGTTGCAAAATAGCCAAACTGAGGTGGTTAATCGCAGCCTTGGAAACCTCTTATGATGCTTAGTGGGTGAACATGTGAAAACTTGGTATTTGATTCTACCTATAGCCAAGTTCGCCTACAACAATTCAGTCAATAGATCTACAGGGTTGAGTCCATTTGAAATTGTTAGTAGGTACAAACCTCGGATGCCCATAGACTTGTTACCCATGTCAGTTACCCAAAGGTCTTTTGAGTGCATTTGCACGACACATTCATGATTTGCATGCACATGTTAGACAATGAATAAATGTGAGTAATGATAATTATAAATGTTCAACTGACCAATATCGTAGGTGGACATAATTTAATGAAGGGGATTATGTAATGGTTAGGATTAGACCAGAGCGGTTTCTTTCGAGTTCTGCTAAGAAATTACAAACTCGCAGTACTGGACCATTCAAAGTATTGCGTAAAATTGGGTCTAATGCGTATAGGGTAGACCTTCCACCTGAAATGGGAATAAATCTGATGATCAATGTGGAAGATATAGTCCTTTGTCCCAACCCTTCCATTGTTTTTTCTTCTCACCCTTGGCCACTTTCCGATTTTACTTCTCAATCCACTCCACCCTTTCCACCATCAATTGACCGTAAGGAAGAGATTGAAGGGATAATGAATGAGGAGATTATTTCCACACAAGATGGGGGCTTCCAAAGGTACCTTGTCAAATGGAAGAACAAGCCTCCATTTGATTCCACGTGGCTTACAGAAGTAGAACTGCAACGGATTGATCCGAACCTTCTCGATACGCACAAAAGTTTTAACTCGTTGGAGCCGAGTTCTTTTCACCCTAGGGGAGTTGATGCGAACATCAGACCCTTCAAAGTTTATCAAAGACGAAGGCGGCCGACGAATACATCTTTATCGTTCGATGATGGTTCATGGCTCAACCAATGATGATTTTGAAGATATGATTCATTGCACAACTAAATGATGATTTTGAAGATCTGGTTAATTGCGAAACTAAGGATGATTTTGAAGACCTTACACATGTCCTTGGATTAATTGAATGTCCCACATTAGGAGGGCACACGTGTGGGATGAGTTAGAAGACCGATCTGTTTATGTATGATTTTTATTTTTTATTTTTTTTAGAAAGCTTTGTTTTGCTCGTTTATTTTTTCCTTTGTTATAGGGGTATTTTAGTCATTTCCTTTTAAATCCAAATTTTATAAATAGGGTGCTCTCTACCCTAAACCTAATGATATTTTTTTAATGAAAGCTTAGTGCCTCCTTCCCCTTTCTCTCTGTGGTAAGTTCTTCTCTTCCCCTAATCTCTTCTCTTCTTCTAACTTCTATTTCTAGCCTTCCAACCTTCTTCTTCTCTTCTTATACCTAATTCTTTTTTTCCTTTTTTTTTGGCTGCTATTGACCTTGAAATTCTGAGAATGGATCCCAACCCTCTCTTAGATTTTCCAGCCGTCCCTATTTCAGAAATCCTTTGATTTCCTCGACTAGAGAAGTTGCATTGATTGTTGGATTGAAACCATGCAAGATCGGGAGGTCACATCCCTCGTTGGACCCAATCCACGCATGATTTGAATACGGTACTGCAGGATTGTGATGATGGTATGCAACCATTGCATGTTCCCTTTATTATTATCTTTACTATGATGTGGAATGTGAATATTTCAATTGATTTGCTTAGTTTATTTCGCTGGATCATTTTTGTGCTCACACATGCATTCTAGTTTAGACTGTCCTACATCAACATGGAAGGAGAGAAACATAAGAATTTTTATGAAGTGATAAAGTTTGTGGATAGTATAAAGGTAAAAGTTAAGCTATCTCTCATCGGTTGGGGCGGAACTGCAAAAGAATTTGAAGGTGTTTTCAAGGCCGCCCGGGGTTGGCAGCAGTCATGTTTTTGAAGCCATATGGCATTAGGGACTATAACTATGCTAAAGTGGAAGTGCTCAAGGTGGACTTGAGACTAGCCAATGATCTTATGTCCAAAAATGGTCTCATCTTCCTAATAGTGTCCGGATTCCAAAGTTGCCAATTGTGGAATGTTGGGATAACATGCATAAAATAGCATCAATTCAGTCTAATTTATTGTAATTTATTGTAATTTATTGTAATTTCTTGTAATTTATTGTCTCATCTTCCTTTGTAATTTATTGTAATTTCAGTCACAACAAACCATTAACAACTGAAAGCATTCCTATTAATCAAACTAAAATCAACATCAATTCAGTCTAACATAAATCAAAGCCGTAGAATCATTCCCATCACGCCACAAGCTTCACCTCTTAGCCCTAGCTAAGAGGTTTATCCAATCATGACCATGATTAACTAAATCCTTAAATAAAACATAAATCAAAGAAAAACAAAGGAGAAAAAAAATGCTGTTAAAAAAAACAAACTGCTCCACGCTACTTCTCTCCCTTTCTCTGCTCCACGTCCAGATTGGATTATTTGATGCCTCCATGGCTGCCCACGTCCAAGATATGATCCACTTCTCCACGCTCTCTCCTCCTTTTTATAGGTAAAGAAAGTCGGTGGAGTTTCACGTGCAAGGTGCGTGGGGAACGTCGGTGACTTTTACGCAGCAACAGCTGCTTTGCGCAGCAAAACCGAGAAGAGCATCTTGCGTTTGCGGCTGTGGGAGAACTTGGCGATCAAAGAAATCTATTCTGCTGTCTTGGTGATGGTCGGCCCCATCGTGATGATGTTTTGGACGGTTTAGATCGTCAAACCGATCACGGTTTTGACCACCGAACGGCCGTGAAGATCCGGCTTTCCCGGATGCTGTTATATGCGTAATGCATGCGGAAACGGATGTTTGTGTTAACGGTGGGGCCCGCATTCTATGATGTTTGAAGCATCCGTTCCGTCCATCTGATTAGTGAGGTCGATTTAGGCCATGAGCCAAAATCTGAATTGGATCCGAGTCTTGGGTGGGCCACACCATCAACCGACGTAGAGAAATTTTCATTGTTTTTGTGACCATGAATGCATGCATGGATGTATGAAAATGACTAGGGTTTGGTTGAAACCCTCGTCCAGTCAGGTTGGACGGTTCAGATCAACCATTTGGATGGCCATGGTGGGCCACAACACATTTGACAATCCGACCGTATCAACGCTCTAACATGCCTGTTGAGGCAACGTAACATTGACACATATTGGTGGTAGCATCAGGTGGGCTCCACTGTGATGTTTGGTAAGCAATCCACTCCATTCACCGTCTTTGTCCCACTATGTTATCACACGGGGTAAAAGATGAGGAAGTTTTGTGGGTCGCACCATCTAAATAAATGGAAATTGGCACTCATCGTTAAATCTATTTGTTGAATAGTGGCATGCATGGTTCTAGTTTTATTTACAGATTTGTCATCAATTCCTCAATCACCTTACGACGTCAGTTATGTTAGAGTACACCGTCCAAACGCCTTGAAATTTGGCGGATATCTATCGTTTTTCATGTTCTTTCCATCGGTTCAGTTTGGGTCCCGATCTCCCATGGACATCCAAGATGCTTTCTTAATGGTTATTGTCTGATCTTGCCCATCGGGTCACTTATATACTGATCTAAGTGCTGAATTTTGACGTGTACGGTTAATTTATGGTCCTCAAGCCAGATATAAAGTTTCGAGCCGAACGGATGGTGGGAACCCTGTGATCTTGCATTCTGGACGACTTTCAGGCCCGTTTAAAACCAATCACTTGATCTTCTCGGATCTTTGGCGTGTAAATTCGTCGATCTTGGTCCCTTGGGGCTGGGGTCCGTCCCTTGCCTTGGTGATTTTAGAGCGTCAAATCCACGCTTTCAGTACCCTTTTTCAATCCAAGCTTTTAAATTCAGCTTACCACACAAACACGATTAAAACAGGCCGTTAAACAGTATCATGTTCGTAAAATCAGGTAATAACTGGGGTCTAATATGCAATATTTGACCCTCAACATTAGTGCCTATGTCTGAGAGAGTAGATTAATAAGGATGGCATGATGCCGATATCAGTTGAGCTGTGTGGCTGGGTTTGTTGAAAATCTTTGCAACATCAGAGGCATTTTTCATAGTTGGAGAGGATCCAAGAACTATCATGTAAAGGAGGAGTTCCATGGCCAGGATAGTCACTAAGAACCGCACCATGCCACCTCCACTTCAACCACAAGCCATTTTGGATCCATGCGGCGGTCCCTGGTTAAACACTTCATTTAACTGAGGGAGTCTAGTGGTCCCTGGTTTCCAGCTTCTGGTTTTCTCTTGCTAGCTTTGTATTTTGGCCTCTTTTTTTTTTTTTTTTTTGTCAATGAAACTTTCTCACCTTTTCCACACACACACACACACACACACACAAAATAATAATAAATAAATTTGTTGGACGGATCCATGCAGCCAATCACTGTATTCACAACTGACTTGATCCTTGCTACCTGGATATGGATACATTATGGACAGATGAAATCTATGCCAACCGTGTGTGGATGCAATTATTGAGTATGACAAGGCTCAGATTGGGAGGATCCTCAAAAGTCAAAATCTACAGTTAGGGCAAGGATCGTTTGCTGCTCATAACATAAGTGTGTTAAAATACTCCTTATGTATATTGCTGTACAAAAGTTGATGAAATTCAATAGGTATAGTGAGCACCTTTGATAAGCTTGTTTAGGTGCTTCTTATGTAAGCATGTATAACCAAGCATGGTAAAATACTTGTGCATAAGGTGCTCACTCCTAGACCTTATATATATATATTCCAAGAGTTGGGATCAAAATCCTACTCACACAGGCACATGTTTCGTGACAAATGCAACATTATCTTTTCTGGAGTTGGATCATCCAGATGGGGAGATTTGAATGAAGCTGAAGTGCTTAGATCTCTACAAACACATGCTGTAGATTCCATCAAGTTGTAGTACTTAGAGAAGGTCTAAGGACAGATGCATTCAGTTTCTCTGTTTATTGCTGTTTTCGTAGAAAGTGAGAACAAGCGCAACAAACAAAAAAGATTGGAAAAATACTGGTTGATTTTCTTTTTATCCTGAAAAATCAAGTTTCCAAATACTTTATGCTACTTTTGGGTGTTTGCTGTTCTCCAAGGCCGACAGGATGTGCTACCACCAAATTGTATGCAGTCAGCATCTCAAACATGATCCGAAGAAAGCGGGAAAATGCTAACCTGCTTAACTGTGGTTCCAATTTCTGCATTTCCCGAAGCCCCAAATGCATTATGTGCAATTGGAAAGGCCCCGTCAATCCTGGTTTGCAGTATGCCCAATCTCTGCCTAAACTTCTATCAATGAAGGAAAGCAAGTCCCAGTTTCAACCGAAACTGTTGTGACTTGTGAGTGAATGGGAGGGTCTAATTTTCAATTTAATGTTGCCAGAACTGTCTTGCAATCACTGTTTAGTTCTGCTGGCTGCATGTGGGCTTTGCGAAATGGTGGCTATGCCATCCAGATCTAAATAAATAGACTGATCCTTTCCATACTATGACACCTTTTTTTTGTTGAGCTGAATGCTGTTACCATTGGGTCTTTACTGATGCTGATCGTGGTTGTATCAACACTGATCTTAGACTTCCTAGTATGGGCAGAGTCATCTTATCTGTGACAGTAATTGGATCAAGATAGCTCTAGCACCATTTAGTATGCCATACGGCAACCTTACCATGTCTTTAATTTCATTCAAATAAAAAATGATAATATGCTTTTAAAAAAATGATAATATGAAAAAAATTGCTCATAATATTGGTGCATTTCTTACACATGGATGACTCATAGTGGGAACATGGAGATTGCCTGGATGAAAAATCAGGCCACTCAATGTTGCAGCCAAGTTGATGGTTAGGCCTGGCTATTTTTGGGCCAGGACATCTACACAGTGAGATCCACCTGATGAACAGCTTGGATCTTGCACTCGTGTGCCATGTTGACACGGTGGTGGCATGTAGAGGTTCTATGTAATTCCTGTCTGTGGGACCCCCTCTCCCTCTCTCTCCCCCTCCCTCCCTCTCTGGGTGTTTGTATTCTCATACTTACCCTGCATGCATCCCAAAACAAAATTGAACATGTCAATTTAGTTTCATGCAGCATCTCTCTGACTTCCATGTTCACATAATTGGTTTTGCAGGTTTTAGCTCTTCTCCTGCTCACTGCTGGCAGAGATCCTGGTATCATACCTCGCAATGTGCATCCTCCAGAGCCAGAAGGCTTCGAAGGAAGTACCGAAGTTGGAGGAGGCCAAACTCCCCCACAACGCTTACCTCGCACGAAGGACGTCTTTGTCAATGGAATATCTGTAAAGGTCAAGTACTGTGATACCTGCATGCTGTATCGAACCCCGCGCTGCTCACACTGTTCGATCTGTAATAACTGTGTGGAACGCTTTGACCACCATTGTCCTTGGGTAGGACAATGTATTGGGTTGGTAAGATACCTGTCATAGAACTCGTGTGTGTGATACAATCCCAAATACTAGCCAGGGGGAGAACTATATGGTCATGATGCTTCACATCATGTAGTGTCCTGATGTGCCCAGACTGTACAAGCGGGGCGATGTTTATAAGTCAAGACCGTTGGTTTAATGGGCCCACTGGATGGTGGATGCTCCAAAAATCCAGATTGGACGATCCTAGCAATTCAACTTCTGGGCACTTCTTTCCTGGACTGCTACTGTATTTTTATGTTTATATATTTGTTGGAACCATCTATTTTAGGCTGCTCCATGAAGTTTGTATCTTTTCAACCTGTGAGATTTTCACAGTATCCTCATCGCACTGGATCCATCAGTTCAATGGTCTGGATTTAGTGAACCATGGGCCCAAATTTTCAGAGGGTGGCATCATTATGCTGTGTATCAGGAGGTTCAGGCTGCTGAAAGGGTTTGGATGTTTGAATTGAAGAGATTCTAGGGGCGTCCACATCTACAGCGGAGCCATGATTTATGTGACCATGAGACCCACTTGTATAGAATGGAGGCATCAGGATCTCACATCTAGAAGCTTAAGGAGATTCAGAATCCTATAATTCCTCACTGTTAATTGATGCATGTGGAGTTGAAGGAAAGCTGAAATTCAGAAATTCAATCACCAAAAAGAACAAAAAATCTTAAGATTTTTCGGTTGTTGTTGTTTCAGATATGGCTCTCTGTCTTTTTTTTTTTTTAAAAAATAAAAATAAATGGAGAGATCTATAGACAGTTTCTAACAACTTAATTCTGTTTCATTTTAATCTAACAAGCAGAGTTACTGGTATTTATTGATATCTTATATATATTTTGATACTGCATGCAGCGTAACTACCGGTTCTTCTTCATGTTCGTCTTCTCAACAACTCTGCTCTGCATCTTTGTTTTCGGTTTCTGCTGGGTGTATATCAAGAGGATAATGGATGCTGACGAAACGACAATCTGGAAAGCGATGACCAAGACTCCTGCCTCCATCGTATTGATAATCTACACTTTTATCTCGGTCTGGTTCGTTGGTGGCCTCACTGTCTTCCATTTATATCTCATCGGTACAAACCAGGTAACTGAATGACATTCATAAGCTGAAGTATACCATGATGCTCAATGGAAAGAATTGTTATATTGATCTGAACTAGCAACAAGACAGGTGTGGCCTACCTTTTGGTATGCCATTGATATTGTGGGGCCCATCGTGGTATGGGTGAGATGCCCCGATTTCTCTTCCATCAGATGATCCTTGCAATCCGATGAATTCGAAAGCAGTTATAACTGATGTCCACTTTTAATGGGTTGAATCCAATGGTTATGATTGTCTAATGGGGATTTTTCTTTTGTGCGTATCCCATCAGCCATGGGGCACATGACTTGGTGAGATTTCAAGCAGTCTCTGGAGATATCGGTGCTGGACCTGACTCGGAGAGACTCGTCGAGTTGACTTGATGGTTGGTTGACTCGGCGTGACTTGAGCCAAGTCACTCGTCTTGAATTTGTGGGATTTTATTAAAAATAAAAATTTGAACCCCTAAACTCAACTCAAGGCAACAACCTTAACCAGTGAGGTATCAGCAACGATGATGCTTTGGATTATGGTTTATATTACTGATACAAGATCTAACTATTTAAACATCTATCGACATTCCTAAATTTTCAATTAATAAATTAAATATTCGAGACAAGTCAGGTTGAGTCTTTGAGTCAACCCATCCCGGCTGAACATTGAGCAGAGTTTTTGAACTATGCTTTCACGCATGCCCTAGTTAAAAGGTCCATGGGTTCCATATCATGATTTCTTTATGGATGAAAGCAGCAGTTTTTGTTTTGTGTTTTTGCAGACTACATATGAGAACTTCAGGTATCGATACGATCGGCGAGATAACCCGTATAACCGAGGGGTTGTGCAGAACTTCAAAGAGATATTCTTCACGAGCATTCCTCCTTCCAAGAACAAATTCAGGGCAAGGGTTCCACGTGAGCAGGGTTTACAGTCTCACTCAGTGGGCGGAGGTTTCATCAGCCCGAACATGGGGAAAGCTGTGGGGGACCTCGAAATGGGCAGGAAGGCGACATGGGGAGAGGCAGGGGCTGGTATGAGCAATTTCGAAGGAGGGTTCAATGGCAACGGTTTGGACAACAAGGACGCAGGATTCGGAGATGCTTCCCCGGATTTAAGCCAAACTGAGATCCCCATAGAGGGAATGGAGGCGCGTGCTGGTATTCACCCCAGGCGTTCTAGTTGGGGCAGGAAGAGCGGGAGTTGGGAGATATCTCCTGAAGTACTTGCTTTGGCAGCAGGAGTTGGGGAATCAAACCGGTCTGGCAGCGGCAGTGGCAGCAAGACAGCCGTAAACCGATAGGGGGGATTGGATGACGACAGCAGGGGTGGGGATTTGGGTCGGGTTTGGCTTGAACCTTCCTTTGGGTAATATATTCCAAGTTATTGCAATGTGCGCGCCTTTTGTGGATTTTGTTTTTGCAAAGGAAGAGGAGGGATTGGGGGCCAAATTGTATTTCTAGAAGAGAATGATTGTGTGCTATTATGATTTTTTTCCTTTTTATTTTAATTTTTTTCGGTCCTTGATTGAATATTGGTTTTTGTATTGCAGTGGCAGTTGTCGAATAGTGTTGCATTTGTTTGGTTTGGGTTTTCCCCCCCCCCCCCTCCCCCTAGGGTTTGAGGCAACTGATTATCAAAACGAGGGCTGTTTGATTTTAGGGTTGTAAAGGGCATGGTGTTCGTTGGTGTGGTGGATCTCCTTAATTTTAAATTTAAGGTATAATAATCTAAATTCCTTTTGTAGCGTTGCATTCTATTTGCAAATGCAGTCAATGTGAGGAGATTCTGCAAGTTTCTTTGATGAAATACCATTGTTTTATAACCTGCAAGCCATGTGCTGGGGTGTGTGTGTGTGTGTGTGGGTGGGTGGGGGTGCAAATGGCCTGGGTCAATGAGAGTTCCAGACCTGACCGATTCAATGATTGGGCTGTGCATCTCGACCCGACCTCTAAAATCTGGTTTGAGTCCAGGTTACAATAAGCTGACTGGATATAGGAGGATCCAAAACCTGATTGATGAGATTCACGGGCCAATGCATTCTTATAGTAAAGCTGTATGATCTGGGTGGCCCAAATCTTGTTCAAGTGCATTGGTGGCATGTGTGTCATGAAGTCCCTCAATACATTTGCTTTGCGACAAGAGTCATTGGAAGTGGACAAGAATTATCAAGTTGACTAAAAAAACTCAATCAACTCAATACAATTGTTTATACCCGACTGGTCACAATCAAATCCAACGAGTTAGATGTTGCCATGCTAGCACACTTGTACAAAAGCTCACACTTGTGCAAAGGCTAAAAAATGGATTTTACGGAGTTGATTCGGATTACACCCAACTTGACACAGCTAAAACTAACAAGTGAGATGCCGGCATGTGTCAGCATACTTGTACGAAGGCGTCAGGAAGGTTAAGATATTTAGGATATTCAGAGACACGGACAGCCAAATCCCTAGGGACAAACAGCCAAAACCCTAGACACAGTGCGAGACGTGGCAAACAAGTATGGGATACACATCACAAAGTACTTCAAGAGCATGCATAACTCAACGAAGGTAGTGATATCTAGTAACACATGGCTGGCCAGATTTAATTGGCCACATACAACTCTAGACTCCTTAGCAGCGTACTAAATGGAGAAAGCCAGATAAAAACATAAACAGAATTACACAACAAAAAATAGAAGCATACCAAGTTAAGGCTGTTAGATCTGAAAGTTGATCTCGAAAATTAAGAAACCATATGCAAGGCTACTACCTAACCCAAGTTTATAATAGCAACACAGAACAAAAAGCAAACAAATCTCTTTTCAGTTTAATGGTACCTATCATCTTTCGTACCACACGAACATTTATCTTATCTTAGCATAGCATAATTTAGCCTCTCCACTTTTGTCCAACACCATAGTGCAATAAGTCGGATTGATTAGTGTAGTTTAGTTTAATTAAATATCCACAACCTCATTGTCGGATCCACCAAATTCCTAAATCCTTAGTGATTCTTCAATTATAGCTGGTTAACCAAACCATGGCCGTCCCACGATCATCTAGGTTTTGACTACCATCTCAGGACCATCTAAATTTAGAAGGTCATCAATTGTCAACAGTCATCTCAACTGCTCGAATCCTCGTTAAAAATTCATTTTGCTTTATTTACTCTTTTATACCAACTATACTACGTCTACATTTAGATTAATAAAATTGGACATTCGACCTTTAATTTTTTGTTTACTTTCTTAATGTTTATTTTATTTGCGAACTCGACTAAACTATTATCGTTGTGATAAAAGTCCGTCTTCAAGATAAAAACTTATCTGATGGACTAACTCTCAATTTTATAAATTGCTCAATTCCTCTTCAATAAATGGTGGGCTAATATTCATAAATTTTGTCTTAATTCAGCTAACAATACCATGAGTTGTGCACTGTTGTACGTTTTCATGATCCAATGATTGGAACCAACTCGTCGGTCCTGAGTTGAGCCAGGACTCAACATAGGTCCGATGGTGATCTGATCGACTTAGGGCAAGTCGTAAGGACTTGAACCCGAGAGAGAAAACCATGCCCCTAACCTTAGTAGCTGGCTGGGCTGGTCATGGCTAAGGTCTTCATATGGGTTAGGCTTGCAGCTTGGATGAACCTCAGCCCAACATACATCCGCCTTCAGTTACACATGAGGCACATGAGATGAGATTAGAAAGGTTTCAAACATGCATAAGATCCCCATCACTCCTGATGGGCCATGGTTCAATGATCAGATCTATTGGACGAATGTAATCACTTGATCATCTAAAGTGGGGACTGTTTATTTGAGTTATTACATGTACCTATGGCACGTGTGCAATTTCTTAGTGCATGCATGTGGGCCATCACATAATCTGCAACACCATTTTGAATTTATGCATGTATGGGTGACTACCATTAATCTGCTCTAATTCAGTAAGTGGTAGCAAACTCACATTATTCCCAATTTTTTGTTTAAGCTAGCGAACTTGATTACTTAACATTGGTATACTGGCACATGAAGCATGGCCAGGAATGCGACGATCAGACCATCCCACCATCCAATTGGTGGACCAAAAAGGCGTGATGGTTGTCCAAAGTCAGCAGGTAAAATCAGACGGTTAACATTGTCCGATCAAAGTGACACGTGGACACAAATAATCTATACTCTTGCACAAATCTACATTATATTTTACATATATATACCTTAATACCTATAAAATAAACAGTCCTAGCCAAGGCACTTTTGTTAGGTGGGTCATAACTAGGGGTGCACATCGAACTGGTAAAACCGTGGAACCGGACCGGAACCGACCAAACGGTCCGGTTTGGTCCGGTTCTAGAGTGCACTAGTTTTGGTTCCGGTGCCAAAAATTAAAGAACCGTTTAATTCGGTTCGGTTCCAGTTTGAGGGTATGTAGAACCGAATCGAACCGTGGATCTGAACCGTGAATCTGAATTGTGGATCCAATCCGTGGAACTGAACTTGGAACCGAACCTGGAACCATAAGTTTACAATATATTTTAGTTGTATATTTGATTCATGATTTATAGTTTACAATGCACCCCTTGCTTGTTTTCATAAACATATTTTTTCACACAATATACAATATTTAAATCAATCATCAAGTGGATCACAACACGAATAGACATGGGCTAAATTATGAAATAGAACATGCAATTGGGCCAGATTATAAACAGCCCAAAACCGTGGAACCGATCTGGAATCGAACCAGTTTTCATGGTCCGGTTCTGGTTCCGAAATTTCCGGAACTGTAAGGAACGGTTTGGTTTCGGTTTCACCCCAGAACTAGATCGAACCGAACCATGTGCACCCCTGGTCATAATCGAAAAATCGAATGAACAAATATGTCTATATAGACTTATTTGGTCAATTGAGGGACACGAAATGGATGGTCAGGAATAAAAGTAGTCAGAATCGTCTGATCATTATTATTGTAAGTATATATCCTATCCAATGTGTTATCCACTATTTTAATGGTTTGGATTTAGATACGTTCATGCTAGATGTAGCATGGATGAGCGCAAGTGTATGAATACTCCGCAGCAAGTAGGCCACTCTCAAAATCTGAACTTTGTTTACGTTACCACTGATTCGTTTGGGGTGGCCAACATGCCGTTTGGTGCGGCCCACATGAGTTTTATATCGGCGCGGTTTCGGTGGATTCCGGACTCACCAAGGAGGGTGGATTCCTGACTGTGGGGCCAAATATGATGTATGTGACTTGCATCCAATCCGTCCATCCGTTTTGAAAGATCATTTTATGGCATTATCTCAAACATTAAGTAGATAGAAGTCTTATAAGAGCCACACAACTGGAAACAGTAGTGATTGAGTATCCACCATTAAAAAAAATCTTGTGGTCCACCAAAACTTTTATTTGGCATCCAACCTGTTGATAAGGTCAAAAATTCCTGGATGAAGGGACCACACAAATATCAGCTTGATCCAAAACTTTTGTGGCACATAAGAAGTTTTTGATTGTCAATCACCACTGTTCCAGTCAACCTGAGATTTTCATCTGTTTCATATTTGGTATTATGCTATAAAATGACATTTAAAAACTAATGGACGGAATGGATGTAAGGTACATAGATCAGGGTAGGCTCCACATTCGGGGATCCACCCGTCTTGGTGGATCTCCGGATCACCGAAACCGCGCCCCTGTTGGATCTGGGAACGGATTGGCTACTGTTTCCTGTAATGTGGTCCACTTAACATTGTTATATAACTCATTTATGTTATTACAAAGTAAAATGATATTTTAAAATAGATGGACGGAATGGATGAAATACATACATCATGGTGGGCCCAAGGAGCACCGACCATCAGCCATTGGCTGGTGTCAGGGGGAGTAGCCAATCCGTTTCCGTTGGATCTGCCTATTTTTAGGACGCGGATTGAGTCCTACCCCCGCCCGGGCGGGCCTCTGTGGGGCCCAAACTGATGTAAGTGTTTTATCCACGCCGTTCATCGCTTTTCTAAGATTATTTTAAAGTATGAGATAAAAACTTAACCAGATCCACAGCTGAAGTTGACCACATCAAAGGAAGCTACGGTGATAATGACTCTCACCGTTGAAACCTTTTTAAGGGTCACCATGATGTTTTTTTTTAACCATCCAACCTATTAATAATATCATGCAGACGTAGATTAAGTGAAAACACAAGTATCAGCTTGATCCGAAACTTCTCCAGCTCCCAAGAAGTTTTTAATGGTGGAAGTTAAATCCACACTTTGTGGTCCACATAAGCCATGGACCTGTCTCGTTTTTTGTACCATATATTAAAATGATCTTAGAAAAATTATGAACGGCGTGGATAAAACACTTACATCACTTTGGGCCCCACGGAGGCCTGCCCGGACGGATTACCGTCCGGGCGGGGGTAGGACGCAATCCGCGTCCCTATTTTTATATTGAATACGGATCCTCTGTTTGCGTCAAGCTGCTGGTTGTTGTAGTCTAATTGGACCGTGTGATGGTGGAATGCATTGATTTTTCATCGCTGAATGAGACGGATCAATGACTTATAGACGGAGTGGATGGATCTGATGAGAATCTTTGTGGGCCCCACACAGCTTCCGACTACAGGAACTCCCTATGCCCCCGGGCACAGCAATCCGCTTCCACAGCTAATAAGTACTTCGCAGGCATTCAAACGACCCGCTAGCCTCTCGCTGGTGAAGGTTAAGCACCGTCACCAATGTCGCTCAGGTTATCCCGTCTCGCTCCCCTTCCTCTTTCTTTCTCTCTCAATTTCACTCCCTTTTCTAAAATACGCCTCTTCTCTCACCTCTCTGAAGCTCATCTGGAGTTGGGGTTTTCAGAAGCCCTAAAACCTTCAAAAGACGCAGATCATCTCTCCCAAATCCTAATCCAACATCACAACCCATTTCACACCATCGAATCCTCTCTCCAACTCAGCGGAATTAGGGTTTCATCGCACCTCGTTCTTCAAACCCTCCTCCGCCTTAGAAACCTCTCCAAAATCGCGTTAGGATTTTTCACCTGGGCCCACCACCAGCCCAATTACCACCACGATGTGGCTGCTTATGATCTCATGATCGACATACTGTCGAAAGTCCGGCAATTCGACGTCGCCTGGCAACTGTTCGTCGAAATGTCCCAACGAGGTCAAAACCCAACACCAAATACTTTCGCTGTTTTAATTCGTCGGTACATTGCTGCTGGGATGACCAGGCAGGCGATTCGTACTTTTGATGACATGGGCTCGTTTTGTGACCGAAAGACCGATCTGGGCCACTTCAATTTCCTCCTTGACACACTATGCAAGTACGGGTACGTGAAGATCGCGACAGAGATTTTCAATAAGAGGAGATCCGAGTTCATCCCAGATGTGAAAACATACACGGTTTTGATTTACGGGTGGTGCAAGATCAATCGGTTTCCAATGGCTGAGAAGTTCTTTCGGGAGATGATTGATCGCGGGCTTGAACCCAATATAGTCACTTACAATGTTCTTTTAAATGGGTTGTGTCGGAAATCTAGCTTGCACCCGGAAACCCGGTTTGAGAGAACTATTCAGGCTGCGGAGAACTTGTTTGAAGAAATGCAGAGAAGAGGGGTGGAGCCAGATGTTACAAGCTATTCAATAGTTTTGCATGTTTATAGCCGTGCGCATAAGCCTGATTTGTCACTTTGGAAATTAGGGCTGATGAAGGAGAGTGGGATTAGCCCGACAGTTGCGACATACACTTCTGTTATTAAATGCCTTTGTTCATGCGGGAGAATGGAAGATGCAGAGAAATTGCTCGATGAGATGGTGGGGAACGGCGTTTGTCCATCTGCTGCGACCTATAATTGTTTCTTTAAGGAGTACCGTGGAAGGAAGGATACTGATAGTGCTTTGAAATTGTACAGGAAGGTGAGGGAATTGTTGATGTCAGAACCTAGCATATTGAGTATAAATTCATATAATATTTTGGTTGGAATGTTTTCTAAGTTGGACCGGATGGAGATAGTGCGGGAGTTATGGAATGATATGAAAGAGAGTGGCGTCGGGCCAGATTTGGATTCATACACATTGTTGATTCATGGGCTTTGCGAGAAACAAAAATGGAGAGAGGCTTGCCAGTTTTTTGTGGAGATGATAGAGAAGGGTTTCCTTCCACAGAAGACCACATTTGAGACATTGTACAAAGGGTTGATACAGTCTGATATGTTGCGCACTTGGAGGAGATTGAAGAACAAGCTTGAGGAAGAGTCGTTGAAGTTCGGTGTAGATTTTCAGCAATATCATTTCAAGCCTTATAGGAGATGATGATACCGAAGGTCTTGGAGTATGAGATTGTTGTGCTACTACCGTTAGGTATTTATTTAGCATTTCCTTCTGCTAGTGTACACTTAGGGTGTGTTTGGTAACACAACTGGAAGCTACTCTGGCAGCTTCTCCTTCAAAATAGAAGCAATTCTAAAATAGTATAAAAAACACAGTGAACAGCACTCAAACACATTAATACTCATCTCCTATTTGAGACGAGCATCTCATCCCTCATAGCTTCAAGCTGCCAAGCCATCCACCTCATTGTTGGCACTTCTGGGAAGTGGGAACTACTGAAAAGGAAATTGGCATCTTGACACCCCAACTCCTGAGCTTCTCAGTCACCCTCCGTGGGCACCCTCCTGATTTGGCCCATGCGATTGCATTACTGGACTCTCCTTCTACGATATCTGTCAAGAGGCAATGCCACAGCCTCCATGTAGTTTGAATCCTTGAAACTGACAGGGCCAGAAAACTCCATCAGGACGATGCCATTGCTGTCCCAAAGAGCACTGCCCACACCTGCTAGCCCAGGATTCCCAAAAGAGCCCCCATCAAAATAAGTTTTAAGCTGTCCACATCGGGGTTGCTTCAATTACTTCCATGAACACATCAGCACCTCCTCCCAGTTAATATCCAGCATGGATAACAAGATACCTTTGAGCCAGGAGTCTAATTTTGCCTACACGTTTGTTAAACTGAAAAATCTTCAACGTTAGATGCCGGAGAAATCTTCGCATTAAAAGTCCTTTTGTTCCTTTCAAGTTCTATAGACCATAGTGTATCTGATTCAACTATGCCACACCTCAAATTTGTTCATCATTTCCTCATCTGCTTTGAAGTTTGCAAGAGGATCAAGCTGCTTGGTTGGAAGAGAATTCTTTCAGGAGTTGAAGAGAATTGTCTGGGACTTTTTTTTTTCTAAGGATTGTTGGGACACCATCAATGCCGACTTCATGAGTTTCACTTTCTCTATCATGTTTAATGGATCCCCAATCGGGCTCTTTCCTAGTTCCAGAGCATTGCATCAGGGTGACCCTCTATCACCTCTTTTATTTATGATTGTAGCAGAGATTTTGAGATTATTGATGTCTACGGCAGTTGAGAGTTACATCTTCTCGAAGGATTTGAGTTTGGAGGTCAGGAGCTTTCGATTTCCTATCTCCAATTCGTAAACTATCAGCTGATTTTGTGCGAGGCATCTGTGCATCAGCTCTAGATTGTCAAAATGGTGCCGGATGCTTCGAGGTGGAGGTTTGGAAGAAGGGGCTGGTTCCCAGGGCCACTTGGCAGAAATGTGGAGTCGAAATCTATAGATTTGATCAGTAGGAGAGTTGGGCAGGTTATATCTTCCATTCCAGGAAGAGTGGAACAGCTGTTTGAGGAAGGAACGAGGTTCGTGCTAGGGAAGGGGGACAGTATTCGGTTTTGGAAGGATGAGCAGTGCTACCTGGCGATTTTCTCTCTCGCGGTGAACAAGGAAGCTTGGGTAGCTTCTTTTGAGATGGTGGGAGGTGTTGGGGTGTGGAATGTCATGCTGAGGCATAACTTACATGAAGAGGAGGCAGACTTCATTGTCATTCTGAAATCTTAAAGCACAGTCAGGTTGGACTGATCAGAAGAGGATTGCAAGGGGTAGAAGTAGAGTCTAGGTGGCCTGTTTGTCTCTAAATCATTAATGCACAGGCTTTGCAATTAGAGAGTTGCTCATCACCCGTGTGCCTTTATGTGGAAGGTCACTATCTCTGCCTGAGTACAAGCATTCAAGTGGACGGCAGCAGAAAACAAAATCCTCTCAGTCGACAACCTTGAAGAAATGAAATATAGCGATGCTGAACAGGTGGGTCATGTGCAAGAATAATGAAGAGTCGGGGACCGTCTTTTCATCCACTCTTCGGTAGCCCAGGCAGTTTGGTCTCATGTTGGCAACTTTTTGGAATCAAGTGGATCACGCATGGTTCCTTGATGTTATCACAGGTTGGGCAGCAGACCCGTTTTCTAATCGTGGTAAGGTTTTACGGAAGCTCCCTTTCGCAATATTTAGGGGGATTTGGAAAGAAAGGAACGGTAGAATTTTCAAAGGCAAAGCCCTTTGGATTCGTTTTTTTTTTTTTTTTTTTTTTTTTTAACAATATGCGGTGGGCTTGTATTTTTGGTTTTGTTTGCGCACTCCTTGTGGAATGACGAGAGGGTCACTCGTTCAGCTTTCAATTTGTAATGTTGTCCTCGTAATGAATTTGTTATCTTCTCAAAAAAAAAAAAAAAAAAAAAGAGGAGGAGAAAGCTGACTGTCGAAGTGGTCCTCTAATTCTCATTTAAACCAAAGTAGAGTTGCCTATTCACAATTCACATTCACAAGAATGGTCAGCATTGTTTTACCAGCAGAGTTGAAGAGATCACACACAACACACAAGATTTACCTTTTATCTGATTCCAATAACTATTTTCAAAGAGTGATGATAGAAAAGGTCTTTGACAGAACGTAAGCGAACCCCAGAACAAATTTCAACCTTCAATTAATACTAGATCTCATCACTTGCTTATCCTTAACACAACCCTATATAAGTTAATATTTCTATCTTTTAAAAAAATTACTTAAAAGCCTGCCCTAATTGGGTTTTAAAATAGCTAGTTGTCATAGCAGCTTCTTTTTTTTTTTTCCAAAAAATAGGTGATAGGTCCCCATTCCCCACACTCGCATTTTGGCCCACTACCAAAATTTACAAGATAGTATGGCTGCATGGCTAGGATTCATGACAACTCAAAAGTATAATCATGTCAGAAATTTGCACACTTTAAAGTTCTTTCAAGATTCTAAAAAACTCGCAAATCTATGGAGTTCAACTCTCAAGGAAAGAGAATCCATTATTCTTTGAATATCGAAGTTTGAAACTCAAATTGCATTTTTTGTAATTGTTCTTAACCCTTTCTCACCCTTGGGCTATTATATTGTATGTATTGTATGTAGAAGCTGTGAGACGACGTTTGAAGATCGTATACTTTTGGTTTGCAATTCTTAAGGTATGCAAACTCATTATTTACCAGTTTCTGCACATTAACTAATTTAATTCATTGCTTAATTACAACTTACTTATCTTAATAAGTCCATATATAGTTGGATAGTTTAGTTAGATCTTGTACTACGTTAACATTCAAATTTCGCACATAAACAATTTCACTCAAATGTACCAATAATAGGTCAATGTTGATCTAAATTCCCTATCTACATACATTCAAAACATAATCAATATAGGTCTATAGTATTTTTATAGCTCATAAATTTTCATGATTCATTTGTTTCTCCAGTGCTCTTTAGGTAATTTCAACTGATTTGGCTAAGTTGTCATTTCTCATTGGCTTGATTTAGTCAAATTAGGAAATCGTAAGTCTATTGTTTTCAGTCTTGTCTAAGTTTTTAAACCTTGATTTATTTTAGAAGTTATGGGTAATGCCCATGTATAGTCTATATATAAAAGAGGCAAAAAATTGTCATAATATAGCCTTCTTTGGGTCTAAAATAGACTGAGTCCAATGGAAAGAATATCCCTTACTAGCAGAAGTAACTATGATGTTTACCCTTGCATAACAGTTTAAATCTTTTGCTAGATGGGTCCCCCCCCCCCCCCTGAGGGATGTGGTCTCCTCCTTTTTTTAACTTCATATCCTTTATAGATCCAACTCTTGGCAAATACAACTTGCAAGTGACTCAAAAGATTAACAATCCACATCAACATTCCAGATGATCCATTAGGTCTTAGTCCACTCCATAGTTGGCAAAACGACATACAGCAAAATTACTGTATGGGAAACGTTCGTGTTTGATTCGGTCTGGATTATTTAAAATATGGTGAAGAAAAAAAATGGAAACACAAAAAATTCAAAGAAAGAGAAGTTTGGGTTCTATATGGTTTGGACTACAAAACATAGTGACAAATAAAATAAAATGGCTATATATAAATTTGCACAGGTGGGTCACAACGAAGAGTGATCTGGACAGTTAGGCGCTGGACTTCAGGTAGACTTTCTGCTTGACTACACCAAATAGTGTTTTCTTTGAAATTCACTCAGTGGTCATTGTTGTACTTGTGGAAATGTATTTTTCAACATTTTTTTTATGGTTAATACATGAGTTTTCAGTTACAATAAGTGAGATCATTTTCACTAGTCCATGTTCGGTTTGCATCCTAGCTTGAGTGGACCATTCACCAATATTCTAGTTCATGATGCAATCTTGATCTTTTGATTTGTGGCCTTTGAATGACAGATGGTTAATAAGATAAATGCAGTTGGGGTCTTTACTCTAGTGTATTGAAAGATTACGCGGGTCCTTAAAATGATTGACCTTACATGCCGGAAATTAAAATTTTGTAAGTTCTACATACCAAGACTCGAGGATGGGGTCCGTGAGGCATCCGCCCAGGCTAAGGCTGGAAATGGGCCAGACCTAGGCCAATCAAAAGAAAATTTTGAACAGACCAACCAGACAGGCCTGGACTGACCTTTTCGAATTTGGGGCCTAAGCCATCCTCATGCCCGCATGTTACCAGGCCTAGCCCAGACACCTTCCTAAAAACTAACCGTGGCATGTGTGCTCTAAAAACCAGTGGGTCCACTAATAACACATGCATGAAAATGGAACAGTGGACAGTTATATATATATGATAGCCGGGAGAATTTCCGTGTGAATGATTTCTCTTCATTGTTGTGATAGGATATTTACTACCTCCTTTCAAAGAGGAAAACAACTGCATATAGTATGAGATATACAAAGGAATGTTATAGGTTGGGAGGAGGAGATGTCGTAGGATTTCAAGAGATCTTACATGATGGAATGTGAGATCAACTCCTTAATATTGCCCCTTCGATGGAAAGGTTGGGCTTTGTGTTGTGTGGGACCATTTTTTTCTACATTTTGTGTACATATGCGGCCGTTGAATAAATGGACCATTCAGAATTTTAGGACAAGATGCACCTGGACCACTCATAGAACATCCCAAAGCCGTCACATGCCACATTTGACTTTGTGATGTGTTTGTGCTTGGTACTTGAAGATGGGGCGTCTAGAACCGCGACGAGGAGGCTTATACATGCATGAAAACCTCCACTCATTGAACATCCCAAAGCCGTCACTTGCCACATTCGATTTTGTGATGTGTTTGTGTTGGGTACTTGAAGATGGGGCGTCTAGAACCGCGACGGGGAGGCTTATGCATGCATGAAAACCTATACCCACATCACGTGATCCCATTCTATGCCTTCGAACGAAGTCACGGTCACCGCTTCAACAGGTGGGCCACAAACGTAGAAAACAAATGAATGGTTCAATGCCAATGGGGCACGGTATTTGTATGAGTCATGATCAAGGGCTGAACGAATATGACAATCAGCATTTGTACCCCATCCCATAGCTAATTACAAATCGAAATCATTAATCTGGTGGGTCAATCACCTCATCAATGTATGATGGAAAATTAGCTAGCTAACAAACAATATAAATAATTTGCGATTGAGCTTCAATTCATCGAAAGGCTGAGATATATTGCCCAGCCCGGCACGACTTATTGTGCATATTTGGGCTGAAGATTTCTTAGAATGCCCAGAGCTACAAAAGGCCAGGTTCTTACCTCACCGGTGAGCCACAGTTCGGATGTGGGTCCTTAGCGCATAGGTTGGGCCTGGACACTACCTAAGAAGGGTTTTTTTTTCTTCTTTTTTATACTCTGCTATGAGTGATGGTTGATAAACCGTCCAAACTGGAGGGCCCTCTGTAGATAGGTCAGCATCCGGAATAATTGAACATTTGTACATATGATTTTTGGAATTTGGACCACTGATTACTTTTTTGTTTCAATGTAAATATCCACCAAAAAGCCAGGTTAAAAAATGAAATCAGTGTACTTCTCAGTTTGTTATATATCCAGATAGGGTCCCACAGTTTGGACTGTTCAATTTGAGCTACTTGTATGCCATAGAGTACAATTTCTCAGCAGCTGCGCATCAATATCACACAATGCCCGAGTATCAAAGTCTCTCTCCTCTTAGTAACCCAACCAAAGAGTGTACTGACCTGACATTTTTTGCCAGGGCATGAAGTGGGGACACTTGATGAATGGGTTGGATCTTACACGTGTGCTGCACTGGCATGTCTGGTGTGGGTCTAGAACAAAGAGAGCAAAATCCATAGTCGGGCAAATCTGGAACTACATTTGGCAAAATGCCAAAGTGGTTCAGTGTTATCAAATGGCAGCCTCTCCCTCTACATCTTATACTTTGGAACCAAATAATATTTGGTGCAACCAAACACGTCCTCGGCTATAAATACCCCATTCAGCATGGTATGACCATTTGGGTTTTCATCTAATATAATATTGGACAACAGCATCGCATGATTTCCAACGGTTTAAAATGGGTAGATGACAACCATTTGAAGAGGTATACACTTCAAGCTTCGACACACCTGCAGTTTCCGGCGCCCTTTCATTCATGGATCTTTCCCTGCCATGGCCTCCAACCAATCATATATAGTTTGCTCATGATTTTGGCAATTAGGGTAATTTTGCATTGCGGGTCATTGTATTTTGAATGATCATGCCTGGCCACACTTTCTTAAACACTCTACTCCCTCTTCCTGATAATCTTGCCTGCTAATCCAGAACTCCGGTGCATCCTACACATGTTTAGGGTCGAAATCAAGCTGTGAATCTCCTTAAATCACCACCATTAATCTGCTACAATTACTGCCCTTTTATGCTGAAGTAGCACCCCTACTTCTCAGGTGCGCCCCATGCTTTTTGCCAAGAGGTGTGTCCCGGTGGTACCAGTGCGCCACCATAAGCTTATGGTAGTACTGGGAACATGTGGGGCACCTGATGTATGCTGGACATCCAACCCATCCATTAGATGCTTGAGTTCATGTTATCAACAGGTAACAGAAATCAGCCCAGTCAAACACTCCGGTGCGCCACAGCACAGGGAACAAGATGGAAGGGAATGTCCACCCTTGATTTGTACCAGCCCGCCTGAGTTGAAAACAGCCTGGTTTTTGGCCTGACTCTTCATCCATGCCAGATAAAGGGTCTGGATGGCCTGGATTTCATATACACTACATTGTGGACCCCATATTCAAATCAATGGCGGGAGTCTACTCTCAATTATTCTGTGATGTGGCCCACCTGAGTTTTGAATCAAGCTGATTTGCAGGTACATACATATGGAGTAATTTGAGGTCATGCATCTGATGGACAGGTTGGGTGTCTTGAATAAATCACGGGAGCGCACCCCTTTTGCCAGTGACAAGGGGAGGACTAGTTCTGTAGCTGACAATCATTCCTTTCTTCATCTTTTTTTTCAAGCCAAAATAGGGTAAAGATAGAGAAGGATACAACAGCTTACCTTCATTATTCCTGCAAGAACTGCACCGCCGAGGTAGACCATATGCTTTCTCCGTGGTGGGTCCTCTATCCGCAACCGTAGTTTCTGTTCTTCATAAAACAATCAAACGTGAGAATTAGAGTATCCTTTTTTGTGCATGTATTGGAAACTCCAAAACAGGTAGAAGACTAGATCTTAGGGAAGAATGGAGTTGCACATTCTACATGTGCATCACTAGCATGCCGACTTACACATGGTAGCATGTGCATGATTCTGAGCCGTTCATCAGATGGGCACCACCACAGATCTGCTGGTCTAGAAGTTAGTTTGTTGGGACAATCCTAGACCTACCCACAGGAATTAAGAAAAAAAAACTTGACCGGCATGCCACATTCAATGCTCAAATTGAATGGTTAGGGATGTTGGACCGACCTGATTCTTAGACCAGGTCGCATCAGCAGTGGGGCCCACCTATTGAGCGGCTTGTGTCATGAAACCTTTTTCCACATGCATCCACATGCAAGCTGCGGACTCTGGAATGCATGGGATTAGCAAACCTTGAGAGCATTGGTGTGAGTGCATTGAGTGCATGGTTGTGGTGGTGGGTCTATTGTAATGCCTTGGAGCTGTTTGGGCCTGTAAATTGTGCTTCCACATGGTCTATAAGAACCCCATGTAACACATTCAAAGGTATTGTTCATGGATTTTCCTAAAAGGCAAGAGCGTGGCCCCAAAAGGCATGATGGTCATACATGCTGGAGCATTGGATACCAAGGGGAGGCCTTGGATGTCTTAAGGAGAGCTTTGCTATGCCCACACACATTTACGAGTCAGCTAATGTATATGCCGCCACATATGCCAAGTAGCAGATGGGTGCAATATCCAAGCCATCCATCAGGTGGTCCTTACCATGCAGATGTTTCTGCCCAAAGATAAAGGTGGTCCATTCAGTAGATGTGTTGTGATATTCGAAATAAGTTGGTGAGTTAGAAACTTTGGCTGATTATTTCACAATCATACATCTCTTAAGTTAATTGTGGCCCAGCTGATTAGTGGACTGACCTGATTCTTGGGACAGGAATCTACAGTGGTACCCTTTCTGATTGATGGCTTGGATATTTCACCTGTGGCACGCAAGCATATGTAGTGGCATGTGTATTAGCTAACTCGTAGCAAAGCTCGTCTTAACAAAACTGAGTTCAATGAAGTGAACTGCTAGCCTCACACACACCTCTACGTGTGAACGCATGTGCCAACCTAGCATATTCATAGGAAATCTAAGCATTTATCAGGGGGGACCCACTGTGTTGATCATCTGGCGAAGAATTCAGGCAGGTCAACTATTAGGTAGGTCCTGTGTGTACAAGAATAATGGACTGTAGAAAAAACTTGAAATGCATGTGTGGCCTATCTAATAGTTGGCCAGCCTGATCTTTTGATGAGACGATCTACATGGTAGATCTCACCTGATGCTCGGCGGCTAAAATGTCATACATACATGCCAGGTTGGCACATGTGCTCATATGAAACAAGTGATGCATGTGGAGGGATGAATGTGGGGCCAGCAAACCTCTTCAAAGACACATTTTTTCATATATTTCTTCGTATGGGTTAATGCACCAATAAAAAGTAACTACGAAGTCCAAATCCAGGATGAAACTTGACTACGGTTGAAGGGCTACAAAAGAGGATGTCATGGAGAAGTATAAGTTGGATTGAGGCGGCAAGGAGGGACATGAAGACTTGCTTCAGCCGCCAAGTGCGCAATTTTCGAAAGCAAGCATGTGCAAATTTTGGATAGCAGTTTTGCTAGAGCCCAAAACAACCTCTGCAAGCAGCAGGATTTGCTGATGTGGAAGGTGTATGAACATCCGAAGTAACCATGTATGAGGTGGAACCCAGAATATAGGTGACTTTGCCCAAAACTAAGGCCAATCAACTCATCAGATGGGCCACACGTGCAAAACCAATGACGCTTCAAAATTTTGCCAGCAGTACACATTTAACATAAACATGTAGCTCGCCTGATGAGTAGGCCACCTGATTTTGGGCCAGATCATCTACTCATTGGGATCCATCTGATACACAACCTGGATGTCCCACGCATATGCCAAGTGGCCACGCCTGGTGCAGGGTTGCATCTGGTTTAGAAAATCTCTAATGGACAGAAATGGGAAAGACCTGCTCACTCAGGACTGGTAAAAAAATGTTCTATCAGGAAAAGATGTTTTAAAAAAAAAAAAAAAAAAAGGTGAGCTAAAAATAAAACTGTGAGTGAGTTATTTTTTGAGAGAGAGAGAGAGAGATTGCTACCTTCAGCCCATCCTTATTCCCCTTCAAGACAACATCAAGATAGCGGTCAAGTATTTCTTTCTCCAAACTGTCAAAATGAATTAAATGGATCTATTAACTGCTACATTGACAAAGCTGAGAAGACTAGCTGATCCAATTCAATGTCTATATGAAACAAAAGCCGACCAATTAAAATTCACAAACTACAAAGTAACAGCCCCTAAGTCCCTATGTTACAAAACAATGCAAAAAGAGTACAAGAAACATAAGAAATTGGAAATATGCAGCCTGATATCAAACGTCTCATAAATTATAGAGGCAAAGGAACAAAGAACTATCGTTGATGGTGTTGTAGCCTTTAAAAAAAATAAAAACAACAAAACCCAAAAAAATAAAATAAAAGAGGACCCGGCTCATGCTAACTAGATTTCACAAATGAGGAAGTAATAACTCCTGAATCCTGATCATTGGTTAAATTGCTGCTAGAATATTACCGACTTGGCAATCCAGGATACATAGTACTCCCTCCGCTTAGAACAATATGCTGGTAGAGCTGCAATAAGAAATTAAGTTAAGCATGAGAAATTTGTGCAACTGACTCCCATGATCAACGGTACTATGAAACATCAAAACAAAACCAAAATTTGAATGATTGCCAGATACAATCCAAATGAGGAATAGACAATTACTTTTTGTTAAAGTTAGAATAGATAATTACTTATTACTGGTTATCATAAGATTCATAGGACATCCATACCAAACAGAAACTAATAAAATGTAATTCAGATCATGACATCTGATGACCATCCACAAAGAGCACAAGTCATCCAATTAGGTGAATGAGCAATTGTTTAGGCACCATTGGAGGTGTCTGACACCTAGTAAAAACGTACCTTCCTGTGGTCATGTTGGCAACTGCCCACATCATAGGTGACCGTAGACTGTATGCGGCTGCCTAGGACCAAGAGTGGTAAGTGTCGCCTAGAAGGTAGATACCATTTTCATCCTAGAAGGTATATGGCCAGTTTCAGGGTAAGTAACTAGAGATGAGGGAATGTAAAACCCTCAAGCCCTAGATGATTTGGTTCTCCTAGCCTTTTTACAAATTGAACTACATACAGTTACATCATGCCCATGATGTGAAGTTCATAAGGTGCAAAAACTCAATGATGCTATGTACCCATGTACCAAACTACTGAATATTTAGTTGCAGCAGATTACTAGTTATGCAAATGAACAGTATCTCGTTATGTGTGTAATTATTTAATGGGTCATGTAAACTCATGAGAGATATTCTTGTGGATTTGGGTCTCCATCAGGGGTTGGCATAAAGCCCATACCTTTTTTGCATTTGTTAACCAAAACAATATATATATATATATATATATATATATAGAGAGAGAGAGAGAGAGAGAGAGAGAGAGAGAGTCATGCTCACCTGTGCACAATTGCACACATGTCATGGGCACAAAATCTAAATGGTCCATGTGATGTGGCACCCCATGAAGCCTCCAGGGCCCAACTTTCAGCCTGATCCAAAACTCTAGTGGGCCATAGGAGGTTGGTATATGACGTTCACACACACACACACACTGGAGAGAGAGAGTATCCAGTAGGAGGTTGGTATATGACGTAGATAATATGGTGCTGATCAACATGACAAGAGGCTATGAACACAGATTGGATGTTTGGAGGAAAGCTACACACACACACACACACACAGAGTAACCAGGAGGAGGTTGGTATATGATGTTTGCAGATAATATGGTGCTGATCAACATGACCAGAGGTTATGAACACAGATTGGATGTTTGTAGGAAAGCTAAAGAGTCTAAAGGTTCAAAAATTAGTGGAAACAAGACAGTATTTGGAATGCTATTTTAGTTTCAAGCTATTCAAAGAAAAATATTAATCCCATTTGGATGTGATGCCAAATCCCTTGTTTGCACTATTTACACGATGCCTACTTTAGTTCCAAAATCGCGTTCTGTTTGGTAAGTGGGGAAACTCAATTCCAGAGCCCACTCGCTGAGAAATTCCATCAAAACAACGCCTTATTTCAAGCGAGCATAACACGGCAAGCGGCTAGGTTTCGTCCGTTACCCTTTGAGCTCAATTCTTAATACCCAAATTCACTCTCAACCGACGACCAGAAATCAACTTACAATACGCACAGAATTATGGATGTGCAAACATGATCCAATCAAGAGGGTCATCCAGTTGAAATTTTGACTAAAGATTACAGCAAGTTGGAGATATATTATAATTCACAAACATTATTAATACTACCATCATCCGGTTGTCGATATCCATTTCCTGAATGCAGCGAAATACCATGTCAGCCATGCCATCGCCTTCAACATCTATGAGTTCCTGCATCAAAGATGGCATCTATCAAGCTTTCGACGGCCTTTAAAACATCCAACACCACAAAAGCTCACTATCACATGATAGCATGGCCTTAAAATTCTCACAAAATCACAAAAGATGTTTCGATGATTGGCAGCTTTATGGATGTTGCAGCTTCAGATATTCTTGCAAACAGCACTGTGCGTGCACATAATCAAGATATACAGAAATTTAAGCAAGCAGTATTGTGCATGCACATAATCAAGATATACAGAAATTTAATCAAGCAGTATTGTGCCTGCACATTAATCAAGAAAAACAGAAATTTAACAAGTACGAAAATAGCATGAATGTTGCATGGCATAGTAGCTTCAAATCTGTTTTTTATGCATATATCTTAGACCTCTTCAAGAGGCCCACTCATCTAACTATCAAGTATTGTTGCAGAGTGTCTATTTTTCCAGGGGCATCCACAAAATAACAACACTCCATTCATATGCATGTGAATGTCTAGTGGACTAAAATCGCCACCGTAGAACTAGCAGACATCCTATGTTTCAACCACTCACAGAACATGTAGACATTAGAGTAATATGGTGCCTGATGGCAGATATAGTCTTTTTCACATTGTTGATTTCCATTCAATCTGTTGCCGGATCATATGCTGATGCAGTAGGTGCACAGTGCAAACCACCGTTGCATGAAGAATACCCACACAAAGAAGATGAAGATTTACAATCCAAAGGGTAGAGGAAAAGCAAAAGGGGAAAAAAGTTAAATTACACAGATCTGGTTTTTCTCTACAAGAGGGATTAACAAAAGCCAAATGATATCAACCATTAAAAAACAAGATTTTTACTGGAAAATTCCTCACAATTGTCAGTTTTCCGGAAAAAAAAAAAAAAATGCTTCCAGCTTTCATATGTACCAAAACTGCGAAACATGCTTCCAAACCTACTAATGAGGGTCAAATGACCTATCTGCCCTTATTTTGAAAATTGAGATGGAAAGTCGAAGAACCCTGTTTAAAAAATAAAAATAAAAATAAAAATAAAAAACTAAGAGCTTAGCTAAGTACACGCATGTACACTAAAGCTCAGGTACACGCCACACATGTGCCTGCATGACACATATGTAAGAAACCTAATCCATCCATCAGGTTAGTCCGACCTTTTACACATTTTCCCAAAAAGAAAATCTGGTTCCATCAGCATGCGGGCCTCAATATTGGAACACATGGATGGGAAAAACCTCATCCAAGTATTTCAGGCCGTACATTTGTTTTGCAAACTGTAGCCCACCTGGCAAGTGGATCAACCAGATTCGTGAGCCAGGGCATCAATATAATGGTACCGTTTTGATTTATGGATTGGACCTCAGACCTATGGTGCCATGTTGGCATGTGTGTGGCATGTACATGAACTTTATGGCATGTGTGTGAGCTTAGCAATGGTCAACAATAAAAATTTTAAAGAGGGGTTTTATGATACTCAGGCTGCATATGACAATTGATACGCAAGCAACTCATAAATTTTGTACACGTGACACATTAATTCAAATAAAATTGACTAGATTGAGCCCTCTATAGCCAAGTCACAATCACAATATGACAGATTGGTTGAACAATTGTAGCCTCTTATCCGTGGATGCTTGTTTATGGAAACAGAACCTTTGGATATTTTTCATTTAACCGTCCAATAAATGTTCACAAATCTGCTACTTAGATGACTGAGTACCATAATTTGGACGATTTAGTTTGATCACTTGTTTGTTGTGTTTGCAATTTCAAAGTGCTTGCATGTCATCCATCACACTTTTCCAAAGCATTAAAGTTTTTCTCATTTTGAAAAGGGAGTCTTGCCAAGCTATGCCGATTGCATGTGGCACCCACCACAAGGATATCCATGTGGTACGACGTGGCCCAAGCTCTGTGGGGCCCACGTGATGTATGTATTTTCTCCACGCCATCCATCCATTTTTATAGTTCATTTTAGGGCATGAGCCTAAAAATGATGCAGATCCAAAGCTCAAGTGGACCGCACCATAGAAAACAATGGGGATTGAACACCATCGTTGACAACCTTCCTAGGGACCACCATGATGTATTATGCCATCCAACATCTTCATAAGATCACACAGACTTGGATGAAGGGAAAACACAAATATAAGCTCGATCCAAAACGTTTGTGGCCCCCAAGAAGTTTTCAATGGCCACAAAGACCTGGATAGAGTTTTTCTCCAACCCATTCACATGTTTTCAATATTGGAGCTTACATGCTAATTGAATTAGATTTTCTTTTTGGGTTCACATCTACAGAGCAAACTAACCCAATGGATGGATTAGATCACCATGCGATGTTGGCACATGTGTGGCATGTACACGAGCCTTATTGTACACGCATTTGTGCCAATAGGACTCTTTATTTCTTTATCATCTGTCTTAGATTTTATCTCCTTTCAAAATATGGGTAAATATGTCATTTTACACTAATTAGTAGGTTCGGAGGCATGTTTTGGTAAATATGGAAGTGAAAGTATGTTTTTGGAAAACTAGCATTGGTGAGGAATTATCAGGTTAAAAATATTTTATATATATATATATATATATATATATATATATATATATATATATATATATATATATATATATATATATAATAAGTAAAATGATCCGAGAAAAAAAAAAAAAAAAAAATTTCTTTCTCCCTTGTGCTCGAGGCATTGGCACAGCTACTAAAGGTATAACCAAGTCCTGTCAATTGGTGGACGAAAACTATCTATCTTATGTGAAATTAATTTCTGGAAGGGCTTCTTCCTCTTTATTTTTTTACTTTTTATTTATTTTTATTTTTATTTTATTTTTACACAAGCACGCACACCCCACACACACCCATGCAGTCACGCCACAGTGGGATTTCACCACAATGGGTACTCAAACACCGAGGAATGAGTAAGGACCCATGGCTTCCTCCTTATTTCAATAAATAAATAAAGAAACCTGTTTCTTATTAAATTAAGAGAAACTTTATTGGAAACAAAGAAAACAAAGTTATATATGAAGAGGTGGCATCATGGTGCCAACACAAAGTGTGACTCTTGACACACCACTTCTAAGCTTTTAGCAAGAAATTCAACCAAATCATTAACCTCTCCCTATACATGGCTAAAAGCGTAAAAACAAATATCTCTAATTTTAGAAACTCCTTGATAAAGGCCAAACTTCCCTCCCTCCCTCAGTCAATCACCGCTAATGTCTGACCTCCCTCATTATATGTTTTCCTATTTTTGCTCAAACTCAAGTAAGAAAGTGCATTGATCTATAAATTTATTGCAAATACCAAATATTCGCCTAAATTCTGTACACTTGCATTAACAACTTATGAGAACATGGGATACCTAATGTAATGCTGGTCCAACCCTTGCATAAAACCCAAAAAAGAACATTGAAACATCTTAACTTCATAGAAATGGCTCCATGTAAATTTAAACATAGCTCCATCCTAGTAAATATCAATGGATACACAAAAACACTAAATAGATCCCAAGATACAAAGTTTTTCCCCCAAAAGACCAAGGTATCAAATTCATCAGCACGAATGTGCCGACACCAAGTGTAAGCAAAGACAAGTGCAAAGTTTCATTCTTGCAGCCCATTCCTCCAGTATATCCTCACCACCATCATCTTAGCCTTTCTACCAGCAATTTACGGTTGCCTTTTAAATGGTAGATTGGAAAAGGCCTTACAACCTGATGCCAACATCAACCTTCCTCTTTCACCCAGGCTCTTGGAACCAGCCATGGCACAAGCTCACATTGACACCAATCACATGCTAACACGGTCCGACCTGGTATTGATCCCCACTACATGCATGCCCGAAAGGCTGAGCAAGCAATGTAGGGTCATCCGGTCATGGAGGGGCAGTTGCAAAGCAAACCGCTAAGCATGAAGTAGCCACACATGAAAGGTCATGAATGAGTAGTTGGCTGCTCATACTAGCAGGGAACCCATAAATGCATGATTATCAACAAAACTCATGTGCCAATACACCTTGATCATGCCCAATACAGCACCTTTAGCATAACTATTACTTGCTAACACAAAGGGAAGTTTGCAAACACTTGATGTCTAGAGTGCAAAGTGCAAAAGACCCACGAAGCTTGAACACAGGCAGTGTCATATGAGTTCCCTCGTACCAGGTAAAAAAACACAAGCATCCAAGTTGCACCGAGGCACACAAATGTACCACCATCAGACCAAAAGTTTTTGGGTACCACCATCAGACCAAAGGTGGAAACAACATGCTCAAGTGGTCGGTTGCAAGGAAAAGAAGGGAGTCTCATATGCATGTTCACCAAACACCACTCACATGCTTCATGCCCAACACTATGGTTTGCTAAACTATTGTCCATAATCCAGAAAGGAAGTGTGCAAACAGTAAGTCTCTAGCATGCAATGCTACACAAGCTCATTAGGGACAATAAGTTTATAGTTACACATGCATTGCTTGAGGTCTATAGCATGTGATGCCAAACCAGGGATTCAGATTGTGCTCATACCTATTACCAGACTTGAAGAGCTAGGTAGAGTTACTTATTTGTCAGTTGTCACTACCTACCCATGTCAGGATTGGGTAATTTTTACAGATGCTGCTTAGTTGTCTTCCCAGGTATCGTCACTGTCTACCTGTATCACTACCATCCCACCTGCATGGTCTTCCATAAAGCTTCAATCTGTTCACAACTTCATAACTTCAGGCTTTCACAATCTCACCCTTAGACCTGGCACTGCTTAAAGACACCCAAGGACACAAAGAAGGATCCAAACTTGATCAAATGATGCATCACAAAACAAGAGCATGCCATTGACAAAATGGAGCTGAAAGATTGAAACATCTAGATCTCTCACTTCGAAGCCACCAGCAAGCTTGCAATCTTGTGCCTTTGTAATAAGCTTATAATGGATCCCTTGGTCTTACTTTATGACTTGGAAAGAAACCATTAATCAAGATCAAATGTCTCATTTCAATGTTCATAATAAGTTCCTTATATCTATTCCATCTATCACCAAAGCCCCTTCCAAGGAGCATGCAGTCAATGATTCCCTGTTCCACGTAACCGACTGGATCTGAATATGCAACACTTTTGCAATGACTATATAAACATTACTAACCAAACTAAATGGAGTAAGACTCTAAAGTCCTTAATCTTCACCTCATAACCAAACTAAAGGATTCATACAGTCTAAATGTAGTTCATCAGCATCATCTAAGCCTTGTCGGCTTATCCCAACTGACTGGGGCCTGCTACATTAATCTCGTTGTGCCACTCCACTCTATCAAGGACCATATCCTTAGTTAAACCAGGGTCATCAAGGGCCCATTTGAATGCACTTCCTTATAAAGGGCTTTCTAAAAACAGGAATTTCAAGCCTGTTTTTTTGGTTGACTCGGCGGATTGGTTTTGCCGAGTAAGCGTTTTAGCGCATATTTTGTCAAGCGGGAGATGAGAAGGGTTTGCAAAGGGCATCCAAATACACATCATAACTGCTGTTTCGATCAAAAGGGCATTTAGGCCTCAAATACCCCCTCGGGGGGTGCGTCCAACTGGGCCCCAACTCTTTTATTACAGCCTCCACCCACATCCCTTAGTTGCTGATTTAAATGTAGATAGGAATAGGATGAAGAACTAGCTAGGTAGTACAAATAATCAGGTGAAGATTGTTATCAAATTTCCAAACCAGTATAAAAGGAAAGGAGCATGAAAAAAGCATGATGATCCCAGCTATTTATTAGTTCAGGGAAGAAAGAAGCAAACTTACTGGTGTGAAAAGAGCCTCGGGAGCCTGGAACCGCTCAGTGCCAACTTTAATAACCCTTCCATCTGGTAGCTGATGAAATAATTCAGAAGTGATAGCTGATGAAATGAACTCAGAATGAATAGGCAAAAAAATTAAAAATTAAAAATTAAAAACACGCACGCACACAGTTTCACCCAAAGCTCAATCAAAAAGTCAAAATTACAATTCGGACCATGATCAGGGAATAGTCTTATACAAGACAAGCATTCAGCCGAAGATCAGAAAAGTCAGAAGTAAAGCAGACAGCTAGTAATGTTGCAAATTACAACAAATGTGCTTCATATGTATGACTATAACTTACATATCGTATGTGCTCCTTACACTTTTTCTAGAGATATTAACGGCCAGGTTTTTCTCAACTGGCAGACTGAGTGGAGATACCTCGTTTCAACACTTGAGGTCTTGGTATCGATCCCTAGTGGGGGTGGCTAACATGGAGTGTGTGTACTGACATGGGTGTGTACTAACAAGCTAACCCAAATAATAAATAAATAAATAAAACGGCCAGGTTTTGAAACTTTGCTTCAGATTCAGATAGGGATACTAAAATTAAATTATTGAGAAGAAATGAGATGTTGTGGCTGCAGTTTCTAGCAAAAGATCTCACATTAGTTCTGGGCCATATGTATCATGTCTGATTAATGTACTGCTGCATATGTGCTGGTGGCATCTCTCTTGGGATTTCCTATCACCCTATGTCTCACTGAGGTTATTGTCTCACACTTTCATGTCTTTTATGGCAATTATGGGAACTGGCATGTGCAACGCACGTGTAGAGAGACGATGGGATAGGAAACAGTAGGAGATATTGGAAAGGTGGGACAAAAAATGGGAGACGTTGTAGCAAAAGAGAGGGCCACACGAGTAAAAAGTGATGAGAGAGAGAGAGAGAGAGAGAGAGAGAGAGAGAGAGAGAGAAATTTAGGGCAACAAGAGAAGTGTTGTGAGTTAGTTCAAAAGACTAACACACATGACATATATATACTGACTTAAGATAAACATATAATACTCCACAGGAGTATATGGATAACACACACACAATTACATATATTTTCCTGCACACCCCTCAAGTTGGAGCGTGGATATTGATCATGCCCTACTTGGAACACATACGAAGAAGATGATGAGGATCAACATGGGCCACCAATCCCCCTGAAACACAACATGGTGGTATGCAAGATCTTCAATTGTTGCTTGTCAGTAAAATGCAAACTGAGCTTTTGTCGTCCATTGAATCTCCTCTTCAAAGATAAGGCCATAACCAAACTCGGCAACCATCAAGCCACCAAACTACCATTCACATTCAAAATCCTCTTAAAGATACGTGCAGCATTGCAGAACAAGTGATATACAAGATTCACAATGGTCGAGAGGGGTATTACTCCCACAATGGCAAGTGAAGACACGCGTGCAACATTGCACAGTATGTGAGTGAACTAAGCCCACAATTGATAATAGAGGTCTAATAAAGGAAAAAAGGATGAACATAGAAAGAAGGCTCCATTGCTTCTAAAAAACCTCCGTGTCAAGTTGGGTCAAGCATTACGTCAAACGGTTTGTGTGCATACTATCTCTAAGCACGAAAGGAGAACACTAACTACACAATTACCAATCCTCAACATGAATCAACATCTCATTTCACAGCATCACAACATTAGAACATAAAGACACAAGGAAATTTCAACAAAAAATAAAACAAGGGTCATATGGCACTCATTGCTCATAGAAAAACATCATAGTGCCCCCATATCTTGATGAAATTTTAGGATTCTTGTTTTGGTGATTGCTAATGATCAACCACACCTAATTCATGTGACAAATTTGCCCAAAATTCCCTCAGAAAAGCAGCACAACAAGAAAACAGAAATCTAAATTTTTCCTGACTTCTTTCTTCTCGCTAAAACATCACAAAAAACTAATAAAAAATTGCAGTAAAATCACCAATATTCTTCTAAAATCATTACCTTACAAATCTCATACTTTTCTACTTCAAAGGACTACCTAGTTGTACCCTGTTGATGTCACCCATATGACTGGATGATGTGAGCCCCACAATCGTAGATTGTGATGATGTCCATACACCTACTCTGACACCAAGTAGAAAGTGATGAGATGGAGAGATGGGGGGGAGAGAGAGAGAAGGGAAGAGAAGGAAGAGAAATTTATGGCAACAAGAGAAGTGTTGTGTGTTAGTACATGCACACACCGTGCATGCGCGCGCACCCACACACACACAAATACTAACTTGAGAGCCATATAATGCTACACAAGAATACATGGATAACACACACACACACACACACAATTACAAATATTTTCCTACAACAGAGAGAAAGAAGGGTTTTGATGGTTTCAATGATGTGGATGCCCCATCTCCACTGTCTTCCTATGTTGTGGCCCACTAACGTCCCAACGTGAGCCAGTACAACAGTACAAGTGTGAATTTCACATAGACATCACAATGGGCCCCACAGAGCCTTTGTTGCACAATCTCCCTACTACTATGCTCAGTGCAGGCTACATGCATAGAGAAGTTTGAGCGGGCTACTCACATTCAAGAATAGAAAAGATGCAGGTAAAATCTAAGCCTTTGCAGGCTTTTTGCAAGTGACATTTGAACCGTAAACCTGACAATAGCCACATTTTTCAGTTCCCAAAATACCCCGACTTCATTTTTGTTGTCCCATTTCCTTTGAATATTAAAAGTTTTCCACCCTATGAAACTAATTTGCAGAGCAAAATGTCCAAAAGTTGCTCGCATTATATGCAGCATAGATGCATGCAGGATCTATAATTTTAAGCTTTTTTACAACAAAACATCTAACCGTTTCTTGCTCTTACAAGCCAATCTACTCTCTGAATATTGGAGCTTTAGGTTCATTGAGCCAAATGCTATTATAAGACCTTTTTACTTATTAGTCAGCTCAACTAACCCTCTCTATGGTTTCTCAAACAGAAATGCCCTCACATTGACACCTGTTTGCTGACACGTGAGCAATGTTTGTAATCAGTTTCCACCTATTAGAAAGCCACAGACATTCCAAGCTTCTGATCACTGTTAAAACAGTTGCTAGTGAGTAGATAAAGGGCACAGTTCTTCCAACTGGAATAAGAAATGCATACTTGAACGATCCTATGTGTACTATCACGTGGTTTAGTTTCTTCAATAGGAGATTCACAAACTACCACCAAGCAGCAGTCTCATCAGCACCATGTGATCAAGAGGAAGCTAGGAATAGTTTAATGATCACCTTCAAAAGCAGGCAGGTTTTAGGGAGAGAGTCTATATATCTGGGGACTGCTTCCTATCTCTAGCAATCAAGAAAACCTGCTGGCCTTGCATTCTTTCCGATCCATATGCACATTCTGGCTGTTTCAATGCAATTACCTCTAAATAGAAAAAGAAGAAGTGGCTAGTGTGATGAGTGAAGCAGTTTCTAAGGTCAACTTCTTGAGTCTTGACTGCCATCCCTTTGAAGTTTGAGTAAAAAAACACATCCAACAATTGCAAAGTTTGGTAAAAGTAGATGAAGGATGAACTAAATCAGAATGCTATCTCAGTGATGCGGACATCAGTGGTGCACCATTTAGAGTGTACCAGAGGAGGAGGCGTCGCCGACAGAGTACCAGAGCGAATGAGTTGATGTGGATGGACGTTAGGTCCATCAAACCCATTTTATGATGCGCTACGAGTGCAGGAGCGGCATGACCGCACCCTGACCATAGATCCATGGGTCGGATTTCACACCCTACCACATGGGTGTTTTAGTTTTAGGCTTTTTTTTTTTTGTTCTTTTCCTTATTTCAAGGGCTTTATTGCACTTTCTTTACTTTTCATCTTTTTTTGTTATTTTCTTGTTTTCAAGGGCTTTAGTGCACTGTTACTTTTTCCATAGCTTATATATATGTTGTGAGAAACTTTATTTTCATTATTATTGAATGAATAGAAATTCGTCTCTTTTCTTCCTCTTTATTCAAGAAATTAAGGTTTCAGGATTGGCCCTTGGGTGTTGAGGATTCCACCCTCATTTCAGGTTTCCCTCTTTCTAAGATCTTCGAGGTGCAGAAAAAGGTAAGAATCATCCTCATTTTCTTTTGACGACAAAAGGACCTATACCTTCTTCATCTCGAACCCCTCATCCTTCACCCCTTTTATTCCTCTCTGGATATCCCCTTTCTAGTTCGAACGGAAAAGATGGATGGTTAGTCAGTAAAATCAGATCCAAGCTTAATCGTGGACTGACTTATGCTAGATCTGGGATATCCTCATATCCCGAGGTCCTCCCTTTTTACTGTTTACGTGATCTTATGCTAAGGGGCATGATCCTGGCGGAAATACCTCATCTTTGTGTTGAGATTTACCTAATCCCTTTGATTGGAAACAGTTAGTTAATTGGTGTATTTATTTGAATATTCTTTAACCTGATTATACATACATCTAGGGTTAGGTCATCACATGTCCCTGCATCACCCAGCTTCAAAAAAAATTTTATTTTTTATTTTTAAAGGCCTCTCAACTATTCTCCCAGATTCAAGCCATCTAAATTAGCAAATTCAAGCAAATCTATCCACTTTCTGACTGCCATTCCATTGCAACTGCCTGTTCTCTTAGAAGATGTGGTTCAAGTGTGAGCAAGTGATCAAAATAAAAGCATCTCAAAAGGAGACAACGTCTCCCACATGGACTGGAAACAAGTACCAAAACAGATTAACAATAAGCCCACTACAGAACAAGACATCGACAAAGCCAGCTGACTACACCCCACCAAACATCGGCATATTATTTTGAAATAAGAAAAATCCTTGACAAAAGCAATTTATGCAGGAAGAGGAAGAAGAATAAAGAAACCACATAAAGTTAGAGTAAGGTGGGGTCAATATATAAATGCTCCCTTTGCACAAACAATGCGAAAACAACATATTGTAAGGAATAAAACTGTGCATAGTCCTGATTCATCAGTAAACAGTTGTCAATTACATTACCACTATCACGCACGAATGCAATTATTGCAACCAATCACATGTTCAGGTCAAATAAAGGCAGCAACAGCAAGTTGCTTCCATTAGATTGAAGTTATTAACTATGATTTTAAGGATAGAAGGAAGCATGAATGAGAAAGTTTCTCATTCACGAGGGGGGGGTAGGAGGAGGAGGGCAGAACTCAATGGTATATTGATTGGCATTTAATGACAAACGAAAGGCTGCAACTATAGCAACAATAAAAATTAGCTTCATATAAATAATAGATCACCAAAATGAGAGATATGGAGAAGTTGCACCGGAACTAGGGGAGGCAACGGGCCAGGTTTGGGTCGGATCAGGCTAGGCCTAGGCCCAAACTGGCACTTAAGACCCAAGGCCCAAGCCCAAAAAAATTGGTTAAACCCGGGCTAAAATTAATCAACCCCTATTTCCCACTTGAATCTTCATAATCTATCTATTGATCAAGTGGGCCACACATGCAGAAAGAAATAGACATTTTAGAGGAATGAAACCTATGGCCTACAGTCAAGGTGGATGGATCGCCTAACCGAGAATTGGAGTGGCATATTTGTAAGATATAACACATGTACATATAAAGTCAAGTCAGGCTAAAATGACTTGAGCCCAAGCCTAACCGGAAAATTGATTGAGCCATGCATGCAAGGCCTAAGCCCAGCGCAAAGCTAGGTCGGGCTAGTTGGGTCAAGTGGGCCACCCGGCCCATTGCCACCCTTACTAGGAACTCAACATGGAAAACATGAAGTAAATAAATACACAAAGTCATTCACTAAAATAATGATTGGCATTAAATTTTAGATGAAAGGCTTTCCAGTCACAGCATAGATAATTTTAGCTTGATAAAATCAGTAGATCGCCAAATGAGAAACACGAAGCGGCTGAAGACATGCAACATGCATGCAGATAAATATATATAAAAAGGAATCCACCTTGAAACTAAGGGCTTGTTTGGCATCTCTACTCTAGTTCAATAAGAGCTACTCCAATAAGCTCTTTTTGTTCTAGCTCTTGTTTTAATCACTTTTTCAAGTCCAAAAAAGCTCTTATTTAAAATAAGCACGTTTAGCAAAACATTCAAATAATAAGAGCTTTTTTAGGGGGTAGTTGACGTCATGTTTAAAGATTACAACAACTCTATCATAACTATAAGAGCAATCCAAATGGTTGTTTTGGTGGATCTCACCATAGATGAACTATACCCCAAATGACAAAAGAATAGATGACTACAATCTACATATTTTAAGACATTTGGGCCATCCATTATGTCATAAATTAGATGTGGATCAACCATCATATGGAGCCCACCTTTGATGTGGACCGTCCATTGTGTACGTCAAACCTTCAAAGTGGGCCATCCATCATACAAGGGCGGGGCCCCTCAACATCCACTACCCATCACATGGAGTCCACATTTGATGTGTCCATAGTGTGGGTCCTACTTTCGAAGTGGATTGTCCATCATGTGGGGCCCACTTTTGATATCCACCATTCACCGTGTGGGGCAGCCCTTCTATGTGGATCATCCATCACGTGGCCCAGTTTGGATATGGGTCATCCATCATGTGAGACATTGGATTTGGACCGTCCATTAAGTGGGGCCGACTTGATGTGGACTGTCCATAGGGGCCACGCTTTGATGTGGGCCTGTTCATCATGTGAAGCCCACTCTGTCCATTATGTGGGCCCACCTTGATGTGGACAATTCATTGTGTGGGGCCTCACCTTCAATATGGGTCATTCATCATGTGGGCCCACCTTTGATGTCAATCGACCATCATGTAGGCCCACCTTCAATTACCATCATCCATCATGTGCGTCCCACCTTTGATGTGGACTGCCCATCAAATGGGACCCACTTGATGTGCATGTTCCGTCATGTTGGGCACACTGATGCGGGTCATCTATCATGTGGGGCCCAGCTTTGATGTGAATAGTTCATTATGTGGGCCCACCTATGTTCAATATGAGTCGTTCATCATGAGTGGCCCACCTTTGATGTCCACCATCCATCATGTGGGTCCCACCTTTGTTGTAGACCATCTATCATGTGGAGCCCACTTGATTTGGATAGTCCATCATGTGGGACCCACCTTTGATGTCCACCATCCATCATATAGGTCCCACCTTTGCTGTGGACCGTCCATCATGTGAGGCCCAACCTTCGATATGGGTCATTCATCATGTGGGCCCACCTTTAATGTCAACCTTCCATCATGTGGGCCCCACCTTTGATGTGGACCATCCATCAGGTAGGGCTTGCTTGGTGTGGATCGTCCATCATGTGGGGCCACACTTTAACGTAGGCCATCCATCATGTGGGGCTCACCTTTGATGTGACCGTGCATTATGTGGGCCCAGCTTTGATGTGGACCATTCATCATGTGGGGCTCACCTTCAATATGGGTAATTTATCATGTGGGCCTTCCTCAAAGAAATTGTAAAGAGAAGAGAAGAGGGTAAGATGAGAATTATTTGGAAAGTTTAAGGACAAACTTGTCCAAAAATTAGTCCAAAGTGTCTACCCACTTAAGCCAAATAAGCTCCGTTTCAAAAAGTAACCCCTCCTCAACTTATAAAATCGGAGTTTATTTGCTACTTTCTAAACAAATAAGCACTCTGATTAGACTTTTATCAAATAGTCTAAAAGCTTGTTTTTTTAGAAATAAGCCAATAAGCTCTTATTTGTAGAGATGCCAAACGTCCCCTAAGCATGCTAACTCAATACACTTTTAATGAACGATTGTGATTGCATTTCCTAAAACTAACGAAACGGGAAAAAGAAAAAGAAAATCAAAGAATTTCCAGCAGCAGCAGCAGATATGTTTTTGTATATGCCAATGAGTATGCGAGAGAGAGAGAGAGAGAGAGAGAGAGAGAGAGAGAGAGAGAAAGAAAAGACAACTTACTGTGTAATTTTTAACAAGAATCGTAGTCTCCAGCCCCAATTGGTACTCGCGTTTGTAATCATAGCTATGATAAAATTAGTCTCATGATTAGGTTGCATCCCAACAACTTCATGAAAAAAGACAGTATTTTCGGAGAGAAACAACAACTCACCTGATATAACATAGCTTCTCTTTGATTTCCCTAACAGTCTCAAAATCCGACGTCCTATTCATCGCGTACCTATAAAACACAATTATTAATGTTCCGTTTCTAAAACAAGAGAACTACCGAGCAAGAATAGCAGAACTTCCTATCAATTTCAAGGCTTATTCAATTGAGGATAGGTTCTCACCCTCTCCGTAGTAGTAGATCTACAAGGTAAGAAGTTATGTGCCTGCCAGCCACATTCATTCGCTTAGTTAGATGCGGGAATGAGTAGCCATCAACAACTGGCACCTGTATGAAGAGACACAGTAACACTTTGGTGAGGATTGTTGCTGTAATCAGTTTTATGGTTTGTGGTGATGGCAAGATTTATTTAGAGGTGGTCTCAAGTCCAACCAGTTGGACTGTAACTTATGGTCAACCTGAAGAAGAACTTCCAACCTATCATCTAAGTGCTACATCCCAGCTTCCAATAGGTTGGCCCCACCATGAGGATCAGATTGTGTAAAGTCAGCCCCAATCCACAGTCCACACATCAGGCGGCCTCACCATAGAAAACATTGTAGAGCCATTGAAAAATAACAAAACTATAAGCATGGTCTACTCAATGAGTGGATGTGGCTGAATTTTTGCACAAGATGATCCTCATGATGCAAATAACCTATTGGACGGGTCGGATGTTGTACAAACACAAAAGGTTGGAAGTTATCTACTGAGTGGACCTTAATTATGGTCCAAACAGTTCGACTTGAGACCTTCTCATTTATTTGTTGCGTTAGGTAAATGGTTAATGTCACTAATATGAATGCCAACTGAGATTTCCCTGTAGCAGTTCTCAAGTGAACATGTGACAGGATACCACTCATCCTGCGAGGTTACCAATATGGGCCATGGCCCAAAAATCAGGTTGGTTGGACAATCCTAAGCAATTGATTCAAGGTTTTGAAAAAATGACCACCGCTATGTTAGGGCATCATTCCTATCGAGCAGTTAGGATCATCCAATTGACCACATTTTTGGCCTAGAGCCATAGTCACATGACAACTGGTATTCATCTACAAACAAATGAACTCATGATCCACCTAACGGACTTGAACCCAACTCCACACTATGATGGTAATGCTTTTTCTCTCCCTCTCGATAGATAAGCTAGAGTTGAGCAACAGTGAGTGCTTACCACCGTTCGATGGATAGACTCAAAACCAAGAAGAAGAAAAGTCCCTGCTGCCACACTGATTGGCAGTTTGCTGATTTCGCTAATCAACTTTCCCAAAGGCTAAATCAAATATATAAGGCACTACTACATATATGTAGAGCCTAGGCAGAAGATGTGAAGAATGAAAACATGAAATATGTGGTAATTTTAAATCTATATTGTAAGGCAAATAGTGAGGGACATTTTTGCACCCGCAATTAGCTTGCAATAGAGGATAACTTTGTGTACTTAGGGGGCATGAAAAGACATTTTAAACAAAATTATAGGTATTTTAGGAATTAAAAAATGTGTGTGCCTAACAAGCTGCAGTTAACTCTCGTGCTTGTTAGATGAGCTGGTAGAGACAGTGTAGTGTGCGTGAGTGATCCAGGGTTCAATCCCTGGCAGTGTTGCCTTTCAAAAACAAACAAAAAAAAAAAAAAAAACCTACAGTTAAGATTTCACCCGTGGATGCCGCTCAACGGTTAAGATTCTACCTGCTTCCTTTGCTTCTTTGAATACAGGTAGCCCACAGGGACTTCTACTCTTCTCCGTGTGTAGCCCGCATGAAGAGCAGATGGTGCGAACCATTATTTGAACCATAAATACAAAATATCAGCCCGATAACATACTCATATGGACCACAACAATAGGAATAATGCAAAATTGCTCCCAAAACCACTATGTTCAGATGGTGTGGCTCACTTGATTTTTTTTGATAAGCTGGATTTTGTATCTTCCCTTCATCCTGGTGAGTTAGACCTGATTAACGGGTTAGATGAAAGATGCACCATATGGTAGCCAACATACAAACCTATGATCAGCATCACATTCACACAGTTACATATGGTGTGGCCCTTTTGAGTTGTGGATCTAGCTGATTTTTTATCTCAAGACATAACATCAAGTATAGAATTTGATGAGTGAAGTGGATTTTACACGTAAAATATGGCTGGCCCTCACAGACTTGGGGTGTTTTACGCCCACGTAAGATGGGTGTTGTGGAGGCCTCCCATCTCCCTCTGCCTCTCTCAGTCTCTCTCCCTTCTCCTCTCTCCCCTTACTCTTTCAATCCCTCTTTGCTCCACGTGCAACGCACGTGCCATGTGCCATGTCCCTAGTAAGCATACAAGGACTCCCAAAGCAAAAGCCAATTGAGAAGGTTTCAAGAATACATCATCCCTTCTGTTATGTAGCAAGTATTGCACAATGCCTATAATGTGATTTGTGATAACTGAGGAATAGAAGTGCAACCGAATCTGAGGACAAAACAATCACAATAGACAATTTCTTTTGTGGGTTGAGACTGAACACTCTCCAGTTGAGCTACAAGCTCAACCCAAAATAACACATGCAATAGGAAACTCTCTCAATAAGCATACCTCCATGCTGGAACTTTGGTGCAGTTTCCAAAGAATGTTGCATTAAACCACACTCCCAATAAGTAATGACTCCATACCACATAATTTGATACAGTTGTCAAAATATCTTACCACATGGGTGACACCATCTCCGGAGTCGATAACAAGGCCTGTTAGCAATCCTGTCAAGAAGTCAAGCATGCAGTGACTGGTGAGAGAGGGAATCAACATCAACCACGCAAAGAAAACTTTGACACTACAACAACAAGAGAAAAGCCACTGAAAGCACTTTCGGTTTTCATATCAACAGTTTTGAACATTTATTAGAGACTGCTATTCAAAGAAAGGAAGAAAAGAAAAGAAAAGAAAAGAGGTCACAGTGCTACTCTGGTGAAAATGGCAATGGAAGCACCTTGAGCATACAATGTCAGAACAGCTTGGATTTGAATGAAGACGCCGGTGAAGTTGTACTTCTCAAACATGGTCTCGATCTGTTAACTTCAAATCCAGGCTATAAGAACCAAGTCGAACAAATAATGGAATGCTATCTATGTGAAAACGTTCCTGACAAAAATGAAGCACATCTTTACAAATGACTTCGGGTCAGCAATCCGAGGGACAACCCACCATTTTTTCACGGTTTTTTGAAGGATTGAGAGGCGGGTCTGTGAGTAAAATCTTACATTCTGTTGGGTCTATCTGTAACATGACAGAGTGCAAGTCAAAACCTATCAAAAGGCTGGGTCTAACAATATAAAAACAAGAGCTACATTGTAGATCAGAGTATTGAAAGAATTACTTTCAATTCATTAAAAAATGCATGGTCCCAGACATAGCCCATATCATCCCAGTTCTGCACAATTCCATTGTTAACAGGATAAGATATATCCAGATGATGCCGCAGGTCGGCACATGCTTCTCCCACAACAATATCCTGAATGAACAAAATAGCATGAGCATTTTCTTCAGCATTCATAAATTAAGCTGTAAGTATTCGTCACTGTCCGCATCTTTAGAGACATCAAAGAACAAGTTTGAAAGATGCATTCCATTGTGTCTGACAATGGGGTGCATGGAAACTCATCCAAAATGGACATGGCACACATGTTCGTCAATCCAAACTGTCCAAACTGTGGGTCCCTTTGTAGATGGATCAAAATCTGTAAATCACACCGACCAATAAAACCTATTTGTCCCAATCACAACCATCAAATAGGATGATTAAAAAGAAGATAGTCAGCAGTCCAAATTAAAGAATAAAATCTGATGGCACCAATTATTTTAGCCATGTGACTTGAGGCAATGCTCCATCCGGAGTACGGCCTGATTTGCACAGCCTAGATTGACAGGCACACATGCCACATGTACAGTGGATTAGTCACCACCATTTAATATAGCACATGAAACAATGACCGAATTTTAGCCCTCTGTCGCCGCATATTTGTGGGCAGAAAAACTTGGGGATAATCTTTATTACTCATGCCGCTGAACATTGGAAACCTGGACTTTTTAGCCACCTTATCAAGAAGATATATGGCAATCTTTTAATCCAATGGTGGCACTAAGTGCAGTGAAATCATCAGAGCCTTACCTTCAATGTCTGTTCTGTGAGTGATTCTTCATAACGTAGCATGGGCCTTCCCACCACACATGGGAATACAGAGGTGGGAAAGTTCTCACCCGCAAAACCACATTTCACATACTGCATTGAATACAATAATAGTTTTGAAACTTCAAATATACCATACAATAAAAGAATAAAGTCTGTAAAAGAAAGGGGAAAAAAAAAATGAGTGTTCTAAAAAAGAAATGTACACAAGGAGTGAGAATTTTGTTCACAACAATGTCATGGATAACAAAAAGGTCTACAGCCCACAGCAGCATTATGTAATGTAAACTCAAACACGTGAATAATGTCAACGGGTCTGTGTGAAAAACAACAAGAAGTAACGCAACAAAATTGAAGGTCAAGAACTATATGGTCTTCAAGGGCCTTAACACAAGGATATCCACAGTGTGCTCATGAGTTTAGTTTGTACGAGAGGAGACCCATGGTTTGGTGATACAGAACATTGGGCCTGTTGTTGATAAATCATGCCCTCATGATCTCCCAGGTTGGAATCTTAGCCGCCAATCTTGGGCCTTTTCTGAGTTGAATGTGGACTGTTGTTGTATTTATTTTCTTAACAGACCATCAATTTAACAAGTTAACAAGGCACTTGTAGGAAGAGATCCCATGGTGTATCTTGTTTGCAGGTGACATAGTTTTGATTGACAAACCAAGGGAGGGCATAAACACAAAGCTAGATTTATGGAGGATGCTTTGGAATCTAAAGGATTTAAAATTAATCGGACTAAAAATAGTATATGAAGTGCAATTTCAGTAACAATATGAATGAAAACAAGAAATTAGTTAAGATTGTTGGCCAGTAAGTTCCCAAAATGATCACTTTCAATATCTTGAGCAGATAATTAATGAGAGGGGAGAGATTGAGAAGAATGTAAACTACAGAATTCAAGTTGGGGAGAAGAATTGGAGATGTGGCTATGGAGTTTAATGTGATCGTTGTGTACCACTCAAACAGAAAGGAAATTGTATAGGATAGCTATAAGACTAGCCATGCTTTTTGGGATGGAATGTTGGGCAGTTAAGGAATAACATGTTCATAGGATGAGAATTGAACAAGATGTTGAGAATTGAGATAGATGAGTGTTAGGATGAGAAAGGATAGAATTTGAAATGAATGCATTTGTGGGAACTTAGGAGTAGCACCAATAGGCAATAAGATGAGGGAAACTAAAATGCTTTGGTCATGCACAACAGGGACCAAGAACTGAGCCAGTTAGAAGGAGTGAGTTGGTAGTTGGTACACATTGAAGGCTCTAAAAGGGTAAGGGGAAGGCCCAAAAGGACATGGGTGGAGGTGGTAAGAAAAGACTTGATGAACTATGGTCTAACTAAAGGCATGGCCCTTGATGGAGTGGAATGGTGCCGACCCCAATTAATTAGGATAAGGCTTAGATAATGATAATGAACGGACTGTCAATTTGTGGTGCACGAACTGAAAGGTTGGGATTGTCTAGTGAGGAGATTAGGTATATAATACTAATATTAATTGGGAACCCAATAGTTCCTAATAAGGTACTTGACCCAACCCAATTTTCAGATGCGTCTAAAATGGTGGAACGGGATTTTTAAATGGGTCCAGTTTTAGGATCCAGATCCATTTAAATTGGGTCAGGTGCCTTGGTCACCCACAGATCCAGGTACCAGTTAAAAGATAGGCCTATGTTCACACCAAGCAAGCATTAACAAAAGAACACATAAAAACCCAGCATATCCACATATGCAATATTCAAACACCGCTATGCATTACAAGTACAAAAGTAAAAGAGGGATGACCGGCTACCCATGTGAATAAGATAAAAATATTACAACCACACATGCTAGTGTGGCAAACACGTGCATGATCCATCCATTCATCAGGCACCCCCATCCCCTTGGGCCTAAAAGACAAGCTTGTCTAGCCATTAGGTGAGCCACATTTGCATGCTGAACATGGACATTTGGTCGAACTTTCATAAGAGCCCATTTTTTCTTTCGTAACATACAGCCTACTTGATGAGGAGAGCAGCCTGGCTTTTGTGCCAATCCTAAACAAAGTGATCTGCCTAATGGACAGCCCAAATCTTGCACGTGTGTCCTCAATTGATAATCCGATCCTATGCGAACTTCGATTGGAGTATACAAGTAACACAATATTGATCACCACCACCAAGCCCAATCTCAATCGCATGCCATTTTAACACACTTGATTAAAGAAGCGCTATACAATGGTCGGGACAGAATGGCGTACGGTACCATTCAGGTTTTCATTTTGCACAAGTGGGGGCAAGTAGCTCCCATGGTTTAGTGATTCAAAGTTTTATATTATGAGGTTTGTATGGCTCATGCACCAATAGCGTAAGAAGTCATGTCACTCATCCAACTAACGAAATTAATGAATGAACGGTAAGAATACCAGCAACCAGGCATCCAACTAGCAGATAGAAAGCCCAAGTCAATCCTGTTTTCATAAACTGCAGGTTGGACTGTAGATCAGTGGATCAATCTGTCTATATAGAGTGGGGCCAAGTCATTTGCAATCACAAACCTCTAGCCGTTCTTAACTACTTGTTTTGAAAAACTCCACCAGCAAGCTGGCATCATGCCAGCAGATAGCCCGAGTCAATCCAGTTTTAATAAACCACAGGATGGAATCCAGCTCGGTGGGTCAATCTGTCTGTATATGGTGGCGATAAGTCGTTTGCAATCACAGATCTCTATCTAACCGCTCCACAAGTACTTGTTTCAAAGAACTCCACCAGCAAGCAGGCATTCAACTAGCAGATAGAATCATAGAAAGCCCAAGTCAATCCAATTTTTATGAACCACAGGTTGGAATGCAAGTCAGTGGATCAATCCATCTGTATACAGTGAGGACATGTCATTTGCAATCACAAACCTCTATCTAACCGTCCAAAACTATTTGTTTAGGTCCCAGGATTTCATAATGAGTTTCTCCACTGAGACTACCTCATCAACTTTCCCCAGCTTTCTACCTGAGTGAAATAGTCTAATTTGTTCTAATTAATGATCTAAACGAGTTGCACATGCACACTAGTACATGAGGGAAAACTCAGACTAACTCATCCACTCCAGGTTCTTGCTTGTGAAATCCTACCTTCTGGACCAGAGGAAGCATGGTACTTCTTTAGTGTTGGCTCATGGCAGAGCAACCGTCCCTCAGTTTTCTAAAAATCCCAAAGAGTAGAAGAATCCCAAACTTCATTAGGGGTGGAGAAATATAAGGTTAGGAGGCATAAATGAACGGTTCACGTTCATACTGAGAGAAGAGGTTCTACAGCTGGGATCTTCTAATTTGGCCTTCTTTTTACATTTATTGCATTGGCCATCTGCAGTGGGGTCCATCATATCAACAGTTTCAAATTGAACCATGGGCCCCACCTGTACAAACTGAAAACCTGAACAGCACTCTACAACCTTTCAGCCCGAGCATTGTCCCACTTGGGCATTGTTCTAAAAACAAATTGAATTGTTACCATGGTCATATCATCAAACAAATAAAAAATTATACACGCGAATATTGAATTATTCAGGACTTTCGTTTCAGAACTATTATCAAGACCACCAAACCAGCATCGATCAGATGTTGAATTCCCCATGTTCGATCAAATTCCAATTTTCGTTCAGACAAATGAAACGTATTGGAAATTTCAGTTGCCAAACAAAGGTGAATAAGATTTTTTTTTTTTTTTTTGTAATGCAGATTAGATGTTCTTATTTCAACCAAATCGGATAATACTCGTGAGTTGATCCAAAACTGATCGCAGAATTACGAGAAACATAAAATGAATCGATATCAGAATTATACGGAATAAATGAAAAAAAAAGGAAAAGGGGGATGTGAGCTTCAATCAGAGACGTTAATTAGAAATGACAAGCCAATTGGATGATGCAGATCGAATCAGTGACAGAATTCGTGTAATTTGTGCGATTGATCTATGATTTCAAAATGCATCTATATGTATAGAGAGTGAGAGAGGAAGAAATTACGCCCGTGCCATTGTCGCAGACGACGACATTCCCGTTCTCCATCTGCGCTGCTGCTGATTGCTGCTCTTAGCCTCTCTCTTTCTCAAGCACGGGGGTGTGCGTATGGCGCACGTTGCGTATATTAGAATCCCGACTTGCGAAGTGCATTTCGCACCCATGCGCTCGGAATCGGTTGGCTGGTGTACCACACACCAGCTACATAGCTGTGTAATGACGTCAGCAAGTTCTGTGGGTCCCATCACGAGGTATGTGTTATATCCAAACCGTCCATACATTTTAAGAGATCGTCGTAAGTCTTGAGACAAAAAATAAGATATATCTAACTATCAATTGGACCACACTAAAAAAAGCAGTGGGGGATTGAACGTCTACCATTGAAACCCTTTTGGGGGGTCAAAGAAGTTTTGGATCAATATGAAATTTGTTTTTACTCTTCATCCAGGTCTTTGTGACCTTATTAACATATTGGATGGAAAATTAACGTTATGTTGGGCCCTACAAATTTTTTTAACGGTGAAAATCATTATCCCCGCAGCTATTTGTGGTGTGGTCCATTTGATATTCAGATATAATTCATCTTTTTGTATAATTCTCTAAAATGATCTCAAAAAATTGATGAAAGTGTGGATATAATAAATACATTACTGTGGGGCCCACCTAACTTTAATCTTCTTTGAAGCGTTCGTACAACTCGCAGCTCGAGGAGCGTCAGCGCTCGTCTTCGCACGTACACCAGCCAATCCGCTTCCGATCGGGTGGTGACACGAACACCACCGATGTATTGACCAGATCCTCTGTGACACACCGAGCTGTACACGAACCGAGTTAGCTCGACTCGACTCGAAAAGGTTCTGTTCAACTCCGTTTGAAATTGAGTTCGAGCTAAGTCGAGCTGATTTTTTTAGCTCGAAAAGAAAAATTCAACTGAGTTCGAGTTTGCCCAAGCTCGACTTAACTCGAATCGAACGCCAACTTGACTCAAACACAGATCGAACCTGTTTAGTGACTTAATTATTTGGATAGTGATATTGCTCACTAAGTATTTGATGAAATAACTCAATGAAGTGTCAACTGGTGGTGAGAAAGGTATGGATGTGAAACAAATACCCTTTGTATTTTGATTTTGACGTTGTTTACTAAGTGTTTGATGAAATACATCTAAAACGTTGTTGTTGTTTTACATACCTTGAGAAATTAAAGATGTACTCCATGTGTTTGAGAAAATGTCGAATAGGTTCAATCTTGGCTCGAACCGGCTCGAGCCGTTGATTGAACCGAGCTGAGCCGATTAATTAGGCTCGAGGACTAAGTCGAGCCGAGTTCAAGCTAGGGTCAACTGGTGGCCGAGCTGAGTCAAGCTGTGCATAATGATGTATGTGTTTTATCTACGCAGTTCGTCCATTTTACTAGCTCATTTTTCGGCATAACCTAAGAGCCTGTTTGGGAGTATGGATTTGGAACCCCTTGGATTTAAAATCCTCCTATTGTGTGTTGGCATCATGGATTGGGAATCAACTTTAATCCAAAAGTAGCTATGCATAGTATATTTATGGGGGGTTTGAATTTAATTACTAGATCAACTTTAATATCTCTAATTAGTGACTTATGTAATGTTTGACACAGTAGTTGGAATAAGCCCGCTAAAATATATGTTTTGCCTGAAAATGATGAAATTCCAAGTTTCTGGTGGACCACAAGCACAAGATCATGTCCGAGTGACTGACCAACAAATTTTAATCGTTAATTTACATGGACAACGTTTGGACGGTGCTTATCATTATAATTAAAGTAATTGATGCAATTGATCATAATCTAATTGTTTTTAGATATCATTAGTGGGCCATGTGCCTAATAGAATAATAGCATGGAGACACACATGTTACACATGCAACTATTGAAAGGATTTTAGGTGTAGTCAAAGTTCTCGCCGCTGATTTCAAATCCCCTCTTTCAGGGGATTTGAAGCTCCTTGGATTTGACTCGCCCATTTACTTTATGCCGCCAAACAACCAGCGGATTTGAAATCCCCAAAATCCATGATGCCAAACGACCCTAAAATTGGAACATATCCATTGAGGATGCCTTACGTCGCGGTAGCTTTGGATCAAGCTAATATTTGTATTTTTGGATATCATGAGGCATTGTTCTAAAAACAATGCCTATTATTACCTTGTAAGTGGACTCGATAAATGGTTGACATTATTATCCATATTATTTCTTGTTGACATTATTATCCATACTATTTCTTGTGTTGTGGTATACTTCAATATGCTTATAAGTTTAAGCTTCCGATTTAAAATGACTTGACAAAATAGATGGACAACATAGGTAAAACACATGATACAACATGATGGACCACGGTCTTGCCACAATAAGGCTCAATGGGGCTGGGTCACTTCGCAATCCATGTCGTATGCACTCGCCCAAGGCTTGAAAATGAGGAAGATGTGTACGAGATCATAGACGTTTGTCAAATGATCTCCCTTGTTAGCACTGATCAACGGGGTTATGCCTGAAACTAATTCAAGCATGTGACGCCCCGTCACTATTGCACACGTGGGCGGGCACATGTGGGCGGACACTAATGTGGGCGGGGCCTGATGGCCTGGCCGAGCTACCAGTGGTTAGCAAACTACTGTGTATGCAATGGGAGGTTGAGCTTGTCTCACATCAGAAGCATTATCCGAAGTTGTAGCGGTTATATGTGGGGTTTGACCTTCAATAGTATGACGTGTTTTAAATCCGTGAGCTTTAGTAAAGCGGACAATATCATACTGTTGGGGTTGGCTGTTACAAATAGTATCAGATACGAGGACGGCTCTGCCCTCGGTGGGGGATATTGTGACGCCCCGTCACTGTTGCATATGTGCGCGGGCACACGTGAGCGGAGCCTAAAGGCCTGGGTGAGCTACCAGTGGTTGACAGACTACTGTGCTGGCAGGCTACTGTGCACACAGTAGGGGTAGAACCTTGTTTCACATCGGAAGAGTTGTCTGAAGTTATGGTGGTTATATGTGGAATTGTCACCCTATACTGTATGAGGCCATTTGGGAGAAACCTCAAGAACAAAATCGTGCGGGCTGTACCCAGAGTGGACAATATCATACAGTGTGGGCGTGAGTTGTTACAAATGGTATCAGAGCCGAGGATGGCTCTGCCCTCGGTGGGGGATATTGTGACGCCCCATCGCTGTTGCACATGTGGGCGAACACATGTGGGCAGACGCTGATTTGGGCGGGGCCTAATGGTTTGGGCGAGTTACCAGTGGTTGGCAGGCTACTGTGTATGCAGTGGGAGGTTGAACTTGTCCCATATCGGAAGCGTTGTCCGAAGTTGTGGTGGCTATATGTGGGGTCTGACCTTCAATGGTATGACACGTTTTAAATCCGTGAGCTTCGGCAAAGTTGACAATATCATACTGTTGGGGCTGACTGTTATAAAGCACCTCGTGGTGGCAAATGCAGATCATATTTGTTTGATCACTTTGATTTTATGCTAATACCATAGCATGTTAATTTGACTTGAAATCATCATTTCAATTGCAAATACTTCTTTATTATTACCACCATCACTACTTATTACCGCCAAATTCATGTTGCCAGACAAACCCTAAGATAACAATTGCTACCTTATATTTGAAGGTATTCAAAAGTAGTTTGAGTATAAATGCGCATTTTCATGTGTTTAGATGTGCATGGGTGCTGAATGAAAAGCTACTTTTTCTTTTTTTAATCACATTTTATATTATTCGAAATGTAGCAATATAGCAATTGAACCCTAAATGACTTATATACACAAAGGGTCCATTATTTTTTATTTTTTTATTTTAGCATAAGTTGCTTAATATATGTTTGGATCATAAGTTGCTTAAGATATGTTACTTATGCCACGAATGGCTTATCTTAGTTTCTACTAATTAAGAAAATAGGTATATTTGGTAAACAACATATTTATCAGCTTCTCCTCCATTTTACCCCTCCTATTCCTCTATTTAGCAATTCATGAAAAGTATATAGCTAAAAAAGTTAACTAAGTGATTATATACTTTTAAGTGTGTGTGTGTGTCTATATATATATATATATATATATATATATATATTTATATTTATAACTAACTGTAAACCAATCTTACTTATGCAACATAATCACTTAACTAATGCTATAAGTAGAAAAGGTAATTTATTTGGCGGCTTCAAAATGGGCCCTACATCTCAGTCGGTTCATCTATTGAACCGGGTTGAACCCTTGAAGTAATATTTTTGATATTTTGAAATTACATTATTTTACCACAACTTAAGTATGAGGTTCTCTTTTAAAAGGTTAGATAGCTACACAAATAACAAAGGTGTCACTAGGCATCAAATGTGGTGTACATGTGACATGTTGATCACACCTTGAAATAATCCGATCATCTATTGCATCACCAAAAGCACGCTAATAAAACAATGTGAATTGTCTTGATAAGTTGATGGTTGAAGAACGTTGGCAGGTTATTTGTTTGTGGCCTATCTAAGGCTTGTAATTTTTTAATTTCTTATGAGAGTATATATTTCAATAGTCTTATTATAATCATTTTATTAAATATAACATATACACAATAATTTAGGACATTAAAATTAATTAGTTACTCAAATTCAAGTCTTCATAAATATACTAAAGAATTAAAATGCATCCAAACACAATTTTTTTTATTATTATTTATTATTCCAGTGCATTCCAATCACAAACTCCCCAACACAATTGTGGATTATAACTCACATTGATTTCGTGGTGATTGTGATTTGAATTCTAATTAATTCTAAGTAAATGCTCTTAAACAAGCTTTAACATTTAAGTTGGCCCGGATATAAGAAACAATGCAAAATCATGCCTCAAAATAAGCTCACATGGCATGCTCTACAATAACAAAGGGATTTCCCAATTTTCAATAAACCAACCATGGCACGTTAGATGAGCACAATGGCGTATACATCTGCCATTTGACCCACGAACAATTTGAGCCACTTTATAGTGCTCATTGAGAAGTTATAGGATTCCTGGATGCATTGGGAAATTTAAACAATTCGATTGATTGATTTGAACTATTGATTTGGGCCAAAATACATTTTCACATGGTTGGTGTAAATGTCACACAAATCCAATGGTTTTTAACCATAGCCTCAATGCCTCTAATATGGACATTCACAGTCATTTGTATATAAAATATAGGTTTAACCAACCATTCAATCCATCTCATATCTCTCGAAGGTTTTTATGATTATAGACAATTGCTTCTACCAGATAATCTTATATATACGTGTGTATGTGTGTGTGGTTTAGAAAAAAAAAAAAGAGGCTATAAATAATAAAACCTAATCCAAGATGGATATGATCATCCTGTTGGGATTTGTGTTGCAGAATCACACAGATATGGATATAGGATAACAGTCCAATAGCACAAAGTAATCACAAGAAACATAGAGATTTAATGTAGAAAACGCGACATAAAATTCACTATGAAAGCATATATTACAAGACAGAGGACTTACCTGACTTGAGCAATCCTCAAACCTCTCATTTTCTCCACCCATTGAAAACCTATAACCCTTTTAGAAGCCCTATAATGCACTAGAATTCCCTTGGAATACCTCATAGTTTGTTATACAACCTTTATATAGTTTTAAAAATAAGTAGAATTGAAATAGAAAACAAAAATCGCAAAATCTGCGTTTCCGTAAACGAATCTGCGCAAACCTTCGATGATATCGAACTAGCTTTGATGTCATCCAAAAATGACAAAAACAGTCCAGTGATCGGGGCTAAAATTATGAAAAAACTTAATGGCATTGACCGACTTCGATGATAGCTGGTTCGATGTCATCGAACAACAATTGTCAGATTTAAGACATCTGTTATCAAGATATCCTTTCGCTTTCATTTTCTGTGATGGCCTTTGTAACGCCTTGAAAATCGGGGGTCGAGCATAAACTCAACTCCCGAGTTACAGAACATCACTTATGCAACAAAATGAATGATGATTGAATGTTGACTGAATTCGTGCATTGAACATGAGTGAGATTAAGCCAAAACAGCATATCATACTCTAGAGACAGTTAAATTTGCAAGCGGAAGACTGTGATGGATAGATAAAATATATAACCTATGATGAGTCTCCAGAGTGTGATAACATTACGAGGTTAAATAAATACAAGTACAGTTATAGAATATACCAAATGTGAGGAAGTGTAATGCCTCCTATCCCATGTACCATAGCCCCGTCAATACAATATCAGGTCTTCATTGACCTGCCAGAGAGATACAGATAGGAGAACTCCTCCTATCATCACAGAAGTAGTCCGGCTCTGCTTCACAAGCATCGCCATCACCTGAAACTCAACAAATCTGGTGGGTGTTCGGAACACCGTCCCGTAACGTGGGAGTGAGTGATCAACTCAGTGGAACAATAAAGCATAGGTTAACATGTTATCAATTCAATCAAGCAGTAATGATAAAGCAGTACAAATCAAACATTTATAACTACTCTTGTTAAGTGCGAAAATGAAATGACATGATGTTGTATGCCCTTTCCAAACCACCCTCAAGCGACATCATCTTACGTTCGCGAATGCTTACTCCCTCAGTGCGCCACATCTACAAAGCACATGCGGTGCGATGATGCTCATGATTACCAAGTTTTTATTAGTCCATTCCAAACAGCAGTATTGGGAAACTAAGGTACCTCCCTTGTATCATTCCCAAACATGATCCATTCTAGGGTCGTCAATCTTAGTTAATCTCATACGATATTATGGTTTGAGAAGCGTAGTGAAGGCATCGCAAAGGACTCGTCAACCGTCAGCGCGGATACAGATCTCACCGTATGCGGCTCAATTGCTGGCCGTCAGTTCGAGTACAGGTCTCACCGTACTCGGCTCAATCACTAGCCGTCAGCTCGAGTACAGGTCTCACCGTACTCGGCTTAACTCATACTCTAGTTGCTGTGAAAGACTCGTCGCCAATCACAGACCCTTGGAGTATACTCGAAGATACTACGGAGGACTCGTCGCCCGTTAGCACGAGCACAGGTCTCACTGTACTCGGCTCTCGCCGTAAGTATCGACAGCTCGAATACAGTGTCTCATACCACCGTATTCGGCTCACGAGTTTGGTTGCGCAATGGTCACTACGGGGAGGCACATGGCCCCAGCGTAGGCCGACAGCTCTACCACGGTGTCCCATACCACCATGCCCGGCTCATGCGTCTTAGCGGATCGAGGTACCATGGTTAAAAGGGGGTTTCACTGGTAAGTTTGGTACCCTAGGTTCAAGCAGTAGCGTTCAAACAGGGTGAACATGCATAAGACAGATCAGGTTACTTGACGAGCTCGACTAGCACGATCGCCTGTTGAGCTGCCCGACATGAAGTGCTTAAACAACTTCGTGTGGCCTAGCCACTGCCGACAGGTAACGCACGACTCGAGTTCGTCGAACACATCCCACGTGGCAAATGAATCTCAGCCACGAATTCAATCCCGTTACCGATTGCCTGGGTCATAATCATAGCCCCAAACACAATCAATTGCAGATAGATAAAGCAGTAATAGATCAGGATTCAAATCATACAGTCAAAGTCTGGTATTATCCGTTTAGGGCTGCCAGAGCTGTTGCACGCACTCGTTGCCCCGCTCCCCCATCACCCATGACGGATCATACAACGTAAATATAAATTTAAACATATGCATTACATAATTAAAATCATAAAGCAGTTGAGCATGTTATGAATCACAACACAAGCATGAGTTTGTACATGTTCAATTCCTAATCACACAACTATCAAAGGAGATCATACACATAGTTAAAAGAGGTTGAGAATCATATCTCAACACCCTTATACATTACAATTGCTAACTACTACTCATTCAGACATTTCAAGAAACACTTAAACAAACATACATCAACATACACGACATATGTCGATCACATAGGCATTAGGCCAATCCTTTCACTAGGGAGTTGCCCCAATCATAACACGCGCACCCCCACGACGGATAGTCATGGCAAGCAGGAATCCAAGTTCCATATTCATTCAGTCATTTCCACAAACACTTGGGCCACACATTTTAGCATATATAGTGTATATTGGCCGTGGCATGACTTAGGGCAAATCCTTTCGTCAAAGGGGCATCACCAATACATAAATCATGAATCCATGACAATTAGTCATGGCGAGCACGAATGAGAATTCTATACTCATCAGTCATTTTCACAAACTCTTAGAATACACTATTACAACATACATGGTGTATGTTAACAAAACATGTATTAGGGCTATCCATTAGCAAGTGAGTATTTTATCCTTGTATAATATACTACTACAGCAAATAATCATGATGAATACATCCCCAAAATTTATACGTATACAGTATATTCTAAAACGCATTTTCAACATACATAGAGTATACAAGCAAACCTGTATTACGGCGATTCCCTTGCCAAGCAAATATTTTATACGCACATAAATATTTATACGACAATTAATCATGACAAACACATCGCTAAAATATACATGTATACGGTACTTCTTACAATACCGTATTTCTACATACATAGTGTTTATTAGTAAACATGTATTTAGGCGAATCCTTTCGCCAAATAAGTATTTTATCCATACGTCATATATCCATACGACAAATAAACATGTCAAACACATTTTCATAAAAATACGTATACGGTATTTATACGAATACCTAGAGTATGTGAAATTCCATATTCTTCAATTCTAATCGAAAACGAAAACGGAAAGCACTTTGTACATGTGCAATTGCATGCAGATCATGAATCTACCATTATCTGACATTGAAAGCGTTGAAAACCATAACCTATACACCTAAAGTCCGCACCTTTTGTCGTAGAATCGTAGCGGAGTTGATAGGTTCGCTAAGCTTCCGTATCGGGAGTTTGGCAACCTAGAGAACGAAATAGGTTAACTATCTCATAACCTACAACCTATACAACCCTAAAACAGATTAGGGTTAGGGTTTCTTACCTAGAAACGGGGCTGGAATCGCCGGGAAAGCGATGAGAACGAGATGGTGCAGCGCATGTGGTGGCAGGGAACGACGGCAGGGAGATTCTCCCACTTCTCCCTCACTTTCTCTCTCTTTTCCCTCTCTCAATTCCAAATTCGTATGGCTGCCATGAGAGAGGGTTTAAGGTCCTTATATAGTCTCAAAACTCACCGAAATAGACTCCTGTTCAAAGGTTACTGCTAATATAGGTATTTCGTCACTTTTCCAGCTCAAAAGAGAGGTTCTGGTGGCCCTCCTTGAGCCAAACGTCAGACTTAAGCTCACCACACATGGATCTATATGAGATTACATTTTCGACTCGATCGGATTCCCAGATCGCACGTGGCGGACCAGTTTCAGTTCAACGGTCAGTGGGCCACGATCCGAAATTCCAAGTACATGTAAATGTTCCTGAAATTTTTCCTGATCCGAGGGTATAATTTGGTCTGATTCTGACGGTCTGGTTGCTTAATACTGATGCGCAAGTGAAAGGTGCCAGATCACTATTCCAGATATTTATTTTGGAATGGGAATAGTGTTTTTCACACTCCCTCGCTCCGGATCAAAACGAATGGCCGTGGGACATCGGCTGGATCTGATTTTTGAGATGATTGTCAAGCCCAGTGAGGCGGTCCTAGTTCCTTAGCTTCGTGTTAATCGGACTCCCGATGTGCGGTCTAGACCTAATACGAAATTTCGTTTCATTCCCGAAAGCAGACGGGAAATGAGTTTGGTTCTAAACTTTAGGGAAACCTAGAGTCACTGATTTTGCAAGTTTTGGGTCTTGCAGATCGTATTTAAAGCGATCCCAACGGATTTCATGGCTAATTGAGTTTTGCACTTAGTTAACTTTGTTAAATTTCTAAAGGATTTAATCCTAATTGTTTTCTGGTTGAGATGGTACTTAGGCCTTTGTAGTTTGTATATAAAGTGATCCAAGTTTTACTACTTAGCTAGTTTAAGTTAGTGTCTAGGGCGAAAGTGCTTTGAAAAATTGAAAGCATAAGGTAGTGAAGGGTGGGATTTGTGAAGAAAATGGTTTAAAGACCAATTTTAGACTGTGGGATTGAGTTCTGACGAAATAATAAGGTGTTAGGAGCAACCCATTGCCTAAGGACATTTAATCCCAGGTTGGCAAAAATCCGGGATGTTACAGCCTTTGAAATGTTTCATGGGCTTAACACTGTTAATACAACTGGGCCACTGCCATGATCTGATGTGTTGATGGTAATGGTATTCCCATAACACAGTAAGACCCTCTAGCGACTAGCAGGAGGGCCCACACAACCTCGCTGGGCTCAACTAACACGCCGTTGATAGGGGTGTACATGAATTGAGCTAGCTCGGTTAGCTCGCTCGACTTGACTCGAAAAAGCTCGATTCAACTCGGTTCGAAGCTGAGTTTGAGCTCGAAAATAGTTCGAGCTGGCCCCGGCTCGACTCGACTCAGATCGAACCCAGCTCAAATCGAACTTAGATCAAACCAGTTCGGTGACTCAGTTACTTTGATATCAATGTTGCTCACCAAGTGTTTGATGAAATGACTCAAAGAAGTGTGGCTAGTGGCAAGGAAGGTGTGTATATGAAATTAACACCCCCCTTTTTTTTCTCTAGATTTTTATGTTGCTTAGAAGGTATTTAATAAAATACCTATAAAACCATTGTTGCTATCTTAAATACAATGAGATTTTGAAGGTGCAGTCCAAGTGTTTGTGAAAATGCCTTGATGACGAACTCGACTTGGTCTTGGCTCGAACTTGGCCCGAGCTACTAACCAAACTGGGCCGACCTGGCCAGTCATGCTTGAGGACCGAGCCAAGCCGAGCCGAGTTCCAGCTGAGGCCAGCTTGACTCGGTTCTCGACGTACACCCCTAGCCGTTGATGAGATGGATCATTTCTTTTTCATGTGGGCCCTCCTGGCCCAGAGATCCACCGTGAGCCCTTAACGGTTCGTGCTGTTGCTGGCCTCAGCCCATTCACTTCATGCAATCTGAAGTATCATCTCAATTCCAGGAAATTATCCTTTTCTGGCACACTGCCACTGAAGATCTGTGAGGTATACCATCAGTGCGCATGGATCCAACGGTCCAATACCAGTGGCTCCACAAATGGCGGATCGTGCACTCCAGCTAGAGACGTCGATCACTCTTCACGTGGGGCCCACCGTGAACATGCCATGGACCCAATATCAGGCTGGACCTCCTAGTAAATGGACCACGCATGGATGTTGGATACTACGATATGTTCATTTCCTTTCCAACGGTCTACTTTCTCATACACGTGTGGCCCACGGGGTCAGTGGACTGACTAGGCCAGGGAATGTTTCGGGTGGCCACAACCGATGGATAGGCAAGATTCAAATTTGGCCACCTGACGCGATCGTCAATAGCACTTCTCAACGATTCACAAGAGTTAGATGATGCGCCACTGCCGGTGTACGCTGGTTTGGGTTCTAGCATGTGGGGCCCACGGTGGGTTAATCAAGACCACTGGTCTGTTGAACACTGCAGTTATTGCCTTATAAATCCCATATTGTCACTGTTATCAACCGTCTATCTTTATCTCACAAATAAAAACCATTAAACGTTTTAATCAATTATTTTTTATATATTAAAGCATCCATCCATTGTTGTTCAAAAACATCGACGGTCTGGATTACTAAATATGGGTCACACTTGGCAGAATTGAAAACTCGCCTACAGAAGGAAAAGGAGTGGACGCGTATCATATATTCATCCATCATCGAAAGGAAAAGGAAAAGGATTCCTGGATGCATTGGAAAATTTAAACAATTCAATTGATTGATTTGAACTATTGATTTGGTCCAAAATACATTTTCACATGGTTGGTGTAAATGTCACACAAATCTAATGGTTTTTAACCATAGCCTCAATGCCTCTAATATGGACATTCACAGTCATTTGGATATAAAATATAGGTTTAACCAACAATTCAATCCATCTCATATCTCTCGAAGGTTTTTATGATTATAGACAATTGCTTCTACCAGATAATCCTATATATACGTGTGTATGTGTGTGTGGTTTAGAAAAAAAAAAAAAGGCTATAAATAATAAAACCCAATCCAAGATGGATATGATCATCCTGTTAGGATTTGTGTTGCGGAATCACACAGATATGGATATAGGATAACAGTCTAATAGCACAAAGTAATTACAAGAAATATAGAGATTTAATGTGGAAAACCCTTGCGGAAAAAATCACGGCACAAAGCGACATAAAATTCCACTATGAAAGCATATATTACAAAGACAGAGGACTTACCTGACTTGAGCAATCCTCAAACCTCTCATTTTCTCCACCCATTGAAAACCTATAACCCTTTTAGAAGCCCTATAATGTACTAGAATTCCCTTGGAATACCTCATAGTTTTGTATACAACCCTTTATATAGTTTTAAAAATAAGTAGAATTGAAATAGAAAACAAAAATCGCAAAATCTGCGTTTCCGCAAACGAATCTGCACAAACCTTTGATGACATCGAACTAGCTTTGATGTCATCCAAAAATGACAAAAACAGTCTAACGATCGGGGCTAAAAATTCTGAAAAAACTTAATGGCATTGACCGACTTCGATGATAGCTGGTTCGATGTCATCGAACAACAATTGTCAGATTTAAGGCATCTGTTATTAAGATATCCTTTCGCTCTCATTTTTGTGATGGCCTTTGAAATGTTTCATGGGCTTAACACCGTTGACACAACTGGGCCACTGCCATGATCTGACGTGTTGATGGTAATGGTATTCCCATAACACAGTAAGACCCTCCAGCGACTAGCAGGAGGGCCCACACAACCTCGTTGGGCTCAACTAACACGCCGTTGATAGGGGTGTACATGAATTGAGCTAGCTCGGTTAGCTCGCTCGACTTGACTCGAAAAAGCTCGATTCAACTCGGTTCGAAGATGAGTTTGAGCTCGAAAATAGTTCGAGCTGGCTCCGGCTCGACTCGACTCAGATCGAACCTAGCTCAAATTGAACTTAGATCAAACCAGTTCGGTGACCCGCTTACTTTGATATCAATGTTGCTCACCAAGTGTTTGATGAAATGACTCAAAGAAGTGTGGCTGGTGGCAAGGAAGGTGTGTATATGAAATTAAAACCCCTTTTTTTTTTCTAGATTTTTATGTTGTTTAGAAGGTATTTGATAAAATACCTATAAAACCATTGTTGCTATCTTAAATACAATGAGATTTTGAAGGTGTCTAAGTGTTTGTGAAAATGGCTTGATGACGAACTCGACTCGATCTTGGCTCAAACTTGGCCCGAGCTACTAACTAAACTGAGCCGACCTGGCAGTCATGCTTGAGGACCGAGCCAAGCCGAGCCGAGTTCCAGCTGAGGCCAGCTAGACTCGGTTCTCGACGTACACCCCTAGCCGTTGATGAGATGGATCATTTCTTTTTCATGTGGGCCCTCCTGGCCCAGAGATCCACCGTGAGCCCTTAACGGTTCGTGCTGTTGCTGGCCTCAGCCCATTCACTTCATGCAATCTGAAGTATCATCTCAATTCCAGGAAATTATCCTTTTTTGGCACACTGCCACTGAAGATCTGTGAGGTATACCATCAGTGCGCATGGATCCAACGGTCCAATACCAGTGGCTCCACAAATGGCGGATCGTGCACTCCAGCTAGAGACGTCGATCACTCTTCACGTGGGGCCCACAGTGAACATGCCATGGACCCAATATCAGGCTGGACCTCCTAGGAAATGGACCACGCATGGATGTTGGATACTACGATCTGTTCATTTCCTTTCCAACGGTCTGCTTTCTCATACACGTGTGGCCCACAGGGTCAGTGGACTGACTAGGCCAGGGAATGTTCCGGGTGGCCACAACCGATGGATGGACAAGATTCAAAATTGGCCACCTGACGCGATCGTCAATAACACTTCTCAACGATTCACACGAGTTAGATGATGCGCCACTGCCGGGTGTACGCTGGTTTTGGGTTCTAGCATGTGGGGCCCACGGTGGGTTAATCAAGACCACTGGTCTGTTGAACACTGCAGTTATTGCCTTATAATATCCCATATTGTCACTGTTATCAACCGTCTATCTTTATCTCACAAATAAAAAACATTAAACGTTTAAATCAATAATTTTTTATATATTAAAGCATCCATCCATTGTTGTTCCAAAAACATCGACGGTCTGGATTACTAAAATATGGGTCCCACTTGGCAGAATTGAAAACTCGCCTACAGAAGGAAAAGGAGTGGACGCGTATCATATATTCATCCATCATCGAAATGACCAAATTGCCCCAACTTAACTACACATATTTGAAGAAATTTGTTTTATACTCGGACAGTGCTGATCGATGATAAACAGGCACTATCAAAACGATTTGTTCTTCATATATTTAACTCATTTTAAACCGTTGAAATCATGGCGTCATAACTTATATCGGTGTGAACCAAAAATCATAATGGTTCCAATTTCTAACTGACCGATTATTGAAACCAAATGGACAGTATATATAGAAATATTTAACGGTTTAAATTCAACAACAAAATAACCGTTAATCAGAGGATAAAACTGTCCAAAAAATATAATTCTTGGAAGATGCTCTATCTAAAGTTGATAAAACAATTTGAACGCTTCATCTTGAGTTAAAGTGTGACACGTATACAATTTCTGTGTGCCTGCGTATCAAACATCACCAAGACAGAGTATCAAATAGCACCACGTCTGTTTCTCTCCGTTTCTGCCCTTCTTTTTATAAGAGGTTTTTAGGGTTTTTGCTTCTCTCTCATTCCGGAGCAAACGCCCCCCAGGAAAGCAGCTCTTCTCTGGAAATGGTATCTCTCAATTTGAAAACAGAAAACCCTAGTTTCAGATGCTTCATTGCAATCTCGTTCTTGAAATAGATTCGATTTCGTCCATTTGATTTCTCATAATGTTGTTATATTTTCTTTTTTCTCTTTCTTTTTGTACTTCAGATCTGTTGACGATGATTATATGGTTGTAGATGTAATTATGAAAACGAAAATGCTCTGACAAGATCTTAGCCGTTCATCAGCCTGATGAGGTTATGAACACGCCCTCATCGGGTGGGCCACACGTGTATGTTGAACGTGGGCCGTCGGATAATTTACTTTACCGTACATTTCCTCCACGCGTGTAGGCCCACCTGATGAACAAGCCCCGTTAATGATGGGACCTGCTTGCCGAGCATCTAGATCTTCTATGCGCATGGAATGCCCGTATTTTGATTGTTTCCATGAATTGTCACCTGGAACATGCCATGTTGCTGAAGTCGGGATTGTCCACTCATCAGGCGGGCCAGATTCATACTTTGGAATGTGGGCAGTCAGTCATATTACTTAAGCACTCATCCATGTCTTACACAACCCGCAGGTCCATCTAGTGAACAGATGCACCTGATTTTGGGCCAGGGCTGTCCACGGTGGGAATGTGTACATTGAATGCGGACCCTCGGATATTTTACCTAACTGTCCATCTCCATTGTACACGTGTAGGCCCACCTGAAAACAAGCCTCCCAAATTTTGGGCTAGGGCATGTTAATGATGGGATCCGTCCAATGAGCATCTCCATCTCTTATTCGCCTGCAGCACTCTTATGTTGATTATTTTTCATGAATTGTTGCTTTGAACATGCCATTTTCCTGAAGGGAGGAAGATTCCACTCAATAAGTGGGCATAGGCATACTTTGAATGTGTGAAGTCAGTGATATTACTTGACCACCTATCTGTGCCACACAGGCAAAGGCCTGTCTAGTTTACAGATGCACCTGGTTTTGGGTCAGGCAATGCCCATGATGGGAACCGCTTGATGAACATAGCTCATCTCCAACACGCATGCCACATTCTCACAGTTGATAAGTTGTTGCCTCGAATGTGCCATTGCCCCAAAATCAGGATGATCTCCTCATTCCGTGGGATACACGTGTACTTTGAATGTTCAGGGCATGTTCATGAACAGCCAGATCTCCTCTATGTTTTTGATGATGTTTTCAATAAATTTCCACCTCTAGAAATGTGGTGTATATAATATATTTGTGATCAAATTGAAGTTTTATTGGATCTTAACTCTTTATTAATCGCATGTTACCAATTTTTTCTTAATTTTATTGACTGAGCATTTTGATTCACAGGCTCCAAAACGAGGAGGAAAAGTGCCTGTACCGGCGAAGAAGAAACCGGTATTTTTTTTACTATTTTCAGCTCTGCTGTCGATTTTTAGATACAGGTTTTCTCATTATTCATTGCTTTGTGGGTATTGATTTGGATTTTAGGAGAAGGTTGTAAATCCCTTGTTTGAGAAGCGCCCAAAGCAGTTTGGGATTGGAGGGGCATTGCCACCAAAGAGGGACTTGCATCGTTTTGTGAAGTGGCCGAAGGTTGTCCGGATCCAACGACAGAGGAGGATCCTCAAGCAGCGGTTGAAGGTCCCACCAGCCTTGAACCAGTTCACGAAAACATTGGACAAAAATCTTGGTAAAAATGAAGTTGGACTTTTGTTTACTTCTAGTTTTTGGACTTGAAGATGCAATAGGATATCTCTGTATTGTGTCTGGTATTGTTTTAGGAAGTTCGGCTATGTTAGCTTTAAATTGGGACGAGCTCTGCTATGTGCCTCTGGCTACTTGTGCAAGTAGGATTACCAATCCTATTCTCCCCACATGCCAATGGTAGGTCTGTCGACAGGCCAGGCCTAGGGTTAACTTTTGTCCCAGATTTTGAACTGTTTGGGCCAGGCCAGGCCAGACCCATTGACAGGCCTGCCCAATGGGGTCTATACTTGTAAGATGCGGGCTTTCATGAGGTGAGCACTACCCTCGTTTGATGCGGCCTGAAGATTAAGCTGGTCCTTTCTTCATGTGGCTATATTGTGTTGATTGTATAACATTTGTTGGTCCTTTTAATTGTTAATGGTTACGTACATGTGTGGGCCACCATGAGGGTTGGAGCAGCCTGATTTCTGGCGCACAGCACAGTTGCTATGTGATGGGACATGTTTGATAAGCATTTAGTACATTGGACGTGCGGAAAAGTGTTTTCTATGGTGAATATAGGATTTGGATTACCAGTAGCCATTGCATCTCTCAATTGGCATTAGAGTGATATTCTGTATTTGATATTATCCTTAAGTCTTAACCACATTTAGTAAATGTGTGGCTGGGTAGTTATTTGCAAACGGGTTGCTTCGAAGATATTTCTTCATTGTTAAAGGTTGAGTATTTTTTTTTTTTCCTTTTTTTAATTCATTCTACTTTTCATTGGGGGCAATTAGGATACCTGCTCATTTCCATATCCTTTTGGATTATGTTTTTTCTTAATTTTGAATGAAGTTTTATTATTGAAAAAAAAAAGAGCTAATAGCATATCCAAGTAGACTATGGCATTGATTTTGCAAATGGGTGACTCCCCAAAATTTGGAATGTGTGGGAGGGTATCATTTGAAATCCTTGTATTACAATTACATTTTACAAATGGGTGTCTCATTGGTTTGTTGACCACCACACTTAATGATAATAATTTATTGTTCACATCCACCGCATGCATGGATGTGGCATACATGTATGTAAATCCAGAAAGTCCAAATAGTTGGCCCCACTGTGGATGGCTCATGGCTCATCAGATTTTGGAGTTATGATTTCTCTCTCTAGATTTTCATCTTGTACTCCCCATGTTGGCATGCCACATGACAGCACGAGACAAATACTAAGATAGATCTGATCACAATTTAAATTGACACATAGGCAATATCATTTAGTCATCTGGTTTCACTATGGAATGCCTTTACTAAACTATGGCTCAACACCTCCTCTGGGTCATGTACTTAATTTAAATTTGCGCTTGGTGGTAGGGGCAGCGGCGGACTAGTTCCCAGACAGCTTGAGCCACCTGTTTATTTATTGGTATATGGCCAAAAATTCAGGCCAAAGCCCCTCACCCGTGATATATGTAAGGGCCCAGACTCAGTCTGGGTCTTGGGCTTAATAGAAAAGTGCCTGACATGGGACATGGCCTCACCCTGTTTATACAGTGAGTCCAAAAAATAAGCCTATGGGAAGCTGGACCTGAATGCCAATGGTCCAGCTGAGCCAATTTCCAGCCCTAGCATGTTTTTAAATATTGTTAGATGCAATTCAGTATCGTCTGAGTTGTATTGTTTCTGTCCAAAACGATGAGTCACCAACCTGATACAGGACCGAAATCTGACTGAGTCGGATCGAGTCGGGATGAATCATACCTGTTTCAGCCCCCAGGTTGCACTCTGAAACTGTTAACATGCAGGTCTTTGTAGATATCTTGTGGATATCATAATGGTTGTGTTGCATTCCTGGCTTATCCTTAATTGCTGCTGTATTATTTGCCTTAAAAAGAGAAGTCTGACATGATCCATGGCCTCACACTGTTCATATGGCAGCCCCAAAAACAGGCCCATGGTGGGCTGGGCCTGAGTGCCACTCATTACATTTCCAGCCAAGCATGCAGGTCTTTGCATGTCTCGTGGATATCATGATGGTTGCACATTTTTTTTTTTTTTCTAGCTCATCCTTATTAGCTGTTGTATGTAGTCTCAGATGTTGATTTTATGTGTTCCGTTTCATGCGGGTAGCTGAAATTTGACTAGCAACTGCTTTCACTGTGACTCATCTCTGCAGCAACAAGCCTCTTTAAGATGCTTCTCAAGTACAGGCCTGAAGACAAAGCTGCAAAGAAGGAGCGTCTGCTGAAGAGGGCTCAGGCCGAGGCTGAGGGGAAGACTGCTGAGGTCAAGAAGCCTATTGTCGTTAAGTATGGGCTCAATCATGTTACATACCTTATCGAACAGGTTTGAATCTGCACCACTCTGTCTTTATACACGGTGTTGCTCATTGGGAATAGAGCTCCTCCCTACTTATTATTCCCTGTTCGTTTGTGATGTATCTGGAAATTAGAGAAAAGACCAAGGGGCTATTTGGATGCCCACCTTTCTGTAGTTGCAAGATCCACTCATCCATGAATTGTGGGGCTATTTGGATGCCCACCTTTCTGTAGTTGCAAGATCCACTCATCCATGAATTGTGGGCATGGGAGTTTGGGCATCTGTGATAGTTCAAATTGACATTTCCCCTTCAGCGTCACCTGTGTTTCTGGCACCAGTTACAGATGTCCTGTTGTCATCCCACTGGCAATTTGGGTGAGTGCGTGACTGTCCCATCGATGATGGGTCAGGCATCCAAACAGGCCCTTTGGTTGTCATTTGCAAAGATGCTGTCTTTTAGTCTGGGAATTTACTAGAGTAGATTTGAGGAAGTCATCATTTGACCTTTTTTTTTTTTTTTTTGATGTGACTGTATCAATATTTGCTAATTCTCTTGTTCCCCCAACTCCTTGATGTGGGGCATCATGTAATTCACTTGTTCCTTTTTTATCTTTAAACAGAACAAGGCACAATTGGTAGTTATCGCCCATGATGTGGACCCAATCGAACTGGTCGTTTGGTTGCCTGCCTTGTGCCGGAAGATGGAGATTCCTTACTGCATTGTGAAGGGAAAAGCACGGTTGGGAGCGGTAGGATTGTTTACAACACCTCATCTTCTGCTAAAATCTGTGAATCGGAAAGTAATTTATACCTATTTCTCAAAGCCTTTGGTTTGTTATTTTTCCAACAGATTGTTCATAAGAAAACCGCAGCCGCATTGTGTCTGACCACTGTGAAAAACGAGGACAAGCTGGAATTCAGCAAGATCTTAGAGGCTATCAAGGTGGAGAAACATTACTCTTAGTTTCCTTTCCTTTTGCCATTACATATTTCATTTCATGGAAATAAACCATGCTCAGCCTTGAACTGGCAGTGATTTTGTTTGAGCCAGCATTCAATACAGGTGGAAGCCCACCTGTGGTGAGTCTTCTGATGGGGGGCCCCACCCGGGATTGGTGATACTGCAAAAAATCCTGTCAGATAATCCGACCTTAGCTTGGATTGCTTGATGGACTGTTTGGTCTGTGATATGTTCTAAACAGTCTGGATTGGTGAAATGTGTGCCCCGTTTGCTCGGGATGCTGGAGCAGAAGAAAAAAAACTGCTAGTTTGACTAATGTTGTTTAGTATGGCACATGCTTACCGTTTTGGAACTGCTGCAATTTCTGTTTCAGGCCAACTTCAATGACAAATACGACGAGTACAGGAAGAAATGGGGAGGTGGGATCATGGGATCTAAATCCCAAGCCAAAACCAAAGCCAAGGAGAGGCTGCTGGCCAAGGAAGCCGCCCAGAGGATGAACTAGGTGTAGTCTCTCTCTCTCTATTCCCCTAGGATTTTGTTTCAAGATTTCTTTTTGTAGCTGTCATCTTGCGTTTGCCTTAGCTGCCTTTTGTTTTTTTATTATATGGGATATTATATTTTTGCTTGTTCAAAACATTCTTAGACTCTAGGATCAGGAAGTTATCACTACCCATCTATTATGGTATTTTTGATTCTCTTAAAAAGAGTTTACAATGCATGGCCCGTCAGTGGGTTTTTTTTTTTTTTTTTTTTTCTGTGCTGGCAGCTATCCGGATCTTTCCTCTAGTGGTTCCTGTTTTGGACGGGCTATTGATTGAGAATCCCCGCTGCAAATTTGTCATTTGACTCACTGAAAACCATTCGGATTGATTTTCTGCAAATGGGCTGTTTAGCACCACCTACCAGCAGGGAATCAGACCGGGGCTTGCACATCCAAGCACAGCCCGAACTGGTGTTTGGCTCAAACGGGCGTTGTGGCTTGAAATGCCCCATTTGATGGCCCATCCGGATGAGCATTGCCATTGAGGAACTGGGTTCATTTTGGTGGTACTGATACAACTGCAAGCTATGGCAGTACTGGGCCGAATTGGAGTCCAAGTGAATGTATTCATTGTGTTTAGACAGTACTAGCCCATGGTGGCATAGGAATCAACGCTAGATAAAAACCAGCAACCATTCCTGATAGCTAGAAAAGGCCCATTCATTAGATGGTTAAGATGGTAGAATCAAAGAAAAAAGTTCAAAAAAAAAAAAAAACACCCAGCAACTACCGTTTGGTCAGAAAGGGCCCATTTATTAGATTGTTAAGATAATATATAATCAAAGAAAAGAAAAAAAAAAAACAGCAACTACCGTTTGGTCAGAAAGGGCCCATTTATTTGATGGTTGAGATAGTATAATCAAAGAAAAGAGTTGGTTAGAGATCAATAAATGGATGAACATAGCCTCTAGAGGCGGGTAATCCCTCCTGTAAGGCATGGTTTTAAGACTGCTCTCCGTGCAAAGGTGGGACAAACCAGGCTGATCCACTTACCAAGTGCGGCACAACATCAAAATCATGGACAGCCATTGCTTATGGCCCTACCCAATGAATTGATTGGCCTGTCTTTCATATCATGTATTGATTACATATGGTCCCTTGCACGGATTTGACGCGTTTGACAGATGCTTCTTATACCGCCCCATTTTGAAATGAAACCGGAAGGGGTAATCTTATCCGATTTGATTGGCCCCCTGTAGGCGGAGCTCCGGGTCCCACAGAGTTACGCTATGCTGAGTTACTCAATCCGATTCCGGCAGTTTCCTGGGATCACAATGCTTGGGGTGATCTGAGCCACCCATGGGAGATTTTCTGCAATTGAACCGTGGTCGTTGATTGGGTCGCTTCTCTTCCCCAACCATCCATTTTTAGATCATCGAAACTCCAAGAGGCAGCTGGATTCATCCAAGTGGTATAATTTTTTGCTACAATATTATGCTGGGAGTGCAAAATGGATCAACGGACTGGATCTGCCCATGTGCACCGCGGTCAGATTGGTAATGGCAGCGCGGTGTATCTCTCCCATGTTAGTTTCGCACCATTTAAAAAATGGTGGAGCCTCATCAAGCATGCTCATGGGTCATGGCATAGTTGAATGACAATCCAGGCCGTGCAATTCGCTGATCAAATCATGGATAGAACATAATCGAAATATTGCTATGGATATATATTAACCCATCTGCTTATTCCCTTTGAATTTGAACCCCTCACTGGTTTACTTATGACCACCCATTTGATACCCATTAATTGAATGGTTAGGATGGCTCGATCAGTGTGAATTAGAGATATCTTCCAACCACATTGGACCCACATTTGAGGGGATGAGTCACCACCAACACTTTTAAAATGGTGCCGAACTATCCCGTGCTAAGTTTTCTGTGGCGGTCATGCTGTTGCTGCTCAACAGAGTACTGCCACGTGTATGAGATCTGGGTCGTTGACGTGTTGGAGCTGATTGCGAAGATTCCCTGACCAACAGCTATTCAGGATGACCATAAGGGCATGAAGTGCATGAGCGATTGAAATATCCAGTGGTCCAAATTCAAGGATAACACGTGGCCCCATGTTATGAGTGGGCCAGTTTCACTTTTGGGCCAGGGGATGTTTGAGTGGGCTTTACCTAATGAATGGCCTGGATCTCTCATCCATGTGCCACGTTGGCTAATGTGTTGCGAAGGGATGTGCGCAACATCTCCGGTTTTTCAATTTGCACAGGTACGCCGGTGGATCAGTGGTCCAGTGGTCCAGTTTTTCGTTTGTTGGGTCCCATTGTGGATGCATCACGCCCCAAAATACTGGTAGATGGATCTTATAATCTGAGAGATTTATGGGCTATGTTCCATACACGGTGGTTAGCAGCATACCAACGGCTTGGATTTTCTTTTCTTTTTGTCCGAAGATCAGAACTACATCAACGACCCGGGTAGTGAACCATGCGCCCACTTGTACCAACGAAATGCGCATATTCTCTGGTGATTCGGGCCGAGGACCACATGCTTCCATCAATCCACCATCAATCAAGAGGAATGTAGACGCATTTCACGTACAAGACATCCAAACCGCTCATCGTTCAGGCCCCATCATGTCCACGCCTTATCCAAAAAATCAAGTCATTATGTGGGCCACACCTTGACATTGTATATACTCAATTGATCTCTATTCTGGTAAGGGCATACTCTGGCAGAGCTTGGCGCTTGATAGACGGCCGTTCAAAAATCATACCTGGCACGCATTAAATCTGGTTGTAGAACCCATTTCATTGATCATAATCCCAAAATCAAACTGGTTGAGAATCCCGTCATCTGATTCGTGGGCACCTGTTTGTTGACATATGGCGGTTGGATTTGTTTCATTTGTAACCGTCCAATAAATATTCACCAATCCAAGGGCCAGAATAAACGTAATTTTTGGTTGATGGCAACATTAAACGGGGAATTTTAACTTGCAATCTGAATTACTTTTTGCCACACGCAATTTTTGTATTATCTGTTTGCCCGTGTATCAGCCATCGCAGTCTGCCAGAGTATCAAAGAATTTTCTCTTCTGGCGGTCTCACGCCTGGCCCTGTGGCTCAGCAGATGATCGTCTTTGGCCTTTTATGTTGATCTTTGAGAAAGGCAATCGTGGCGGGAAACGGATTGGCTACTCCCCTTGCCACCAGCCCCGTGGGTCGGTGCTCTGTGGGTCCTACCATGATGTATTTATTTCATCCATTCCATTAATCCATTTTTAAAGATCATTTCAGGGCTTTATCCAAAATATTAGAGGTATAAATATCTAAGGTGGTCCACACCACATGAAATCAATATTGGTTGGATATCCACCATTAAAATCCTCCTAAGGTCCACTGTACTGTTTATTTGACATCCAATCTGTTGATTTGGTCATACGGGCCCAGATGAAGGGAAAAAACAAAAATCAGCTTGATCCAAAACTTTTATGGCCACCAAAATTTCTTTAATGGTCGACGCTCATTCAACACTGTTTCCTGTAATGTGGTCCAATGAGATTGGGATATATCTCATTTTTATCCCCATACTGTAAAAGTTTCTGTAAAAATAGATGGACGGCATGGATGAAACACATACATCATGGTGGGGCCCACGGAGCACCGACCATCAGCCATTGGCTGGTGTCAGGGGGAGTAGCCAATCCGTTCCCGTTGCGGCGTCTATTCAATGATTGGCTCGAAAACCACACGCATCCTACACCATCCACGCGTCTCGTTCTAACTTAAAGAAAATGACCAATCTACGGCGGCCCCCGCAATTTGGGCGGTTTAGATCCGAGGTGATTGCCACGTGTACGTATACAGCTCATTCGTTTGCGCTGCAACAACACCCCTTAACGGGAGCGGATTACGTGCGGCACCGGCCCTCACCTAACACGGTGCGGCCATGACCGTGGGCCCACTTTGACGCATATTTGTATATCCATGCCGTCCATCCGTTTTTCCAGATCATCTTAGTGCACGATCCCAAACAAGAAGCAGATCCATATCTTAGGTGGACCACACCATGGGAAACAGTGGTGATTGACCGTTAAAAACTTCTTGTGGGCTGCAAAAGTGTTGGATAAAGCAGATATTTGTTTTTTTCCCTTCGGCGAGGTCTCTTTGGACGGAAGACAAACATTTCGGCGGGCCATAAGAAGTTTTTAATGGTGAGCGTTCAATCACCACCGTTTCCCATGGTGTGGTCCACCTGAGATTTGGATCTACTACATTTTTGGACCGTTCACTCAAATAAGCCCGAAAAACGGATGGACGGCAAGGATATACGAAATATACATCAAGATATCCCTGTGGTAGGGCTGAACTACTTAAAACAATTTGCTCCCACCTAATATCACACTCGCGGACGCAAGTGCCAACGTCGCATACACTGCCACGGTGCTCAGGTTGGTACCTTCGGAGGATTTTAATGGTGGATATCCAATTACTATTGTTTTCCTGTGGTGTGGTCTCCTGAGATTTATATGCCTCTCATTTTTGTGATAAGCCCTAAAATGATCTGTAAAAATGGATGAACGGAATGGATGAAACACATACATCATGGTGGGCCCCACAGAGCACCGACCAGCAACCACCGGGCTGATGGCAGGGGGAGTAGCCAATCCATTTCCATTATCAGTGGCCCATCCTTTTGGAATAGAAATGGATGGTCAAAAACAGACAAAGGGCCTACACTCAACATGCAAGTGGGACCCAACTTGTCAGCAGACGACCTTCCGCATTACTTCCACAACACGTGCTCAGCGTGACCCACCTGATGAACGGTTAGATCCCTCTACACGTGTGACGATGTAGTGGCCCATCTTTTGAACGGCTGATCATCACACCGCTTAAAACAATCCTACCATCTTTCATGTTTTACTCCCTTCCTCTTCGCCGCTTATCACCGCTCAAACCCTCTCTCTTCTCTCTCTCTCTCTCTTTCTCTCTGCATCTCCTTCATGTCATGAATCTCCCAAAACCCTAGCGACATCTCTCGATTTTTCTGGATCCTCGTCTTCATCACCACTCTCTCTCCCTCTCTCCCTCTCTCTTCTTTTTGTGCAGCTCCTTCGAATCCAAATCCCTAGCAATATCCGATCTCCGCCTGCCCGCATCAATGGCCGGAAGCAAGGTCAATCTGCCGGAGGATCTCATCTCCTGGAAATCGTCCGACGGGCAATCGAACACCAAAGGTAGTTATGGTGTTTTTCCGATCAAGCTGCTGTGGAGTTTGTCCTGTTTGGATGGTAGATTATGATTTGTCTTCTTTTTTCTAGTTATTAAAAAAAAAATTATCAGATAGGGTTTTAGTCGATTATCAAATCAGTTTTCTGCCTGGGTTCTTTTTTCCCCCTCCAGATCTTTGAATGTTTAGGGTTCCATTTCCTCATTTTCTATGTGACTAGGATCGAGAGAATCCTTTCTTGTTATGCACAATTTGATCGATGGGCCATACTGGCTAGAAGGCTTTTGATGATTATAAATGCACGGTTCATGGTATAAAGTCAGGCAGAGTGTTAGCAATCAATTGGTAAAAATCCTATGAAGAAGCTTGGATAATCCTCACATTGTGATTTTTGATGCCTTTCATCAAGAGGATGGTCCAATGTGTGTGTGTGTGTGTGTGTGTGTGTGTGTATATATATATATATATATATATATTATATATATATATATATATATATATATAACATTCTTCCTGCTAGTCATTGGTTGGGTATCCGTATCCTAATATGCTATGTTCATATGTGGGAATTTGCTCTTTTTTTTTTTTTTTTTCTAAAATTTTCTTTTGAAGTTTTGAGCTCCATGCGTATAAATTTCTTAGGTGGTAATATGCTTATTGAAACGGTCCATCTTGATTGAATGCATATTTCACGTATTTCAACTAGTTTGCTTTTTTATTTATATAGCCATCAGAATATATGCTTTTGTGGTGCTTTTCAGAAGGGGGGAAAAACTTTATGGTCATTTGATGTAAAGTCATAATACACTTAAAAGATGGCAGGGTTCATAGACTTACTTTTGTATTCTCCATCCCTTAAAAATTTTCTATTCTATAGCTCATGGCCTTTTTTCTCCTCTTGCAGGTTTTGCTTTCTGTTTTAAGATGCACATGCACACCTTTCTTTATTGACTGATTAAACTCTTGTAGTCATTTATTTAAAAAATGAATTTTTATGCTGTAATTTCGCTTCAATTGTTTAGAGCTTAGAAAGTTGTTCTCTTCCATTTGTTATAGGAGTTCTAGCCCCTCATGCACCCTGTCCGTGCATACCTATACGCATGACCCACATGCCAACCTGGCAAAGGTGTGGGGCACCTGACCGCTGCATAAGGTGCCCCCCAGCATGAAGATGGACACATGCAAAAATAGTCTGCTCCATTCATTAGGTGGGCCACTATGCAAAAAATACTTGGCAATGCACTGTACTCAACATATGTGTGGCCTGCCTGATGAGTGGACAATCCATATTTCTGCTTATGTTCATCTTCAGGGTGACGGCATAAGCAAGCAACCCTATGTGCCACTTATATGCTCCCACACACTTGCAATGTTAGAAAGTGTGCTGCATTTTAATATGCGTGTGGAGAAGGTGCGACTAGGGTTAGCAAACCTTTGGTTATATCCTACTTCATATGCTTTGTGGTGCTCTTTGTTCTTGTGGTTCATTTTGATGGATACTTAGCGATATTGCTTGCTGGTGTCATCACCAAGGGAAATGAAATTCCTGCTGCCTACAGAACGACCAATACCTTCTGTTAATGACTGGTGAACGTTTTTATTTTCTTATTTTAGTGAGAGATTATTTATCAGTGCCTTTTGTTGTTCCCAACTTCATAGATGCCTCTGGAGGAAACAATGATGAGAAGGTTCTTATGGGGTTTCTTGATGACTCCAAAGGTACTCAACTGTCGATTGTCTGGCCCTATTAATTATCTTTACACAAAGCTCATGTTTCATTCTTCCATTCCTATCTACAAACCTTTCATCTTTGTTGTTGATAAGTTTGTCAGGTTATTGATTTATGCATGATATGGAAATGTCGCAGATCAAGTAACATCTGAGAGCAGCATACCGTTGTCTCCTCAATGGCTGTATTCCAAACCCAGCGAAAGTAAGGCTGGTCTTTTAGCAACATTAGGGGTATAAACATCCAAACCTTTTTTCCAATTAATGTACATGCTACTTATTTTTCTTTTAATTTTGCATCGGTAAGAGAGGAAAGGTATTTGGTTATTTCAATCCTACTTCAGCCAATATGTACAGTGGCTAATTTTGACTTTGGAGATATTCTTCCTTGTTTGTTAAATTGTTGCTTTATGCCCTATTTTTAGCTCTTGAACTTTGTTAACGCTTGGGAGAAGTAAGAGATGGTGTTTTCTTCTCTTTTCCTTGTGATAATTGTTTGACTGATTGTACAGTGCTGATCTTTTGGGACTTGCTGGCTAGTGTTTTTCTTTCCTGAATGATAACTTGTTGGCTGTTTCCATTCATTGTGTAATTCTTGGTCCTGAATCCTGATTGTGCATGGTTGTTCTGATTAGCAAAATTTAGCTCTTATTCTATTCGCAGCTCTATCTACTAGAACCCAGCTAGGCCTGCCTGAACGGATAATAAACTGCTCGCTCTGTGGTTGGTAAAATAGGCGGTGAACCTGAGTAAGAAGTGTTATATACTAGACCTGTTGTTTCACTCTGTGAATCAATGACAGGGTAAGCTGTGGCTTTTCTTATCTGTGCCGGTAAGGCTAGTGGGTCTCATATATTCTAAGTTCAAAGTGATACAAGTTTGTCATGCAGTCGTGCGTTTGGAAAAAACTGAAAGTTTGCATTTTTATTTTTTTAAAATTTTATTTTATTTTTTTAAAGTATCATCCTTGACTTATGCAGGTTGTGAATTTTTTTTTTTGTTCCTTTTTTCTTTTTTGATAAGGAATTTGTTGCTATCTGGTACTTCTGTGTTGCATTGGATTGTCCATACAACCAAGTAGTTATATTCTGAAGAGAAGTGCATGTTCATTTTTGCTACATCATCTCATTTGTGCCATTATTTCATTCCAATTGCAGTTCTTATGTCTTATTTCTTATCAATCACTATAAAATGAGAAGGAACTTTTAATAAAGCTGTTTCCATTCTGTTGTGTTGGCTTCTTTTGTAGATCTCGGCTGTTTTTTATGACATTGGCACCAACTCCTCAAACCCTCAATCTCAGGATGTGTGAAGCCATTACATAGGCTTTAGATTTTGGTTCTTAGCATCAACTCTTGTCATCAAGCTTGAATAACCACGATTAATCCCACCAATTCATCAAGCTATTTAGCGAGTTCCACTGACACATTCTAATGCAACATAACTGAAAAAAATATGAACTTTTGCAATCAAACTATAAAATTTCATCTCAATGTGCCATACTCTGATCTCTAGCGTGCCACTAATCAACAATGGAGATAAAAATGCATCCTCTTCATGCATAACAAATTAACTGTCATAGAAAATCGAGTCCAATAGCAGGAAATAAAAGCAAACCAAACTTTGGACCCTCCTGACAGATGTGCCTTGGATGCATCAGTTCTCTACCAGCTTGAAAATAATGTCCTTGAGTTGGAAGCTGATATCAACCTACCATAACTCGGGCTATTCAATATCGCCTACCATAACGATCCGTCTTTGTCTCACTCAGGATATTCGATATCAACCTACTATAACAATCCGTCTTTTTATCAGTCCTTGGGCTATTCATGTTGCTGTTGTATTGTGTTTCTCACCACAAGTCTCTGATTGTCATTGAACGAGATCAATGCATCCCTCTTGGTTTTAACAATCCTCTTAGGATTTGCTAATATGATAATTGAATTGCAGGGGTTAAAAGAGCCATTCTTGGACCCGACTTGTTTGGTCCTGAGTTGAGTTGGGAATTGGCCAAGGTGGGGCTGAATCAGGGGGCTTACCTGGTCCGAATTGGATGGGTGACCTGTGGTATCGAACCGGATCCGTTCCTACCGAGTCTGAGTGGACTTGTCCGAGTTGTAGAACTATGTTGAATTGTCAGTTAACAGTTGATCAATCCTCTGCTCCTTGATCTAATCCATCAATTGATTTACCAAACAAGCCTAGTGGATTCTTGCAATTGTCACCGTGGACCTTAACACTTTCAGGTGTGTCTTCCTTCAGATTTGCAGATACAATGGATTGAGCTTTGGATTTCTAGATGCAGCAAAATAAGGTTCAACATGTTCTTTCTTTTGATGTTGGCAATCAACATAGGCTTGGGTCAACACTAGATGGTTGGATTTGTCAAAAATTTTAATCATGGGCCCCTAGATGGTCCTGATCTTTAATCGGCCAGCTTGTGGGGCCATTTGGGACCCATCTGATGACTATGTGGCCTCAACGTACCACATTCATATCCTCTTGGAAAAAAGCTTGAGCACTGGCATCCTCTAACATTCTGCTCCTGGCATCTTTTGCAGCAGATTGAGGAGACTAGGAAATTGAAGGGGAGCATCATAGCAATTTTCGAAAAGAAAAAGAAGGGAACCATCATCTGGCTTAGAAGGGTTCAAGAATGAAGTCTCTAAATCCTTATGATTAATAGAGATTAGTTGAGCCGTCTCAGTTGTTTCTGGGGTTGGCAGCCTCTTGCCGCGTGGCTCCCCTGGTTGGCTGTTCTGTTCCGGTTTTATGTATTTGGGAGTTTGCGGCTCCTTAGTGTTTTTTTTTCCTCTCTTTGCACACTCTCTTTAATATGTTTATCATTTTCTTTTTATTGCATATGTGTGTGTGTGTGTGTGTGTGTGTGTGTGAAAGAGGAATCGAATATATGAAGTCTGTTGTTTGGGAATTCCTTCCTCTTTTGTAATTTCACTTTTCTTATACTAAAATTTTCTAAACCTCAGCAAGAAATTTTGAGTAATTCCAGGCTAGGAAAAAGTGAGGCCCATGAATAGCAGCACCATCAAGCAGGGTCTTGTTGGGGCGCTATACAGAGTGTGTTGTGAATTCACTACTTCCATACTCAAAGTAGAGTTCCTTTTATAGATGAATGTTAAATATGAAGATAATTTCTTTCAAAAATTAATGTTAGTCATACATTTTGGGCTTTTGGATGTTACTGTGTCAAGATTGACCTCAAATGCATTGCTTAAAATGGCAACTTACTGTTAATTATGTGCTTCGGGAGATTTGCTGTTTGACAAGGAAGTTTTAGAAAACACTCCCTCAGGCTCCTTTTCCTCTTCCCAAACAACAGACATCATTCAGCTCCATTTATTGGCCAGCATGTGCTGTCAAAACATGTTTCGGTGTTGTATCTAAAGTCCAAACTGAACCTTAAGCTACAGAAGTACAAAGGAGATGATGCAAGGAGGTAAATTAGGTGCATATTTTTGGAGATAGCTATGGATCCTGACACCAAGCTGCAGCGATTTCAGCGGTTAGTATCAACTAGAAAACTAATTTCTCAGATCTGAAGCTCTGAGAGTATACTTAAAATGCATTTGGTTTCTAGGAGTTCTATGCTTAAAGATGATTGGGAACTCCTAAAGATGATTGGCTCCATGCTCCCCTTCTCAGGTCAGTGGGTATGGGAAATTTGAATAGTGCAGTGCTCATGGTGATTAAGGTTGGGATTAAATTATTTTCTGAACAGTACAAAGGTGTGCTAATTGTTGAAGTCATGGTATTAGAAAATGATTACCTATCAAGTCTATTGACCAATACATAAAAGGAAATGGTCACCCTCGTTATGCGATACGGGTGGTGAATCAGTCTATTATGAAAAAAAAGGATGTATTGGCACCCTAATGGGGCATATGCCCTTTACAGGTTGATACGACCATAAAGAGCCCATTTTGAATCTTGTTTTCCAATTCTTTCTTCATTCATCCATGAAGGACGCTTAGAAACTAATTTTAAACTAGATGTAGGATTAAATCACAAAACTTAAGTAGCATTCGATAAATCAATGCGTAGTAGATCGTTTTGGCAAACATCGAAATAAGGGATAAACCCACTTTTCTTTTTCATTTTTCCATCTTGTATGTGTATGTAGTGCATGCTAGTTCACCACATCATGCTTCATTTGTGTTCTTCAATTAGGGCCCTTTGGTCGACTTTCAGCAGGTCAAGTTGACACTGCATGACGGATGACATTCTTGTCAAAGAATGGTTGGTTACAAAATCAAATATATTACCAAAACTGAAAAAGAACACATATTTGTCATCCTCAATTTTTTTAGAAGGTCACCAATCATTTTAAAGTTTTTGCCCCAAAAGAATTTCTGGCAATTACAGGGTTATATCATATTGGCCATCATGGCATTTTGGAAAGGCCACTGCTTGGAAGCTAGCCTTTATTTTCAATGATATTAAAATGAGAGAGGTTGGTCTTCTATATATTAGTTTTAAGAACATTCAAGGGAAATCAATCGTACTGTTGACGCTCTTGCAAAGGAGTCCGTACATTTTTCTATTTGGATAGGGGACTTATCCATTGTCTTGATGGATACATTTCTCTCTCTCTTTATCTCTCCCTCTATCTCTCTCTATATAAAATTTGAGTTATCTGTGAAAAATGCAGTGACAAGACAACATTCATAACTTTAATAATCTCTAACAGGTTTTGACTAATACAAGCGAAATAGATTTGTTGCTTTAGGTCTTTGTTCTTCACTTTGCCTGTATGAAGCATGTTGGCATAATGTTATATCACCCGTAGCCAATTCCCTTCTGCAAGTCATAGACAAATTTGTTATCTTGCATTATATTTTTGGCTTCCTACAATTCTTTGTAACGAGTAAGACATGGTTTTCTCCTTTTTTGGGTAAAGATGTATGACCCTCCCTGTTTCTTATGCATGGGAAGGTCCATTCTGCTTAGGGACAGATCTGCTCAAGCCTGTAATTTTGACAAAAAAATTTGTTAAATATAGAAAAAAGAGAAAAAAGCAAAAAAAAAAAAAAAAAAAGAATTAAGAAAAGAAAAAAAGGAAACTATCCTACTCTCTTGAAGGCATTTGCCCATTCCGTTACATTTGCTATAGCCCCTTCAATGACATCAACTTCTTGCCTACTTCGATTATGAAAGCACCAATTGTTCCTTTCCTCCCACACGACCCTAATCCATGCTAACAAGGACAACTTCCATATTTCCTTCCCTTCCTTACCAACTCCTCTCCCATTCCATACCTGAAAGAAAATTTCTATAGATTCAGACATGACCCAATGTATTCCAAATACCTTAAAAGAAATTCCATACTTCTCTAGCAAAAGGACATTGAATAAAAAGATGATCCACCGTCTTTTCATTTTGCATGCATTACAAACATACATTCGTCAACATCATCCTTCTCTTTCAAAGATTATCAACCGGTAGTACCTTATTCCTTCCCATAAGCCAAGCTAAAGCCACCACTTTTCGAAGGAGCCCTATAATACCACACAGGGGCTGTATGACTAAAATAACTCTCCGAAGAAGACCCAACCAAGAAGTTATAGAATGATTTGACTGAGAATTACTTGAATTTTCTTTTATCCACACCATAGAATCTCTCTCCCACCGATGACACTACCTTTTGTGGCATTCCTAACAATTTTATCATAGCATCTTACTTTCCTGACAAATTTCTTCTACAAAGAGGGACCCAAATCACCTCATTCCCATCTATAGAGAAACAGCTAGCAACCATAATATTTCGATCCACGGATACTCTAGCCAAACTAGGAAAAATCTTCCTAAAGTGGCTTTCCTATCCATACATCTACCCGAAAACAGATGCCCCTACCATCTTCTCAATAGAAACCTACTCTCTCAAACTTCCCTCTCAAACCTGCTATTGCTCTCCAAACCCCCAATGCTCTATACAAAGAAGACACCCTTATCCTTGTACCTCCCTCTAATCCATATTTATTTATTATAACATGTTTCCACAGAAGATCTTCCCCCCCACTGGGTTGCCAAAGTCATTTCCCCAAAAGCACAGAGTTTATAAATTCCAAACTTCTTATGCCGGGCTCCCTCTCATAAAAAGATTCCCATTTCGTTAAATAGAATTTTTTACTTCTATTTTGCTCGCCAAAGAAAATCTCTCCTAATATTGTCCAATTGATTTATAACAATTTCGGACATCTTGCATGAAACAAGAGGAAACAGTGGACCATTTGCTAATTCACTGTCCTTTTATCAGTCTCATTTGGACAGATTTTCTCTCTCGGTTCGGCATAAGCTGGTGTTTCTCTGAGTCTGTGGATCTCCTGTTGAAAGCTTGGCACGGGATCAGATTTGATAAACAGAAAATGTGGATTTGGAGAACAGCCATAATTGCTATCTGGTGGTGTGTTTGGGAAGAAAGGAATGAAAGATGTTTTCAGGACAGGGAGCACTCAGCCGAGAGTGTAGCTAGCAAGGCCAAGCGCACTATCATTGAATGGGCCACTCGTGTAGATAGTGTTAGTGGCTGTAATCTTTTGTTTCTCGGAGTTTAGATGGGCTTGCTTTCTCAGCTTCCCTTCTTCTCCTTTTGTTTCTTTGTTCTCTTTAATATAATTCAGTGATCTTTCAAAAAAAATAAAATAAAATTCGGACATCTGAATAAAGACATATAGTAAATCGGGAGATTAGAGTCATTAGACATTTAGCCTGATAGCCATATTTATCAATGTTTATCTTTTTCCTAAGGACGAATGTCTTATTTTCCAAACCGAAGGCTTCCTAAATCTTTCTACCAATTTATCCCACAAATGCTTAGCCGGTTTTCCTATGCATAGTGGTAAGCCTAGATAGGTTGAAGGGAGATCCTCACTAACAACCAAAAATACTAGCAAATTCCCCCACCTCTTATTTAGATAAATCTATCCCCAACAATTCACATTTAGTTGTATTCACCCTCAATCCTAAGACAACTTAAAAGCAAGAAACAATCTTCCTTAAATTGTCCACCTTGTCCACATTTGCACCACAAAATAGAATTGTATCATCCGCATATTGTAATGTGACACTTGGAATTCTAACATATCCACCTTGAAACCTTTTATAAGATTTGTTTCCACTCTTTGAATATACGACTTGAACCTCCATCGCTATTACAAATAAATATGGAGAGAACGGGTCTCCTTGCCTTAAAACTCTTGATACTGAGAAATAACCTTTTGGAGAACCATTTACCAAAGTCGAGAATTTGGTCAACTTGACATTGGCAAGTATCCAACTGCCCCCATTTCTAACCATACCCCAAATGATGAGGACATCCGAGCACTAGTTAGGGTATACCAGAGGAGGAGGAGAGCTCCCATTTCTTTATGGCTAGCCTACGTGATGCATACATGGACACTCGTTGGCCCAATTCGAGTGCCTAGCCCGTTGAAGACCCCACATGCATGATCATGCATCTTTGAAGGCCCCATACTGGGAAGATGCATGTGGGTCAGGGTTACTTAGTTGGACCATTCCAACTATTGGATGAAGCCACAAAATGGTGTAGTTTATTTAGTTGTTTATATGTTTGTAATTTTTTTTTCTTCTGAGACTAGATAAGGCTTGGACGTCCATACCCTGGCCCATTATTGCATATGAAAACAAAAAACTTTCTTTCTCTTTGCTTTGTGATGAATTAAAATCTCTTGTGAGTTGAGCAATTTGGTGTGATGCCATGGAGTGATTGCTAGTTATCATTCCGTTTCATTCTCTTCCATCAAAAGGTATTTCTTTGCGTTTCACTTTCTCATTCTTTTTAGTTTTATTCTCCTTTCCCCATCAACAAACAATCCCCACATTCATCCTTGTTCTTCTTTCTCCCAACCCATACACCCTTAACCTAAAATCTCAAATCCCAAACTTAGTTTCCTAAAACCCTAATCCTAAATCCTTAAAACCCTAACCCTAAATCCGTAAAAACTCAAGCCCTATTTCTCAAAGCTGAAACCCCACGTCTAAACCCTCAAAAACCCTAATCCTAATTTTCCCAAATTCCCCTAATTTCACAAAAAACCCCAATTCTTCCAAAATCCCCAAATCCCAAACCCTAGTTCTTAAACCCTTTAACAAACCAAGAGATTCTCCTTAGAATTAGATCAATTCCTATGCTAGATGGAAGTCATACCTTCCATAAGTCCTATCTAATCATGTTTTATAAGATCTAACTGACGGGTTGTGATTTAGTCTTGAATTTGAGCATAGTTAAATACTTGAATTCATTAAGCTTGTGATTGAGTAGCATTATTTTGTGCTTTAAATTGTTCTAGTTAATCCGTTGATTTACATCATTCTAGGCTAGGTCAGCCGTCCTGCATCACCATATGTACCAACATATGATCTAGGAAATTCCAATCCACATAATCATATGCTTTTTCTAAGTCCAATTTACAATCACTCCTTTTTTTTCTTTTTCTTTTTCTTTTCTTTAATTTGGGAATTTATAACTTCATGTGCAATCAATGCACTATCCACTATTGCTGATTTGCTACAAAAGCACCTTGTGACTTTTAAGTCACCCCTCTCAACACTGGCTGAAACCCTGAAGCCAATAACTTCACTAGAATGTTATATGGACTACCAAGGAAGCTAATTGGTCTGAAATCCTGCAAACTCTCTGGTCCTTTTTTTGGATATTTCTTGTGTAACTTTCCAGTTCCAGGGATTGTGTTTATTGAACATTTGTGGTGCCATGAGCAAGGCTAGCAGATCAGTTACCATTTTGCTATGCAGTTTGCCCGAACTTTAAACAATTTGCTGCTATGAATTTATATCATTGATTCATTGTTATTTTATTTGTTGAACAGGACATGCGCACACCGACTTCTTTGCCTCACGGTCACTCCATAGATCCTATACAGAAAGAGGTGTGGCGCTTGGATGGATCTCAAGACAAGAAAGAACGGCGAAGGAATGGTCCTGAGACTGAGGGCAGTCGCCGCTGGCGTGAAGAGGAGAGAGAAACTGGCTTACTTGGTAGGAGAGATCGCAGAAAAGAAGGAGATAGAGAAAACGAATACCGCAAGAGTGATCGACGTGCTGATATTACTTCAAATAAAGAAACCACTGAAACTAGATCCTTGCCTTCATCAGATAGGTGGAATGACGTAACTAGTCGTACTTCTGGGAACGAAACACGGCGAGACAGCAAGTGGTCATCAAGGTGGGGTCCAGAAGATAAGGATAAGGACTCCCGAACTGAGAAAAGAATTGATGTGGAGAAGGAAGATGCTCAAAATGAAAAGCAGTCCTCTGTAACCAACAACCGTGCAGCTCCTGAGAATGGAACTGATTCTCGCGATAAATGGAGGCCACGCCATAGGCAGGAAGTTCATTCGGGTGGTTCGACAGTTTACCGTGCTGCTCCAGGATTTGGGCTGGAGAGAGGAAGGGTGGAGGGGACAAGTGTGGGATTTGCTCCAGGACGAGGGAGGTCAAACCTTGCTGGTAGCAGGCTTTCCTCTGCAGGTCCTATTGGTGCTGTGCCAGGCAGTAAGAGTGAACCTGGGCATGGGAAGTCCGGCCCATCTGCAGATGCATTTTGCTACCCAAGAGGAAAACTACTCGATATTTACAGGAAACACAAGCTCCTTCCTTCTTTTGATACAGTCCCTGATTGGCTTGAGGAAGTTTCACCCATTACGCAATCGAGCTCTATAGAGCCTTTGGCCTTTGTTGCACCGGATGCAGAGGAGGAGGTGGGCTTTATCCCTGAATTCTCCTTCAGTGAATTTTGTTTTGATTTTTCACATTGCTTTCTTTCGCACAGCTCGAGTGACCAAACATATGATAGAATTAGTAGGTTGAAGTAATGTTTTAATTCAACAAACTAATGAAAACTGTAGCAAGTTGTTCATCCCTTTGTACTAAAGCTACTCATATTTCTTTTCCTTGGTCACAGAACCACTTTCTAAAGTTACATGTCTGTTTATTCTATACCCAAACTTCTAGAAACATTAGACATCACACATCACTAATCCAACCTCATCTTACCTTGTGCTTTTGAACCAAATTGTGTAATTGATGTGGTGGCAGGCTGTTGTAGACGATATCTGGAAAGGGAAAATTAGCAGCAGCGAAGCAAGCCATAATAATACTATCAGAGACAAGATGGGAAGAGCCAACAACAATGAGAAAGGTAATCAAACCGCCATTCACATTTGCTCCTGATTGGGCCTGATTTGTTCGGATCCTCAGAGCAAGTAATTTTCAGGTCTAGGTGATGTGACTTTGTCTGAGAGCAAACATGGTGTATTTCCTACAACTAACACTGAAGAGACTGGTGAGTTCTTATCAAAAGCTGCAACAGAAGAAAATTCTCTTTTAGTGTCAGGGCTTTTCTGATGGATATAATTGGAAAATGAATTTATTAGGTGGTAAAGGACACTTTCTCTTGTTTAATTAGTTTTACCAGTGATTTTTGAATTGGGAAACATCTAGTCTTGGTTTCTTTTATCTAGTGAAGGCTGCCAGTTGTTACAACTTTTCCAAACAGTCCATAGATAAAGCTGACCCAAATTAGTTGTTGTTGTTGATGATGAAACTAAGTTGCCACTTTGTTTTGGAAACAGGCTCTAGTGTTGGAGAACATGAAAATAAAGTTACAGCTCCAACTGATGGGACAGATTCCAGTGTCAGGGCTCTGTTAGTTTCCAAGAGTAATGATTTCAGTAGCAATGTTGTCACAGGACATAAAGTTGACGAGAATAGCATGGTAAATGGTGATGCACAAATGGAAAATTCGACGCCTCTCAGCCATCCTAAGTTTGAAGATGTCAAAACAGCTGCATCTTTTGATATTGGCACCAAGCTACCAGATGATTCAAATTCTCTATTTGATATGCACTCTCTCCTTGAGATTCTTGATAATGAGCAGAATTTAAAAACTAATGTCCAAGTAAAGCAGTTAGAACACGGTGTCCAACCCGAGGAGTTGAGTTTGTTTTACCGGGACCCCCAAGGAGAGATACAGGGTCCATTTTGGGGTGTTGACATTATTTCATGGTTTGAACAGGGATTTTTTGGCACTGACTTACCTGTATGTCTGTCAGACGCTCCTGAAGGAACACCTTTTCAGGAACTTGGGGAAGTCATGCCACATTTGAAACTTACAGCACAGTCTCTATCTGGTATCAACAGTGGCAATGAGGCTGAAACATCTAATACTATTGAGTGCAACGTTGAAGCTAGTACACTTGCACCTGATTTTACTGGCTCTGCTGTCATAAATGAACAACAGTGGCCACTGCATGAATTTGAAGGTCTTTCAGACCATGTTCAGCCAATAAGATCTGAACATGAAGATCATACAGAACCTCATTATGGTAGGCTGCTGCCTTCTGGTTTGGATAATTCAGCCAACATTCTCAATGATGGGAGGAGAAGCTTTCATGAATTAGTTGCAAATGATGCTGAAGGTTTGTTTGCTTGGGATGCCTAGTTTTTAATTCCTTTGTATTATTTTCATTATACTTTTGATTCTCGTTCTCATGTTGTTGTATTGTGCTGCAGAAGTGTTTTTCCCTGGGAGGCCCAGAAGTAGTGGTGGGAATCCTTTGGGGAAACAGGCTGGTAACATTCATGATCCTTTGAGGAATTCTACTTGCCATTTTCCGGAAAATGAAATCGGGGAAACTATCATGCTCGATCATGGAGGTTTAAAGGGAAATAATTTGCACCCTTTTGGACTATCATGGTCTGAGCTGGAAGGAACTAATATAAAGCATTCCCAGTCATCAAATACTTCTGGAGGTGGCGACCAGGGCCATCTTGTACATGCCATGGCAGGAAGGGACGCCCCTCTTTTCAGCCTCAATCGGAATTCTTTCAGTGCATTACCTGACCCCCCTGTTGTTGGGGAGACATGGCCTGATAACTATAGAAGAAACACACTTGCTAGCTCGAGTGCACTTCATGATGCTATGGATGCTCGTCACCTGTCGCCCCTGGAACAAGAATCCATCCGTTTGGATCTAGCAGAGCATGTGCGGTCACAACAGTTGCACAAGCAACAGCTTCAGCAGCAAAATCTGCTCTCTAGTCATCCTTCTATGCATTTGAATGGGTCTGTCGTAGAGCAGTTGCCGAGTGCATCTTCTGTTCAGAGATTAAACCCTGTTCACCAGCAGTCCATTGGTCAAGCTGTGCCAGATTTGGAACAACTTTTGAAGCTCCAGATTCAACAGGAGCGGCAATTCCAGCTGCAACAACAGTATCAATTGCAGCAGCAGCTTCATCATCACCAATTACAATTGCAGCAGCAGCAGCAGCAGCAGCAGCAATCTCAGGTTGAGCAGTTGCTTCTTGATCAGTTTATTCATCACAATGACCCTGGCTTGGGCCACTGCGGGTTGACCGTCAAATGAGCAGCATGCTTGATGAAGCTCTATTTAGGCAGCAGCACCTGCATGAACTGCAGCAACATCCCCATCCTGCAAGGCACCATGAGCAACTCATACAGGCGAAGTTTGGCCAGAGCCTACATCCAGAGCATCACAACCATCTTTTGGAGTTACTAGCACATGAAAGGCATGGGCGGATGCTTCCAGCAGAACAGCAGCTTCTTATAGATATTCAACGAGAGCAGCTGCAGGCACAGCAGTTCACTGCCGCATTGAGGCAGCAGCAAGGCATGGAAGAAGAGAGGCGTGCTGGTGGGGTCTGGTCAGTTGATGAATCTGGTCGGTTTGTCATGGCAGCTGCTAATCCTCATCAGACCCATTCTCCTGGATTTAGCCACTTAGATTACCACCGACAGCAGAGGCCTTCTTCCGGTGAACAATCAAGAAATCTTGAGCGAAACCTTGCCTTACATGAACTACTGCAGCGAGGTCTTTATGAACCAAGCTCATTGCCCTTTGAGAGGTCGATCTCTTTCCCTGCTGGTTCTTCTGGGGTGAACATGGACCTTGCAAATGCTCTAGCCCGGGTTCAAGGGAGAGAGTTGCAGGAACAGGCTCAGATGCATTCTACTGGTCAGATGGGCCCATTTTCTTCTCGTGTTCACCCTCATCACCCTCAAATTCCTAACCAGATTCATGCTTCACAGCTGGATGTGCTAGAATCACAGATTCAGCAGTTGCATCTTGAAGCTGAGCGGAAGAAGAGGGATTCAGAAGTAAATCTCGTTTATCAGGATCTGAGTTCATGGGCATCTGCCATAGAAAATGATGAAATTTCAAAACGGGCAGTCACTGAGTTTCTCCATAAAAAGATGAGCCTGCCTTCTAGCCAGTCACTAGAACTGGGTGAAGGTGCTACTTCATCTCATGAAAGGAGGGATCCCTCTTGGGCTGCTTCTGCTTCTGCTTCTGCTTCAGATCATCCATACAATATTTTTACTGCTCAAGTTGGTCTGGGTGATTCATTTTCAGAAAGGCCTCATGGTGTTAATTTGATGCATGCATTACCGGAGCATTTGGTGAATGCAGGAATGGAAGAAAAAGATAGCAGTATAGGAACTACTGAAAGCTCACAATTTATATGCAATTCTGGAGCATTTGTTGAAGATAAACGGTTTTTTATTGGTATGAATGAGATGGGCCAGGCCATTTATTCAGATTTGAATTCGACTGATAAGCCATCTGTGGATCAAATGGACTCCTTAGAAGTGGAGAGCATGAAGGGTAAGAACTGGGGATCTAAAAGCAAGGCGGGGAAGGTACTAGTTAAAGAGGCTCAAGAAAGTGCAGTGGAGAAAGCAGGAGCTGCTGTTGCTGATCATGGAGAGCTACTGGGTTACACCCCTAGTAGGCATGCTTTGCTTGGCAATGCTGGTAATTTCTTTGAACACTTTCCTGTTGGTGGAATTGTAGTTTCATCATTTTCGTCATTTGAATCATCAAGCTGTATGATATGCAGGTGGAAATGCGGGCTTCTACAAGCGTGACATGGGAGTGGATAATGCTTATGGTGATGATATGGGTAAGAATAGGTAAGCATTCTTGGTGCTACTGTTGCCTGGACTTATTTGGCACACTTGTCGTAAGTTCCTAAGAATAACTTGGATGCTTGATTGTGGTTATACTGCCTACATGTGGAGTGTGTTGATTATCTATTCAAGGTAGCACTTACGTAAATGAGTGTCTTTCCACCTTTGAAAAGTCAGACTGGTAGTTGGCTTTTTCTTTTTCTGTGTTTTTTTTTTTTTTATAGATAATGTAGACTCATCTTACCAATTAGAAGATCAGAACCTCAATGATTACATGAAAAACTTGATCCCTTCATTTGCAGCAGAAAATAAAATAAATGAAGGGATAACGAATACATATTTGCTGTCACACTACAAAGGAAGCCCTAAGGAGTGACATCACTAGGGATCTATCAATACTAGAAGGCATCACTCATCATCATCATCATACATATGGCCCTAGCCTTTGCATGGGCTACAAAATTTTCTCAAGATTGTTCTAGAAAGAATTCTCAAACTTGCACTTCTCATTGGACCAGTCATAATTGCCTAATTGTACTCAACATGCAATAAAAGAGAAATACTTGAAAGTGGAAACTAGCGAGTATGGTTTGGGTAGTTAAGCTTTTGCTTTTAATGTTACTGTATTGGGGTTTGGTTTTCTGCAAAAACTAGGATGTCCCAGCTTACGCCGGGTTGGGTAGTTTTTGTGTGGTCTTTTGGTTGTTTTCTAGTTCCTTCCTCTTTCATTCTTGATTAAATTTGAAGCTATTCATAACGGCGGGAAACTAAAACAAAGAGTTGAAACCTCACTAAACTTCACTTATACCAATCATTGGTGACTTAATACACAAGCGCGCTGTTTATAGAGACCACATGTTTGTACTGAGGTTCTAAATACCATACGTTTTATATATTATGCTTTTAAAAACATTTTGGCCCACAGGTCAATTGTTTCATATCGGTTGGATCTGTGGACCTCACAGTTTTATCCATCTGTTGATTTTGTTTATGTTTGTCATCAGATCCTTGATCTTCTCCAAGCAGTTGATGAGGTCAAGTTGGTGTTGATGTGGTCCAGATCTAATAGGTCGGTTGGATGGTCCAAATTTTCAATCTGGTTTTTGATAGCCTTGATCTGGAGTTTAGACCATTGGGCGGGCCTGATCTGTGCACGGTCTGCAATCTTAACTTTTAAATTGGCCTGATTACACAATCAGCCATGTGTGGCCCATGATCGGATTATCGGGTGGCCTGGTTGCATAACATTGTCCCAACTATTGGGACTTTGGGTGCCAGCTCTCATGATTGCTTGGTAAAAGTGAGAATGCCATCTATCTACAGGATAGCAGCCCTGGTTTACCTGGGCCAAGGACCAGCGGGTGGCTATCAGGCAGAATTTAAGCATATTTACAATTTAGCCGTTTCACAGTTTCTTAGTTCGAGATGTCTGAAATAAGGAGTATCCCATAAGGAGAGTAGGTAAGTGTACATGCATCACTGTTTTATTTCATCCACCATGTCTTCTGTGGATATTATGAATGCAATCACTTTTTTTCTGTCTAAAAATAACTTACAAATAAAACATACCAGTAACAATATCTGAGAATAAGTACAAAAATTGGTTATCACTTCCCATGTGCATACCTGTTTCCCCCTTCTGCTTACCATTATGTTGATTACTTAAAATAGTGAAATCCATTCTTTAATCTTTTGTTCTCTGTGTACTTGAAATCTCTCGAGTAAAGTTGGACTTCCTAGACAAGGTAGAGATTTTAATAGAAGGTTGGTCGGATGGGCCCATTGCCAGTGGCAGGCATCTTCTTTGGAGAGTGCTTCACTGGACTATTATATGAGGGATTAGAAATAAATGGTACAATCTCTAGAGAGAAGGCGGCGTCTTACTGAAATATGGGATTGTATTTGTGCTATATCTCGTTCGACTAAAAAGCTCTCCCTCCCTCCCCTTGTTTGAAATTTTTGAATCAAGTCTTCTATGTTTGGCCAAGAAAGCAAGTCCTTTCAAATTCTGGCGATCCGTAAACATTTCGAAGCAACAGTCTATTTGCTGAACCCTACAGTGTTCTGGGAGCGCCACAGCTGGGACCGCCTTACTGGAACATGTCGGGGTGCTTTCCATAAACGATGCAGGGCATTTATCTTATTACTGCTGGAATTCCTGTAGTTTTCTTCACTTGCCCCACCCATGAGCTGTAGCGAAAGCCAGTCCTCATAGGGCAATTGTCACTGCTTATGGACCCTCTCCAATTCCTATGGTTGTTTTGCAGAAAGAAAGTAGGTGTTGGGCTTTTTAGTGATTTCTTCAATTCATCAGAGGAGGATAATTTGCTGTTTCCTCTGCAGTCTTAGGCTTTTGCACTATTTATCACACACTTCTTGGACCTGTGATGAAGTTCATATACCATGTTTCTATCACAAAATATTTGCCACTTATGATTGTACAGCCTTAGTCTTATCAATAAATTGTCATCTATTTCCATGATAAAAGAATAGAGATTTTAAGATGTTGAACTTGGGTCATTTTATTGAAATCCGATTTTCCTTTCGACATCATTCCTATTAGTCCCATAGTCTGGACATCTGAGTACTGTTATTTTTTTGCCCACTTTAATTGGCGCTAGACTCCGTTGTGCATTTGCGACTAGGTACTACTACCTGGTGGTAACACATCAACAGTACATGTGGTGTACATTCATGGCAGTCCAGATTGTTAAAACCATCAGCCTGATTGTGGATGGAGCATAACCTAAAAATCATCTTATCAATGGTCGTAATTGTTTGGTTGATTACCATTAATGTGGATGGTTAGTGGGAAAATGTTTGACAGTCCAAATTCAACGGGTGAAGTCATGTGGTTAAATGTTGCCTGACAAGTATGGATTTCAGTCTATGCTACACAACAATGGGATCTGTGATTTGGACCGTCGAAATTGGTGTGCATGTATTGCCGCATGTTCCATGGATCAGATGAAACAAAGTAATATATTCTTTGGCAAATGCATGTTGGCTAGCTCTTCAATTGAAGCCAGTAGGTCACACTGCAGATATGTTAATTGTCAAACTGGATTAATCCGACTTTGAACCATAGAAGCTCGTTATAAAGTGAATGCAGTAAACTTTCCAAGAAGAATGATCAGATACTGCCATTAGTATCATAAGCCTACTGTACTTTACATTTTCCCCCACCAACTTGTCACATGTGTAGGACATCCGAGCTGTGAAAAAGGTCGCTCCATAATGAAGATCACCTGGTGTCAAAGACTCAAATTGGCCTGATCACTAATCATCAGGTGGGCCATATGTAGAAGTCAATAGAAGGCCGTCAATCTGACCCAACGTATAGTTTTGGCCCACTTAACTGGATTGGCATGGTTTTCACGGATGGCAATCTTCACGATGGGGCAACCGTTTGCACGGATTGTTCAACATGTTGGCAGGAAAAGAAGTACAATATGGTAAGCTATGGTACTGAGGGCAGTGCTTGATCATTTCTTAATTTCGAAACATTGTTTATATATATGTTTGTTCTTATTTATTTATTTATTTTGCTTTCATTTTTTTACAGGGTTTCTGCAGCCTTTCCCAAAGGACCTGATAACTCTTCGATGAATTACTCAAATGTAAGGGTTTCATCATCTCAGGAGGCATTATATGAGCTGGCCTCTTCCTCCACAGTCATAGGGAAGAATCCAGTCAACTTTGCAGCTTCCAATGGTAAGTGCATCCAGTTCTTTCCAAAAAAAAAAAAAAGTGTACCAGGTTTGTATACATCACCTATTTCCTGTGAGACATTTCTGGCAACAGGAGAGCTTCTTCAATGTGGTAATATAGGGTCCTTCTGCATCAGGACATGTATAGTCTCTTGATGCACCCACTGTACGCATTGGGCTCACTTTTGTGCTCTCCAGACCATTAATCTAGGGTTACCTTGTGGATAGGATGACTGCCCCATAATTTCTCGTTGATAGGAAGATCCTAACCCTTTGATTGACAGCCTGCGGAATTGATGGTTAAGAAGAATCGTCAACACTGTAAAAAGGGGTAAAGATTGCATGGGATCTTCCAATCTTTGAAGACTTCGGGGTTCATCATGTTGGCCATCTGGTAACCAAATCATGGACCCCACTTGTACAGACCTGTAGCACCTGGACATTGTTCACATCCCAATGCATTTTGGGGTCCTTTAATTCTACCCTAATGCATCAGAAGTTCAGAACATGCATTGGCATCCTCTTTAAGTCCTTGTTACCTGTTTCATGGTCTGTAATCGTTTTGCATATTCAACCTGATTTTAACTATGTAATTGCATCTAGATGGAAGAAGAGACCTTGGTGGGAACCCAACAACCCAGGCTTCTGAAACTGAAGCCTCCACCAGAAAAGACATGTGCTTCCGCAGGACATTGTCTTGCAGTGAGACAGACATTGCTGAGCCATTGTTCATAGACATGCTCAGGAAGCCAGTACCAGAAGTTGATGCTGCTGCCATCTCCGGAACTTCAGACTCATCCGATGTCACTCAGGCTAGTAGAAACAGCAGCAAGAAGAAAGGGAAGAAAGGCAGACAGATTGACCCTGCCCTTCTCGGTTTTAAGATCTCGAGCAACCGCATCATGATGGGTGAGATTCAACGTCTGGAAGAATAACCCTCACCTCTCCTGTAATCTCCTCTGTATCTTTTTTCGGATCTCTTGACTGTAAAGCTTGTGATATTCCAATTCTTTGATTTTTTTTCCTCTCCCCTGTTTTTCTTTTTTTTTTTAAAAAAACTTTAGGCTTTTCATTTAGATGATGTTAGGTGGAATCCCAATTTTGGAAATCCGGCAGCTTTCTGAATGTGATATAGCATAGGCAACAGTTTAGGTAAGGTGTGGGGATATACATTCTTGTATAGACAGTTGAGAAAAGTTCCATTGAAAAAAGCATCATGTTCAATGCTGTTTCTTTTTTTTTTTCCTGTCCTATTGTTTTTACTTGTTATGACCCTAATAATTACTTAATCTACTCACTAATGGCCATAGCTGCTAGATTGCTGTGGCAGGCATATTGCAGACTCCTTCGAAGCATTATTTAAGGTGATCGCAGTTTCTCATTCCAGGTATGGCCTATTGGTTTCTCCCTGTTTGATGGACCCTGCTTAGGTTATTGTTTACCTGAGTCGTGAGATTTTGAAATGCCACCATTTGTGCACATGTTGATGTAGCATACCCTTGAGATCTAGGTTGTTCATCAGGTTGGCCCCACGAGGGTCAGGTGGTATGGTCATCAGTGCGACAATGTGCAGGTTGGATGCAGACTTGATCAATTCTTTTTTACCACCCAAAATTTTCAGCGGGCAGGCATATGGCTTGCTTGGTGACCAGGGCTGTATTTTATTTTGGGACATGGCAAATACATGATGTGGCCCACCTGATGAACAGTCAGGTTTCTCTCATTACTGGGTAGAAGCTGTTGCATGTTCTCAGCATCAATCTTGAAAGATTGCTTCAAAAAATCCCACATTTTCAGGGATGCACTTACCAGCTAGGACCCAGGATTTGCAGTTTTGTTGGGTCAAATGAGTGGGTTGGGTAAATTGCCCTCTTCCAATCATATTTTCCACAGCATTTCCGTTCTCCGCGGGATGGGTCAGCCCATCAGGTCTTCATGCCCTTTCCCTGCAATAGAACTCCTATCATTGTCATCCCCAGCAGGGCTTAGAACCCAGACATTCCCTTGAGGGAGGACACCCACGAACTCAGATTTGTGCTGGAGATGTTACGCTTGGCCCACTGTGGCATTGGTTCAGACCCAGACACTTTAAACCTGGTTAGTTTGGTTCGTTGTCACCCGAAGTAAATGGACCAGGCTCAATTAAAAGCATTTGTTCCTGTTGGCCTGGCTACTTTCAGGACATGATATGGGTTATATATATTTGGAGCCATGAACCATTGTCTTTCTTAACTTGCTACTGCAAATTTTAGGGCCGAAGTCGGTCGGCATATGCACATGTTCCTCAATGACAATATAAGCCATGCGGATTGGACAATTAGGTGGGTAAATGGTCTTGCTGTCCATTTTCCCGGCCACTGTTTGAACGATTGTGATCATCTGATGAGTGTGATATTGGGGCCATGTGCAACCATCCATCAGACATGGGCCCACTTGGGCCTAAGATGCAACACAGACCTAGAACTATGAAATCACCACTTTCATTTTGGGGGTGAGGGAGAGATTGTACCATTCAGGTCCTTGTTTCATGATTTGTCCAAAGTCCAGAGAAAGCAGCAATTAATGGGATTTCCCTACGTATCCCTTCCTAAAAGAAAAGAAAGTAAAATTCTTCTTCCTTTCTGCAGGGACCAGGAGATTGGATCTAGCCATACACATTATTAAGTACTAAGACTTTAACATGGTATAAAAATTGCATGGAACCCTTGCTGCTCATATCTGCCAACCCATAACCAAGCAAGGGAAAATGTATTTGAGGACTCAGTTCTGAATTCAATATCTATGCTTTTGGAGGAGCTTTATGGGTTTTTCTGATATCCTGTTACCAATGTTCAGTAGCTTGTAGTACAAGAGAGGTGTTTGCTTGTTTGAGGAATTGTCTCGTAACCCTGTGAGGTGGACATGGTGTTAGGGTTAGGGCTTTTGTTGGCCCAGGCTTGAATGAACTAATGAAATTCATGCTCGGGCATGACCTGCAATGACTGTCATCTTAGAATTGGACCTGGTCATGAAATGAAGAGGAATTTAATTTTATTTATAAAAAAAAAAAAAAAACACAATCACAACCAAGTCTCTATCCTAGGCTATATCTATTGGACTCTCAGTTTAATCTAAGGCCTGCAATGCTGGGCATTGTTTTCAAAGGTACATCCGGCCTATGTCAGCTCAGCCTCATGGGCCTTTCAGCCAACCCAAAGCATCTTCATCACAGTTCTACTTGTTGGTTTCTTTTCATGTTATGTTGACCCTAAGCTGTATATTTCCCACATCATCGTCAAAGGCATTGATGAAGGGATTATCAACTTGTATATCTACAAGCTCTTTGATTCAACCCCAATCTGAAGTGGGGATGATCAAATCAATAGTTTCAGTTAAACTACGGCCCCATGTCTATGAAATCTTATAGGTCAGCAATATGCACGCTTTCTGATGAGTAGGACCCTGTAATTCCACATTAAAAAAATATACATGATACTCAATACATAGCATCAATTTGCAACACTTAAATGATTTCCAATATTTTATGTGCAAAGAGGAGAAAGGAAAAAAGGTGGCCTGAAACCAATACAAATAGGACCTTAACAGACTACAATACAATGGCAATACAATACAAAATGGCAGATACCATCAAAGGAGCCAAGACATTTTTACCACATCCCCTAGGTGGGCCCCACTGATTGAGCCCATCCTTTATGTCCAACTGCCAGACTCAATCCACTTTTAGTAAAACCATGTGATCCATGATGGATGGCCCACCAAAACATGACGACTCGCAATGTGGTAACACAATAAAAACCAACACAGCTATAATTGCGATAAAAATATCAAGTTTGTGTTCTCATCAACGGCATGCCCATCAAGCTGCATTCCACGAATTTGGGAACAATTGCATCACGGTTTTGCCCATGATCCACTCCAGATCAGAAGATGGTAAGCGTACCAGGTTAGCAACATGGGACACCGCTTCTTTTCCTCCTTTGTAGCCGCATTCAGGAACCACGTATGGGAAATCACTGCAACCATAAATCGACAAAAAGGAATAGATGAGAATTTCATTCATAGAATTCAAAGCTTCGAAGATTCCTACTTAAGTCGAAAACTAGGAATTGGCTTCTGTAATCTTCGGTCTGACGAGTGCAGTTTTTGCCGTCTTTTCTCTTTGATGATACCTTATATGCACACAACCAAGCAATTTAAACCCGATGCCATGTTCTTAGTATCTAGTGAATATTCTCAGCACACTACAACTAGCTAGATTTCGTCTATTTAGGATAACCAACGGTTTTGCTCAGACCTCACACACCTCTACATGCACTGACACATGTTTGGCACAACCTAGTCTTGCATTTAGGTTAGCCCCACCATCTAGATGACCTGGCCCAAAAAAAAATTGGCCCATTCATCAAGGTGGACGCATGTGCATATTACATGTGGCTTGTTGCCCTTTTTTCTAAATGGCGATTGTTTCCGTACAAGTGTGACTCACTTGAACAGTCCGTCTGCCTAGATTTTTGGACCAGGTCATCTATACAATGGGAGCCACCTTATGGTCAACTCAAATTTCCCAGACGATTGGCCAAAGTACAGGCAGAGAAGTCCCATAACCATGGATCAGTTGAAGACAACTCAGAGACTTAATATTAAAATAAACCAACCTACCCAAGAAAAGAGATTCTAAACCCTTGACCCTAAATCCTAAACCCTAAACTGCCCAGATACTGAGTTTTCTTATTTTTTGGGTGACACAAGATGGGAGTCAGGTGGAGTCAAGGGTTTTTGGGTGGCCTCACTTTCCCAGATACTCTAGAGGGAAAGGGCCCCAACTTGCGACCATTAGGGACGACGATGAAGATTTGCAGAAGGAAGATGGTGTGGAAAAGTGGGAAACAGTTTCTCGGAAAGGAAAACAAAAAATCGGAAATGAGAAACGGGCTCTAGCAGCATACCCAACATTGTTTGTCGAGGGGTTCCCGGAATCGTGGAAATCAGTGAACTTTGAGAGGGTATTCTCAGCTGCAGGGTTAGTAATGGTGGTTGTGATGCCTCGCCAACGAAACTCTAACAAAAGCAGAGGTTTTGCCTTTATCCGGATGAGTTCGGAAGGGGAACTTGCTAAAGCAATGGATGGGGAGAGCTTTGGGGGAAACAAATTGCAAATGCAAAAGGCGAGGTATGGGCCAGAAAGGTATAACAAATTTGAGGGTAAAGAACACAAACAGGTTTTGGGATCCTCAATAGGAAAAATTAAGCAGATGCATAGGCAAATCTAAAGAAGCGGTATTGAACAAATCTAAAGAAAGAACCAGGTCTACTGAAGCTCAAGAGAACACAGATAATAGGGTTGGTTTGGAAGGTTCCGACAGATGAAGGTCCGGAAGTGAGAATTCACAAGAATATCCTGAATGAATCAATGAAAATTTCAAGTTCTGTTTGGCAGCAGATGTAAGCCCAGGAACTCGAGATGTTGACCTGCTACAGTGGTTATTCCACAACTGCTAAGGAATCGAGGCAGAAGATGTTCTTATTAAAATGCTCCAGGAGAACACTATGCTGGTCTCTCTGGGAAATCAGGAACATGCTGAAATGGTTTATTCAACATGCAAATCGAAATCAGGAGAGCTAGTCACAAGGAATTATAAATGGGAGGAATGGTCGATCTTTGGTTGGGCGGAACATTGGTACCAAATCTGGTACATACCGCTCAAATTCTGGATGGATGATGTTATTAGAGAGATCGGAGCGAATTGACAGTCGAACGGATAATAGCAAAGAGCTGAGATTTGCAAGAATCAGAATCAGAAAGAAAAAACTGTCACAATATCCAATTTCAATAGGTCTAAAGGTTGGATCAACTAAGCTAAAAGTTGTGGTGGTTCAGGAGCAGAGCGAAATGCAGAAAGAGATGCGGAAACTTGTCGGAGAAGAAGGTTTTGGTTCGCTGATGGAGGATGCTCAGGAGAATGTGGTAGAAGATGTCTCCGTCCAGTACTCCAGTGGACTACGAGATCAGGATGTGAGGAGCTGTAGGTACACAATTCGGTGGCAGCAGGAAGGTGCTGGATCAGCTTACTCGATGCAGACGTGTGGTGCTACTGATGCAGATACGTAGACGCGTGGTGATGGCATTTATGAAGTGGGAGCAAAAGTCCTCTCTCCATGAAATGACATGCTGACACATGGTATTGATACAGTCCCAATAAATACATCGGCGGTAGTTTCAAACAAGTCTTTTACAAGAAAATGGCTTGTGTGAGGGAGAGGAGGCACGTGCACGATTCCAGGCAAATAACGCACAGGTGGGACCAGTCAAATAACGCACAGGCGGGAGATGCAGCACATGCAGGTTCCCAGCCAAATATCGCACAGGTGGGAGAATCTTTAAGTCAGGTCATGTGCGATGATTCTCGAAGTCCTTTTCCTGCAACAGACAATGTTCATAGCCCCATTCCCGTAAGAGTCGGATTCAGTCCAGAGTGGCCAACAGAAGTTCAAGACCAGGAACTACTACTGTTTTCATCAGAGCAGTTAAGCCCAATTCTTCAGATAGTATTGCATGAAAGTGAGTCAGCGCACGACCTAGAATCTCGGATATTCTCTTCGAGCAGATCGAACGAGGTAACCACCAGTCTGTTGGGAGTGGACAATAGTGTGGTAGTCTGCGTCATGAATAATTTGTCGCAAACCGTTCACGGCTCGCCTTGGTCGATCAAGTCTCTTCTCTTGTTGGAATCGCTGCAGAGAGATATTCCTACAGATTCATGGGTCCCCTATGGCCAGATGATGATCTGCAGGAGCAGTTGCAATCTGTAACAAGTGAGGTTACACCAATCTGACGCAGAAGGGTTTCAGCATCAGTCCAGGCACGGAGTTGATGGCTTGCATGATTTTGATACTCCAGCAGCTGTAACCCCTTTGGCAGTAAGGCAAGAACTTGTCAGCAGGGAGGTTTATGTTTCGGGTACATCTCAGGATATATTAAATGAGGCAGATGTTAGGCATATGCAGTCCAGCAGAATAACTATGGCACAAGGAATGAAGAAGATTAAGCTGGTAACGATGGAGGTTGCTCGCTTAGTGGGAGCAACTTTTGGGGACACACCAGAGGATTACGTATCCTATTTCGAATGGGTAGAAGAAAGGGGCAGACCGCTTATTCCAAAACAGGTAAAAATGGGTGATAGACGAATTATGTGTATGGAAGATAATGGTAGAACAGTGGACTGTGCATTAGTGGCTGCAGCAGATGGGAGTCAGGTGGGGTCAAAATCTGGTAAATGAAGATCATGATTTGGAATGTGCGGGGGCTGGGGTGTCCACAAAGAAGAAGGCAGCTGAAAGACATGTGCAAAAGGTACAAAATACAGTTGATAGCATTACAGGAAACCAAGTGGCCAGAAACAGACCAAAGAGTGTTAAACTCAATTTGGTGGGGTAAGGAAAGCCAATGGGTAGCGGCGGATGCGATTGGAGTGGCTGGTGGCATGTTAATGATTTGGAATTCAGCGATCATGAGTAAAGAGGATAGTTGGGTAGGCAAATATACAGTTTCGGTGGTGCTGAAGGAAAAGGGGTCCAGTTACATATGGTGTTTCTCTTCAGTTTATGGGCCATTTAAATCGAAACTTCGCAATGAACTTTGGGCAGAATTGGACTCTTGCCGTAATAGGTGGGATTTACCTTGGTGCCTAGGAGGCGACTTCAATGTTATTAAGGAGATACATGAGAAGTCAAATGGGGGTTGGATTACTAAGAGTATGAAATAAAATAAAATCCGATTGGATATTCAAAAATGAGATGATGGATCTTTTCGCTTGGAGGTGCTAAGTTCACATGGTCGAATGGCCAAACGTCGCCTATTATGAGTAGGTTGGACAGGTTCCTTATAGGGCTGTTCACGAGTCGAGCTAGCTCGAAAAACTCGCTCGACTCAGATTGACTCAGCTTCAATGGCCGATTCGGGCTGAGTGAAGCTAATTATTTGAAGCTCGAGTTGAGTTCGACCAGGGGGCATTTCAACTCGACTCGACTCGACTCGAACTCGACTTGACTCGAAGCTCGAACTCGAGCTCGACTCGGCTCGATTAATAAATATATTAAATATTATATTATTATTATTATTATTATTATTTTATATATATATATATATACACACACACACACACACACACACACACACACATATATATAAGTTTTAAGTTTTAACTTTAATAAAAAAAATAAAATTAAAAATTAAAAAAAAAAAACCCTAGAGTACCCAACCGCACGCACCCCCTTTCCCTTTCCCTTTCCCTTTCTTCTCTTTCTCTACCCGCTGCGAGCCGCACGCCCACCCGGACCACCACCACCAGTTTTTATTTCAGCTCCACAATAGTATGATTTCAATCTCTTAAGATCTACTTCTTGGGCGAGAAACCCAAGAAATTAGAGATGGGTTCTCAGATTTGTTAGAGCTTCAAGGAAATCCAATGATCTGATTGGCTAGAGCTCTTTACTTAGATTTCTGATTTGTGTTCTGCTGTTTCTTTTTTAGTACTTGGATTTCTGCTAGTGGAAGAAGATGAAGAACAGATCGGTTCTTACAGGTTTCCTCATCCGATTCGAAGCTTTGTTTGGTTTTTTCATCGGGTTTTGCTTTGATTCTCCTAAGATTTTTGAATTTTTCATCAATGCAGGAGGATCAAGAACAGAATCCATTACTCTCTCACCCAACAAGCTCAAGCTTGACTCGAGGTAAACTTGACTCGACTCAAACCACTAGCTCGACTCGAACTTGACTCGACAGCTTTGGCAAACAAGCCAAGCTTCAATGTTGAGCTCGAGGTCGAGCTCAAACTCGAGTACAGCATGGACAAACCGAGCCGAGCTTGGCCCACCTCGACTCGACTCGGCTCGGCTCGATGCCCACCTCTAGTTCCTTATATCCCCAGAATGGGTAGAGAAATATCCGCTTATCAGTCAAAGGGCCCTTTCAAAACCCTTCTCTAATCATTGTCCGATTCTTCTAGAAGTGGACAAGGAGGATTGGGGACCAAGGCCTTTCCGATTTGAGCTAGCTTGGCTTGATATTGAAGGGTTTGGGTCAAAGATTGTAGAGTGGTGGGAGTCTTTTTCCGGGATAGGGGGCGTCGGTGTTTCTCTATTCCAAAAATTAAATTGGTTAAAGCATAAAATAGGGGTATAGAAAAAAAAGCTTCTTATTGGCCGAGAGGAGGAAAATGATGATATCCGGATACAAATTCAAAGGTTAGATTCCAAAGAAGAGGAAGAGGATCTATCAGAGGATGAAAAGGCTTGGAGAGAAGTGTTCAAAGCTAAATACAATGCTAGGTTGAGGGAGGAGGAGATCGAATGGCGTCAAAGGTATAGGGCAACTTGGTTGAAAGCAAGAGATAAGAATACCAAGTTTTTTCATGTAACGGCTAGTGCAAAGCGCGCGTAAACAAGATCTCTTTGTTGGTGGTGGATGGTCAATGGATTGAGGGGAAGTCAAAAATTAGTGAATTTGTAGTCCAGTTCTATAAAGACCTACTGTCCAAGGACAGGGGAATTACACAAGCGCTAAACAATTTGCAATTCGAAGCTATTTTAGCCGAAGAGGCAAACTCGTTGGAACAACCGTTTTCTAAAGATGAAATCAAGTAAGCAGTGGCAGATTTGGGTAGTGATAAGGCTCCTGGGTAAGATGATAGCATTTTATCATAAATTTTGGGGATGTGTGAAAGGTGATGTCATTGGTTTCATGCAATAATTTTTCAAGAAGGGCTTAATCGCAATACAATTAGGAGCTACTTTAATAGTATTGATTGCCAACAAGAGAGAAGCGGAATGTTTGAAAGACTTTCATCCTATCGGTTTATTGGGGGGTCCATATAAGATTCTAGCAAAGGTGTTGGCTTCTAGATTCAAGAAAGTGTTAGGTAATGTAATCTCATAATTGTGAGGGGCCTTTGTGGATGGGGAGACAAATCATAGATTGCTCTCTTGGCCAATGAATGTGTTGACTCTTGCCATAGGAGAGGGGAGGAAGGGATGGTGTGCAAGCTATTGCGCAGCACGCCAACAACGCAGTGAGCCTAGATCCAATCTAAGGCCTCACCCACAAACGATAGACAGGAAGAAATATAAACTAGAAATAGATCAAAGCAATCCAAAACAAACCATAAGACAAGATATACGTAGAAAAACCCCAAACTAGGGTAAAAAAACCACGGATACAAAATTCCACTATAAAGAGAAACGAAGATTACAAGGCAATATACTAACCTCTCCCTTGGAAGTACAGAGAAAATCCTTTGCCCACCCCTCAGAATAATTTTCTAAAATTCACCATAACCTAGAATAGCCCTAGGGACCCCAATTTATAGTTTTGGCAACTTCCCTTTCCGCATCCCAGTTGCGGAAGGACTTGCGACACGAAATCCGCGAAACTCCTTTCGCATCCCAGTTGCAAAAGAACTTGCGACACGAAATTCGCGCAACCTCGACTGGTCGTAGGCAGCCCCAGATGTAGCTCCACTTCTCAACAATCTCCCACTTGGAGACACATCTCCATAAACCTTTGTCTTCTTCATCCAGAGTGCACCACCTCCCCGTCTTCAAGCCTGAAGACCAATCAAAGCTGAACAGAGCTTCAGCTTCTCCCTTGTGACCGCCTTGGTCAGCATGTCCGCAGGATTCTCACTTGTATGAATCTTCTCCAGAGCAATCGATCCATCTTCCAGTAACGAACGTATGAAGTGATATCTGATGGCAATATGCTTGGTCCTTGAATGAAAGGCTGAATTCTTAGCCAAGTGTATTGCACTCTGACTGTCACTGTACAGCTTGCAATCTGCTTGCTTCTTACCCAACTCTTCCATAAAACCTTGCATCCACACCATCTCCTTGCATGCTTCTGTAGCCGCAACATATTCTGCTTCTGTCGTACTAATAGATACTATCTTTTGTAACTGAGAGACTCAACTGACTGCAGCACTACCCAGAGTAAAAACATAACCCGTAGTGCTTCTTCTGCTGTCGATATCTCCTGCCAAATCTGAATCCATGTAGCCTTATAACTTGATTTTCGATCCACCATAACACAGCCCTACGTCCTTAGTACCTACCAAGTACCTAAGGATCCACTTCACAGCTTCCCAATGTTCCTTCCCGAGGTTGTTCATGAACCTACTAACAACTCCCACTGCTTGAGCAATGTCTAGCCTCGTGCTCACCATAGCATACATGAGACTCCCAATAGCTGACGCATATGGGACTTTAGCCATGTAGTCCTGTTCCTCCTGCGTCTTTGCACCTTGCTCCTTAGATAGCTTGAAGTGGTTGGCTAATGGAGTGCTAACCGGCTTAGCACCTCCCATATTGAATCGATCAAGTACCTTGGCTATGTACTCTGCCTGTGCCAAAACTAATTTCTTGTTTTCCCTGTCACGCTTTATCCTCATGCCTAGAATTTGTTTTGCAGCTCCTAAATCCTTCATGGCAAATTCTTTAGACAATTGTCTTTTGAGATCTGAGATGTCCTCCATGCTTGAGCCAACCACAAACATATCATCAACGTACAGAAGAAGGATGATGTATGACGTATCAAACTTCTTCAAGTAACAACAGTGGTCTGCATGACATCTCCTAAAACCGTTTCCCGACATGAAACTATCGAACTTCTTGTACCACTGCCTCGGGGCCTGCTTCAGGCCATATAGAGTCTTCTTCAGTCTGCACACCTTGTTCTCATTACCTAGTGCCACGTATCCTGTCGGCTGATGCATATATATCTCTTCTTCAAGGTCCCCATGAAGAAAGGCTGTCTTAACATCTAACTGTTCTAGATGTAAGTCCTCTGAAGCCACTATACTCAAGACCATGCGAATCGTAGACATTTTCACTACCGGTGAAAATATTTCAGTGAAATCGATACCTGCCTTTTGTTGAAACCCTTTCACAACCAATCTGGCCTTGTACCGTTTCGAACCATCGTGCTCCTCCTTCAGTCTGTAAACCCACTTGTTATGAAGAGCTTTCTTACCCTTGGGTATAGTGACTAGCTACGATTAGACTCAAGAGAGTCCATCTCATCATCCATGGCCTGCTCCCACTTAACCCGTATATCTGACTGTAACGCCTCTTCAAAACACTCTAGCTCACCATTATCTGTCAGTAGTAGATAATGTAAGGAGGGTGAGTATCGGACCGTGGGTCTCCTCTCTCGAGTAGACCTCCTCACAACTGGTGTATGCGGCTCTGCCTCATCCTGTGGCACTGTAACACCCATGTCCGGTAACTTTTCCAACTCTACGAATTCCTTTTTCTCGGCCTTATTTTCCTACACACTGTCTTTATGCATCACTTTTTCATTAAAGACTACGTCCTTGCTTCTGATGATTTTTCTGTTTTCTGCATCCCAGAACCTGTAGCCAAAATCATGTTGCCCATAGCCTATAAACGTGCACCTCTTGGACTTCGCATCTAGCTTATTTCTATGCTCTGCATCAATGTGAATATATGAAGTGCAACCGAACACTCTGAGATGTGCAAGGTTCACTTCTTTCCCAGTCCATGCTTCTTCTGGTAGCCCACCATCCAATGGTGCTGAGGGACTTATATTGATGAGATATGCGGCAGTATTCACAGTATCTGTCCAAAAGGCCTTGGGCAACCCTGCATGTAACCTCATGCTCCTGGCGCGCTCAAGGATGGTCCTGTTAATGCGCTCAGCCCACCATTCTGTTGTGGTGTCCCTGGAATCGTTTTCTGATGTTTGATTCCATTTGCTGCACAATACTCCTCAAACCTCTTATCACAATACTCTCCCCCATTGTCAGATCTGAGACACTTTACTGTTTTACCTGTCGCATTTTCTACCATAACTTTCCACTTCTTAAATACATCAGATTTATGTTTTAAGAAGTAGACCCACAGTTTTCTACTAGCATCATCAATAAAGGTAACAAAATAACGTGAGCCACCAAGAAATAATACCTGTGCCGGTCCCCACACATCAATGTGTACAAGCTCCAACAGATGTGTCTTTGGAGCGCGTCCCGTCTTCTTGAAGCTTACCCTCTTCTGTTTGCCATACACGCAGTCCTCACAGAATTCCAAGTCAATAGACTTCAACCCTGGTAGCTTCCCTTTTGACAATAGCACTTTCATCCCTTTCTCACTCATATGTCCCAGCCTCTGATGCCATAACTGCCCATTCACTCCAGTTGATGCGACTGCGAGTGAACTATACGATCCTGAAGTCACGTACAAAGTACCTTCCTTTTTGCCTCGAGATATTACCAAGACACCTTTTGTGATCTTCCAGGAGTCACTGGTGAATGTCGTCACATAACCGGTATCAGTCAACTGTCCCACTGAGATCAGATTACGTTTCAAACTCGGTACATGTCTGACATCCTTCAATTTCAAGACCGTTCCGTCTTTCTGATTTACATGAACATCTCCCTTTCCAACAATATTGCACGGCTCATCATCACCCAGGTACTCTCCCAAAGTCACCTGACACATAATCACGTAGAACTTCCTTACACGAAGTAGCATGAAACGAAGTACCCGAGTCTATAACCCAAGACTCATTCCTCGCATCAAGAGACAAGATCAAAGCCTCTGTGTCGCTCTCCTCAGACAGATTCACTGAATCTTTCCCACCTTGAGAGCTTCCTTCTTGTTTCTTGAGCGCCCTGCAATCACGTTTCATGTGCCCCTTCTTGCCGCAATGCCAACACCCGTCTGTCTTTCGGTCCCTTGGACTTATTCCTTGACTTAGAACGCCCGTGTTTATTGCCTCCTTTGTTCAGCAATCTTCTCTTCCTTCAACGTTTAGAGCATTCCCTGAATCCCCTGAAACTCCTGATGCCTTCCTTCTAAATTCTTTGCTGAGAATTAGACCGGCCACATCATCAAATTTCAGCTTTGTCGATCCTGAAGAATTACTCACAGCAATCACCAAACCATCCCAACTGTCTGGCAAACTGGATAAGATCAATAACGCCCTGACCTCATCCTCAAAAGCAATGCCAACGGATTCCAACTGGCTCGTGACTGTATTGAACTCGTTTAGATGTTTAGCCACGCTCCCACCATCTGACATCTTCATGTTGAATAGCTGTTTCATAAGATGAACCTTGTTGGATGCTGAGGGCTTTTCATACATGGTGGTTAGGGCTTCCATTAATTCTTTTGTCGTTTTTACCTTGGATATATTGAAGGCGACGCTCTTAGACAAAGAGAGTCGGATCGTTCCTAAAGCCTTCCTATCCAGTAAAAACCATTCATCATCTGTCAACTTTTCTGGTTTCTTCTCTTTTCCTCCTAGAGGAATATAGAGGTCCTTCTGATACAGATAATCATCCATCTGCATCTTCCAGAAGGCAAAGTTTGAACCATCAAACTTCTCAATTCTAGTTTTCCCATCTTCTGCCATCGCTCCCAATAGAACTAAACCAATGGCTTTGATACCAGTTGTTACGCAGCACGCCAACAACGCAGTGAGCCTAGATCCAATCTAAGGCCTCACCCACAAGCGATAGACAGGAAGAAATATAAACTAGAAATAGATCAAAGCAATCCAAAACAAACCACAAGACAAGATATACGTGGAAAAACCCCAAATTGGGGTAAAAAACCACGGATACAAAATTCCATTATGAAGAGAAACGAAGATTACAAGGCAATATACTAACCTCTCCCTTGGAAGTACAGAGAAAATCCTTTGCCTACCCCTCAGAATAATTTCCTAAAATTCACCTTAACCTAGAATAGCCCTAGGGACCCCAATTTATAGTTTTGGTAACTTCCCTTTCCGCATCTCAGTTGCGAAAGGACTTGCGACACGAAATCCACGAAACTCCTTTCGCATCCCAGTTGCGAAAAGACTTGCGACACGAAATCCGCGAAACTCCTTTCGCATCCCAGTTGCGAAAGGACTTGCGACACGAAATCCGCGCAACCTCGACTGGTCGTGGGCGGCCCCAGATGTGGCTCCACTTCTCAACACAAGCTTGATGTGGAAAAAGCTTACAACCATGTGGATTGGTCATTCCTAGATTATATGTTGGGCAGGTTAGGATATGGCACAAAATGACGTTTTTGGATTCGGATAGGTGTAAGTTCGGCAAAGTTCTCAATATTGGTGAATGGCTCGCCAAAAGGTTTCTTTGTTGCTTCTCGTGGATTGCGACGAGGTGATCCTTTATCGCCTTTCCTTTTTGTCAAAGTGATGGAGGCCCTCAGTAAAATGTTAGATAGAGGGGTTCAGGTGGGATTGGTAAAAGGTTTTGGGGTGGATAATACTAATTTTCAGATTTCTCATATACATTATGCGGATAACACTCCTATTGTGTAAGGCAGATGATTTTTTTTTTTTTTGTAGAAAATCTCCGCTCGATTATAGTAAGCTTTGAGGTGATTTCAGGTTGAAAGTTTATATATCCAAAAGTGATATTTTAAGGGTAGGCATTTCCAAAAAGAGGGAGCGGGCTTTTGCAGAAGTGCTCGGGTGCAGGGAAGCTTCTTTTCCAACAACGTACTTGGGGCTACTGTTATGTGTAGGAAGGTCGGCGAAGCACATGTGGGATAGAGTAATTGAAAGGTGTGAAAGAAATATCTCCAAATGGAGGTCGTTATCTATGGGTGGGAGGTTGGTCATGATTAAATCATCTATGTCGAATCTTTTGATCTATTTTATGTCTCTTTACAAGTGCCCAAAATCCATTCTGAATGCATTGGAGAGGCGAAGAACGGATTTTTTTATGGGAAGGGTCGGGGTAGAAGCACAAGTTCCATCTAATGAAATGGGATGAAGTTTGTAAAACAACAGTTCAAGGAGGAGCGGGGATCTTAAAGTTGGAGGAGATGGACCTAGCTCTATTGGGGAAATGGGTATGGAGGTTTAGGTCGGAGGGAGAGGCTAGGTGGAGGGAGGTAATAGCGAAAAAATATTAGGTAGAGGAATGGGGGTGGTGGATAAAGGCTTCATCCGTGTATCAATGTTCTTATTTATGGAAATTGGTTGGCGTCCTTGAAAGAGAGGGTGTGGGAGGGTATAGGCTTTCATTTGGGGGATGGTAAGAGAATTCGATTTTGGGTTGATAAATGGGTGAGAGAGGTGTCGTTGCGTGAGAGATTTCCATCTTTAGTAAGGCTGGCTAGGAAAGACGAGGAGATGGTGAGCGATTGTTATTCTATAATTGGGGAGGAAGCCACATGAATGCTGAGTTTTAGAAGAAATCTTTCAGATAAGGAATTCGAAGAGTTAGTTCTTATGCTTGAGTTGTTATCAAAGTTGTCTCCTCTTCTTACAGAAGCGGACTCCTTGAGATGGTTAAAGTCTAAGACAGGTTCTATCTCAGTTAAATCACTCAATCATCTCCAGAGTGCGTCAGCCAAAAATGTAGAGGTGGCGACGATGGCTTTCCCATGGCACTACAGTGCTCCTTTGAAGGTGGCAGCTTTTGGTTGGCTATTGAGCAAGAACAAAATGCTAACAATAGACAATCTTGGCAAGCGGAGCATGTATCTCCCAAACGTTTGCTTGATGTGCTTCAAAGACGCAGAATCTGCAAATCACTTATTCATTCACTGCATATTTGCTAGGGAGGTGTGGGGTTTGTTCCTCCAATATTTTGGGATTCTATGGGTGTTCCCGAAGTCGATGAAGGAACTTCTCATAGCCTGGCATTGGGGTGGGGGGAGAGGGGGAGGGTAAGGAAATAAGGGAAAAGGGAGTGGCGATTAAGTTTTTTAGAATCCCTTTGGGCGATATGGTGGGAAAGAAATCAGTACTGCTTCAACAGCGAGATGAGTGGACCAGTGCAAGTGTTCAATAGGACAATTCTTAATATGAAGGATTGGGGGGCAGCTTAGATCTTTCAATCTTCCCTTTTGGCTTTTGAGGGGATTTTGTCTAGGTGTTGTTGTACTTTTGTATATTTGTAGGCTTTGGCTTTGGCCTTTTTATATTATATCATCATTGTTCAAAAAAAAATTAATAATAATAATAATAATAATAATAATAAATAAATAAATTTGAACCTGCAAACTCGATGTCAAAACAGAACTGTCTAACTGAGCCACAGCTCAGCCTCTGAATCTTGCAATTCAATTCAATAGAGAATCCAAATGCACACTGTACTGCATTTACCTTCCCCACATGACACGCTTAGAACCATAACTTGAGAGCACATGGGAAAGAAGGTAACTCGTATCCTCATATGGATGTGGTTTCCTCGTCACCCGGAATAAGGCACTGAATTTCACATAAACCTGCCAAATCAAAACCATAACACCTTTCAAAACATTCAAAAAGCACGATACTTGAAAAAAATTATAACAACCATATTCCAGCAACCACATTCATTTGTTCAGTAGAAACAGACAATTATGGAGGTATCAGCATGAAGGAAAAAATCATATTGCATAGAAGGGCACATTTGGATTATATCTCAGGAAGAGGTGTGTTCCAAAGGTACTAGTACCACCTTAAGCTTCACGAATGCGGGGCCCATGTGATGTATTCATCTGACCCATTCATCATATGCATGAAACCATGTAACCCCCAGGTTCAAAAATCAGCTCCAATCCAACACTCAGTGGCCCACAGAACCTGGAACAAGATGTAAGGGAAAACCCACCCTTGATTTGCATAATGGCTCACCAGAGTTGAAAATCATGAGTTTTAATATGACCATTCATCCCTGCCAAATAAACGGTATTAATGGCCGGGACTGCATATAAACTACATGGTCGGCCCTCTATTCAAATCAAATGGTAGGTGTGCACTCTCGACTAGTTCCCTGTGGTGTGGCCAACCTGAGTTTGGATCTGGCTGATTTGTTTATACTAGGGATAAATTGAGGTCAAGCATCTGATGGACAGGTTGGATCTCCTGAATACATCATGTAAGCGCCACTTCTGTCCAGCAATGGTGGCACCGGTACCATTGGAACACTCCCATCTCAGGAAGCAGGCGGGTAAATGCTTTGTCTGAATAATGTTTGGCAGAAAAACAACCTGCCCATATGAGTTATGTTTTCATGCCACCAAATGCTTGGTTAGTTCAAAGCAAAGTCATATGCGGACATAATTCAATCAAAAGTCAATTTCAGGGTATTTCCCAATGCTGCATGAAGCAGAGTCCAGAGCTTGAAATGGACATACAATTTGCCTCAATTTATATTGAGGAAATCCATCTTTGGAAGGATACAATAGATAGCTTCTAGTCGGATGTCTATTACGCGGTGTTTTAAACAGCTACGCTATGTAGCGTGTAGCTTACGATACGTAGCGTTGCTTAGCCTTGACGCTACGTAGCTCATGAAAATAGCTCAAGTCGCATGTAGCTTAAGCTACATGATAATTTGCATACGCTATGCTACATAGACTACGCAACATGCTACATAGCTCACATTACAAGTTTTTTTCACTACAACATTAAAATCAATTTTTGTTTTCAAATGTGGGACCAAACCCTTATGTCCTTAAACTTTGGTACTTATTTCTTCCAGTGAAATAGGGGAGGAGACTGACTTGAATTGCTAGCTTCATCTTGTGGGAACGGGCCTTGTGTTGTTAGTAACCGAGGATTTGAAGTCATCAGATACCCTTGGCCTCTTAGTTAATCATCTAAAAGGTAGTAAGATGATGAAAGGAGGTTATGAGGACTACGAGCCGGGCAACCAGTTGCAAAACTGGTTAAAGTAACCTTTCATCCCCACATTTTTTTTAATTTTTTTTAAAACTACTTGACCTAACTTTGAGCATGATCGAGGAGAGATGGACGAGCACGAACGAGAAGAGATGGACGAGCACGATCGACAAGAGAAGGACGAGCATGATCGAGGTAAAGGCCCTGACCAAGCAATAGTCGAGAAGAAAAAAGGCTCTAATGGATGGATTGTAGTGGAAAAGAAAAAACAACAGAGGGCGTTTCTTCGAGAGACGCAGACAAATAGAGACGTCTCCTCCTATCCGACTCTGTTCGTTAAAGGCTTCCCAGCTGGTTGGCTCCCCCTAAACTTTGAAAGTGTGTTTCGAAGAGCAGGTTCAGTCATGGAAGTCGTGCTGCCTAGGCACAAGGGCGATGGATCCCTTCGTGGGTTTGCCCTGGTTCGTATGAGTTCAAAAGGTGAGCTTCGTACAACGATAAAGCTTCTAAATGGGGTCAGCTTCGGAGGCGAAAAACTGAGAGTCCAGAAGGCGAGGTTCGGACCGAAACGTCGAGTACATTACACCGGTCACAAAACCTTCCATCTTCAGCATCATCCTCCTCCTGCGACGAGCAGACCATCTAAGTTTGTGAGCCACGCTGGTTCGTCCTCCTTCAGAGATGTGCTATTACGAGGAAGTGATGACTATAAGGGGGAGAATCCCATTCGAGGTGCTCCAGGCCAGCAGGAATCGGATCATAAAACAAAAAAGGAAGAGGCTAGTATTGTCATCGATCCGATATCTATCGCGCAAGCTAAAAAATACCTCTTAAACTCGGTAGTAGCTACCACCAGGGAGGGCGTCTCTATCTCTCAAGTTTCTCGATGGCTTCTGGAATGCTGCAGTATACCAATTTCTGCTTATACGATTAAGCCTCTAGGCTTCAATGAGCTTTAGATTCAGGCAAAACCGGATTATAATATCGACTTGTTAATCATGGTCGGCGTGCTATTTAAGGACGGGCCGATAGCTTCTATCCAGAGTTGGGAAGAGTTTTCCTTCTTCGGACATGAAGAGGTATGGATGTTGATCTGGTCGATCCCCTTAGAGCTATGGAATGAAGGTTTTTTTCAAGCCGTGGCTGCTCGGCTTGGATCCCTTGTCCAAATCAACCCCAAAACTCTGTCAGGAGAAGAGATGGGCGTTATGCGGGTGCTAGTTCGTAGGAAGAAGGGGATGCCAGTTCCTTCTTCTATTCCAATTCAAGCTGAGGATCGTTGCTTCCATCTCCCTGTCCAAATGGAGCGCAAAAATGATCCGATCCCAAGATGGGGGGATCTATGAAGATCCAGAGAAGGGGCTTGGGTCGTTGCTGGGACTAGTGGGACCGGTGAATTGGATGATGAATTTCGGCAAATATGTTCTGCTAGAGTACCTTTCCAGAAGTGCACTCTAGGCAAGTGCGCTACAGGACTACCGAACCATCGAATCGCCAGATGGCATGAAGATCACGCTCCAGATCCTAGTGTGGACGGCGTAGCATGCATTGGGCAGAACACCTCTAAGTTGGATGGCGTCTTCGACACGCTTCGGCCGCCTGGGTCAGAAGCTGCCGTTACCTCCATGTCGACGGTAGGCTCGCCTTTCGACTTCGCTCGTATGCCTGTCGCCAATACGTGCGAGGTTACGGATATTTCAGCTGAAGCTGGAAATTCCACATGGATGGCAGGGATGCCCTTGGACCTCGTTCATAAGCATGCGGTTCACACGAGCGACACTCTTGATACTTTACTTGACAGCGCCGCTCATCAAGCGACACATGGCTGTCTTCCAGAAGCTGTTACTGTTCCTTCGAGTTCTGTAGCCCCGGACCCAGGTAATCAGGGAAATTGTCTTCCATCAACGCATTTATCCCTCAATCTCGATCTCCCCCTCTGGCCTTCTTCTCCGCCAAACGGCTGTGCGAATTCTTCGGGCTCCCTTCCCGATCTCCTCAAGAATCTGGATCTTCAGCTTCTGCGGCGAGAATCTACGATGTCTCCACCTCCCTTGTTCCCAGAGGATGAATATCTCTCAGACTTTGTACCTGCTGCTTCCATTCCCTCCACGGATTGCGACAGATCGACCATTGGGCTCTCCCACGCGGTCCATATCTGAACCTCCAATCGTGGAAGAGTCCGCGCTGATAGCTTTATTCCAAGAAGGTGAAGGAGACGCTATCATTGATGCCGAGCCGCTCCAAGTTAGAATGGGGTCCCCCTCCCAAGTTATCGTGATGAAGACTGAGGGCGAGAGATCTGATCTCGCGGCGTCCATCCAGAAAAAAAGATGGATTTGGGATGCCTTAGACCATATTGGAAGGACCCTGGGTCTCTCTTTCGGTGATCACCCAGAAGATTTTTTGGCCCTCTTTCACTGCATCGAAGCCCGCGGTACGCCTCTGAAATGTCAGAAACCCCCAAGAAAATTCCACGTCAAGCCTATCAGGAACAGAGAGTTGCAGAGTCTCCAGTTAAGCCCAGGCCCTCTCTTGGGACCCTCTGATGGGTCCACTCGTGGTGGTCGTAGGGGAAGCTCGGTGCCTGGATGAAAATCCTGTCATGGAACGTTAGAGGAGTGGGCTCCAAGAAGAAGCGTTGCCTGATTAGAGATATCACGAGAAAAAGTAAAGCCAATATTATTTGTTTCCAGGAAACTAAGGCCCAGGTTTTTTCGGGTCAACTTTTGTTGTCGCTTTGAAACGTTAAAAATGTTCAGTGGGAGGTCTCCAATGTGGCTGGCACTGCGGGTGGTATTCTTATTGCCTGGAACTCCGAGGTTTGGTCGATGGAGCGTAGTTGGATTGGAGAGTTTTCGGTTTCGGTCGTCCTAAAGCGGCACGGATCCAATTCCTCCTTCCTCATTTCTTCGGTCTATGGACCTAACCAAACTAACAGAAAAGTAGATTTCTGGAAGGACCTTCACGCCGCTAGGGAGCTCTTCATCGGCCCTTGGTGTATCGGTGGCGATTTTAACATTACGCGGTATGCGGAGGAGCGCTCCCAGCTTGGTAGAGTGACTGCCTCTATGAGATCTTTCACTCGGTGGATCGAGGAGCACGAATCGATTGATATTCCGCTGTCTGGATCCAGATTTACTTAGTCAAATTTACGCTCTCCGCCCACTTTTGCTAGGTTAGACCGTTTCCTGATTTAGGTTGATTGGTCTGATACTTTTCCAAATTTTATGCAGACGGCTCTTCCACGGCCTACGTCTAATCATTCGCCGATTCTGCTATCTATGGAAGAGGAAAATTGGGGCCCTAAGCCGTTTCGGTTTGATATCTCCTGGCTGAAGATTGAGGGTTTCGATAACCTTATCTCGGAATGGTGGAAGGATATGCACATCAACGGTTTTGCAGGTTATAGGCTATGTAAAAAACTGGGTCTTCTAAATACTAAACTTAAAGCTTGGAAAGCGGATTTCTTGCTCAAGCGGCAGGCAGAAACTGATAATATCTTGGAGCAGATCCACTCCATTGATGTTGCTAACGAAGAGTTTGCGCTTGACAGTTATATGTGGGTCAGGCGTGCTGATCTTGTCAATACGTATTCCTCTAGACTTCTAGAGGAGGAGATCTCTGGGAGGTAAAAGGCTAGGTGCAAATGGATAAAGGAAGGTGATAAAAACACCCGCTACTTCCACGCTATTGCTAGTGCTCGGGCAAGAGCTAATAAGATCCACTGTCTGCGGATAAACGGCGAGCTTACTGAAGACAAGAAGGTGATATCAAATGAGGCCATCTCCTTTTTCTCCAATCTCCTCAGGTCAGACCCTTTCCATAGGCCCAAGCTCGACCTCTTGCCTATTGACCGGATCTCTGACTTGGATGCTGCCTCCCTGGAAGCTGCTTTCTCATCTGATGAGGTCAAACTTGTTGTTCAGTCGCTGGCAGGAGACAAAGCCCCAGGGCCAGATGGTTTCCCCATTTTATTCTTTCAACATTTCTGGGACCTGCTACAGGGGGACATTCTCGATTTCGTTAACGAATTCTATGAAAGAGGTCACCTATTGAATGCTATCGGGGCTACTTTCATCGCCCTCATTCCGAAGATGCAGGGGGCCGATGCTCTGCATAATTTCAGGCCTATTAGCCTTCTCAGAAGTCCGTACAAAATCATCGCTAAAGTCCTTGCTAATCGCCTACAGGGGGTTATGGATAAAATCATCTCTCCACCACCAAAGTGCATTCATCCAGGGCAGGCAAATTATTGACGGTGCTCTTATGGCAGCTGAAATTCTGCACTCTAGTCACAAATTTGGATCACAAGGAATCTTATGTAAACTAGATCTTGAGAAGGCCTACGACCACGTCGATTGGAATTTCCTGTTGTATATGTTATTGCGGATGGGTTTCGGCGTCAAATGGTTAAAGTGGATAAAGGCGTGTGTTAGTTCAGCTACTTTTTCGGTCCTCATCAACGGATCCCCACAAGGCTTTTTCAGAAGTTCTAGAGGGCTAAGGCAGGGCGACCCCCTATCCTCTTTCCTTTTTCTTATCGTCGTTGAGGCGTTCTCGCGTATGCTTTGTAAAGGGCAGGCGGAGGGCATTATTGTGGGTTTTCAGATCGAAGGGATGGATCACCCCATTTCTCACATCCAGTATGCAGATGACACTCTCCTGTTTTGCGAAGCCGACTGGGATAAAGTGGGTAATCTTTGTACCGCTATCCGTTGCTTTGAAGCGATGTCAGGTCTTAAAGTTAATCTTACCAAGTCGATAATGATGGGCGTCAACATCTCCGACTCTGAGACTCGCCGTATTGCTGATTTCTTCGGGTGCACCCTTGGGAGCCTCCCTTCAACTTTCGTCGGCCTTCCTTTATGCTTAGGAAAGCCCCCGATGGCTTTCTGGGACAAAATTATTGATCGTTTCGAATCTTATCTCGCTAGGTGGAAATGCAATTATCTCTCCCTTGGGGGCCGGATCACCCTGATAAAAGCGGCTCTCTCTAACCTTCCCCTATATTCCATGTCCCTCTACAGATGCCCGGCTAAGATCTTAAAATTCCTCGAGAAGCTCAGACGGAATTTCTTATGGAATGGCAGCGGCGACAAAAAGAGATTTCATCTGGTTGCTTGGAAAGATGTTTGCAATCATTTCAAAGATGGGGGAGCCGGAATTAGAGATCTCAAAGACATGAATCGTGCCCTCCTTGGTAAATGGTGGTGGCGGCTTGGAACAGAAGATGGGTCCTTATGGAATAATTTGATCAAATGCAAATACGGTAAAGGGGCTGATGGTTGGTGGACCAAAGGAGTGCCTTTCTGCAACGTTTCTACTGTTTGGAAAGGAATTATCTCTTGCCACACAGAGGTGCAGAATCATTGCCGCTTCTCCATGGGTAAAGGGGACAGAATCCGGTTTTGGGAGGACACTTGGGCGAGTTCTCGAGCGTTGAAGGAAGACTTTCCAGCCATCTACAGGCTTGCCCCAAACACTTCCATATCTGTGGCCGATTGCTATTCTCTTCAAGGAAATGTCGCTGTCTGGACTCCTCCCTGCAGGAGAAATCTTTATGATTGGGAAATCGACTCCTATATAAACCTTCTTCAGCGATTAGGGAATTGTCATCCAGATCCGGATTAGCAAGACAAGCTGGTGTGGTCCCTTGATAGCAAAGGTCAATTCTCGGTTAAATCTCTGTACTATCTTCTCCATAAGAAAACACAAAGCTATCCGGAGGCGATCTTTGCAAAGGTCTGGAAGTACAAGGTGCCTCCAAAGATAGCGGCGTTTGGATGGCTAGTCGGTAAGAGAAAAGTGCTCACAATAGACAATCTGAGGAAAAGAGGAATGCCTTAAACAAATATCTGCATTTGTTGCCTGTCTAACGAGGAAACGCCGGACCATCTCTTTGTTCATTGCCCTTTCTTCAAATCAATCTGGTCGACTATCCTGTCCAGTTTCAACATCTCCTGGGCTTTTCCTAACACTACAAACGGTGTCCTTGCTGCGTGGCATGGGGTTTCCTTGGGAAAGAACAAATCTATGGCTTGGAGATACTCTATTCTGGCAGCTTGGTGGGCAATCTGGGAAGAAAGAAACTGCCGTTGCTTTCGGGACGAATCTCATTCTGTCGCCTACGTGATCACGCGAATTCAGCATTTCCTATCTGAGTGGGCCTGCTCTTCTCCAAACTTCAGTCCCCCTTCTCTTCTCACCGGCATTCATCGCAGCGATACATAGAGGCGCCTTTTTCCTCTTTTGTTGGGTTTTCTTTCGGTTTTGTGTTTGCTTTTCCTTTTTCTATGTTGCTTTCTTTCCTTGTTGTTCTCAGTCCGCTTCCTCAGCGGTATGTTTTTTCCTTTTAATGAATTTGTTACCTTTCAAAAAAAAAAAAAAAACTAGTTGACCTTTTCAATGCTTTTAGTAAAATACTACAAGTAACAATATTAAATCAGTTCCGTTGCTCTTTCTTTACCTTTATACTTAATTATTGCCCTTTTCCTATTACTTTAGGTTGCGTTTGGTTGCACCAAATATCACAAAATTTTGTTAGATTTCATACTTAATCAGTCTTTTTTTTTTTTTTGAAGACACAGGGTGTCCCCACCTCTTTTTTTGAAGTGAGATTAATCCCTGCGTATACACGCAATCACCCACAACCACATGTATTGAGTAAAGCCAAGGAGGGGAATCGAAACCTCACCTATAGGGAGCAAACCTCGGTTAATTTGGTGCGGAATATCATGAAATTGGTGCAACCAAGTACCTTCCGGAAAAAACAAAAAAAAAAAAAAACAAATAACTTGGTGCAACTAAGCGCAAACTTGATTAAAATTCTGTAAGTAGCATGTAGCTTAGCTCATGCCTCATGCTTCAGAGAAGTGAACACAACTCTACACGCTATTCACTATTTAAAACTGCTATTACACAAGAAACTTGCATGTATAATGTCACAGAGGAATTATGGAATCCTCACCTTAAGGATATGCGCAGTATACTCAGGTTTTTTGGTTAAGGCATGGGGGCCAAGTTTCAATCATCCAGACCATTGATCTGTTTTGTTAAGAAATAGCAGTATGTGTTGAGAAATTCTGCTGCAATTCGTAAAAGGGCATTCTTTGTTAATTCAATGTAACAAGAGGGTGTTCAAGTATGCTATATAGCTGTTTTAGATAAGACGGAAGTTCTCCATGACCTCTTAAGATAAGACTTCTCTCCAGGATTTCTCTACATAAGCTTGAGAAGATTTCTAGAATCATCCATGGTACATTTGAGAAGCCTATAAATACCATTCCATTCCACTCATTCAATCCAAACTGGCTCTAGCCCCAACTGATTCATAGTGATGGCCTGGCCCCTATGTTGCATATGTCTATCCTTTTAAGTTGGACATGGTAGGTTAGTGATTGCAAGTTGGATGTGATAGGTCAGTGATTGTGATATGGGTGCTAGTCCCAACAATAAATGGAATGCAGAGCTAGATCCATTTTGGAAATTTTCTTTTTATAAAATTAAATCATTGCAATTCAATCCAATTGAGTGACTGAACTCCACTAAACCAATGCAAATGTTTTAATTGAGGTATTAATCTTGCAGCCTTATTGATGACAGATCATAAGAACTAGTTTTATAGTACCTGTGGAAATTTTGAAAGCTTCAGTAGATCAGAAAAGGCCTCATTTTCTTCATTGTTTCTGTCAGGATACCACATCTTAGATCAGAAAATGCGGTTTTCCCTATGAATTAAAGATCGATAGGCTGCTGTTGACAAAATCACAAGAAGGGGCTCACTCTGGTGGTTTGCAGAAACCCACGTGATCGATAATAACAGGCGTCAATGGAAATTCTGAACAAAGCTCCTCAATTTCTGAAAAATGGACATTAATACCCTGCAGTGTTCAACTTCTGGATGAATATCATTGTAGCGCAAACGGCATTTAAATTTTATCATGTTGGCATACATTTAACTACTATGATTTAATTGCAAAGTTCATTGGCTACTCCAACAAGATCTGGATCTATTGGCTAAATTTAAATGGTTGTTTGCGCAATAAGTTGGGGCCCGTCATCACCTGGACACATCTAATTTTTGGGTTTTTGTTGTGCCACAACATGACACTTACCAAAAAAAATGCATGGACATGTCCTAGTGATGTTTGTTTAAGTAGTTTGTAATTTCCATAAGGGTATTCTCATAATTTATGTGAACTATGAGGGAATTCTTGTAATTTATGAAAATTGTTTAGATGAGCTAGAGAAAATGTCTAAGATCTCTCTAGATAAGCTTGAGAATATTTCTAGGATCACGTTAGCATTTCTACCAATGAATGAATCAATAGAAAGTGTCTGATGAAGGTCATTACAGAAGAAATTTAGCTAAATTTAGCTAAAATACCTTCAGACACATGAAGCCTACAGGCACTCCAAGTTCTCCTGCTTTTGAGAACATTGCCTTCCCAACCTCGTTTGTCATCTGCATAGAAGAAATGAACTTAGGCAACAATCCTGCTCTGACAGGGTTCAATTGAAGTGAAGAAGACTTCCAAGCTGCTATACAGACACAAACCTCAACAGAGTATTCGCAACCCCGCAATGCTAAGGTTAGTCCCAAACCGTGAGGCACATGTATGGGAGATCCAGTCCATTCATCAGGTGGGCACTATTGGGTATGTGACGTGCCCTAAAGATAAGGCGAGTGCAACCACCAAGTAGCTAACATGTGTGTTGAACATGGACTGTTAAACTGTCCATTTTTCTTATACATGCAACTGACCTAGGATCAGCTTGATTTTTCGGCTGCAGAACATGTAGTAAGCACCTGATGAATGGCCCAGATCTTACTTACATTCGGAGAAAGGAATTGAATCCTACTACCTCAGGTGTGTTCCCATGCTCAATTTCAATAAGCTTAGAACAATAAATCCTTGAAGGAAATGAACACTCGGGAATAAATTTGAGTCTGGGTGGTGTTATCAGGAAAGATGCATTGCAGCTAACTCGGTTCGGCAACTCATCCAACATACACATGGCATCATGGTTTACAAGGTCATCCAAAACGACTCGATTGAACAGAATGGATGAGTCAGGGCGAGTCATGCCAGTTTCAGACCCCATGCAGCTCGCACTCCGAAAGCACTATTTAAAACCATGTGTGGCATGCATGCCAGGGTGAGTCATGCCAGTTTCAGACCCCATGCAACTCACGCTCCGAAAGCACTATTTAAAACCATGTGTGGCATGCATGCATGCTGGTTTTGAACTATCTATAATGCAGGTCCTGTTCTGATGGGGCGCAGTCTGGAAATCACATTGATTGGACAATATTAGCCATCTGATCTCACCCTTTAAATTTTGACCGCAGACCATTTCATTTTTAGACATCCATTTGAAGGTACTTAGGATCATCCCATCACTATGGTTTTCAGGCATGGTCCACCCATATTGAGGCCAATGGTTTCACATTTTCCTTCTAAGAATGATTGAATACCTTTTGACCAGAAGGCCATATATATGGGTTGAAGCGAACAGCACGGTATCCATCCTAGCAAAAAGAGAAGAGGAAGACCGTCAAATGAACTACATGAGATAAAAATACTCATGGAATGTATTATCTGATATTGTGAAAATTCTCCCAACCTTCAAAATAAGATCTTCAAGTTGCTTAATCCCACTTCCGTCTTCTGCAGGATTTGCAAGCAAACACCCAACAAATTTGGATGGGTACTTCTTCAGGACACTGTTAAATGATGAAGTTTGAGTATGGGAAATTCATTATAGAAAAACCATTCTACTTGCAAACTTACCTAATGCACATGTGTGGGAAGATCTATGCTGTTCATCAGGTAGGCCTGCCAGCATATGCACCACTGCCTGAAAATCAGCTGTTCACTAGTATTCAGGTTGGCCACACATGTATGTCGAATGTGAACTGTTGAACCATCCTCATAAACTGTTACTTTTTCTTACATCCAGCCACACCATTTCTGACCACAACAAAATACATGGCAGGCCCACCTAATAAATGGTCGAGATCTCTCACACATGCTACCATTTCTCTAAAGTAAATAATAGAACAAAGAAGAAGAAAAAGAAAAAACAGCAGAATGCAATGAACTGCATTTTGAACTTCCAAGCACAACAACAACAGCAATTACTATAGATCGTGGGGAGAGAGAGAGAGAGATGATTCTCACACACACAAAATAAAATAATAATAATAATAAATAAATTCTCTGAAAATGTAAATATGTTATGATCACAAGCAGCTTATTATTTCAACTAACCTCGTCACTAAAGAATGATCAAACTTATGATTGATGGGCTGCACAATCAGAGCTCCATCAACTCCTGCTTCCTCCATAGACTGCATAATTTATTTTTTAAATGAAGTTAAATGAAAAAGCTTAACAAGTTGCATGACCAAAATATCTACCGCATGGAATTCCCACAGAAACAAAGGTGCCACAGCATCTTTCCCTACATTTGTCAGGTGGGCTGCACTGTGAATGCTCTGCAGCCAGAAAAGCAGGTGAGTCCAATCATTGGGTGGGTCACACATGAACAGCTTGGATCTTGAATACACACCCAATTAGGATTCAGAGTCATACTCCCACAAGTAGCCTTCAAGATTCTAGCATTTATAAAAATTCTTGACTATAAACTAAACACTGAATCAAATGTATATCAATGTAGTTAGTAAGCCAATGAAAACAACAGAACGTTAAATGCTGATATCGATCAGATGAGGCACTGTTAAAAGAAAAGTACCAAAATGGAAGAAATTTGCAATGATGTCATGAGTCACATTACAACATTGCCATCTTTAAAGCAATATTTGCCCTCTACCGACAGTGAAATCGGTTTGCACGAGAGTAAAGGGCAAATCCACTTCCAAGATTAATCAAGACTCACCTCTTGATCTCGAGAAAAGTGCCCTTCGACTTGCAAGACCGAAGAGAGCACCCATTGAACACGGTTACAGCAAATATCCCAGACTTAGTCGGATCTTGGATTCTGGAACACAGAATTCTGGTGTAGCAGTTTTGGGGTGAGGATATAAAATAACAGAGTTCAGAGAGAGAGGAGGCTCTTGATTATCTATATTGTGGTCTTTCCAGAATGGTATGGGCCTAGGATATACAGACCCAGATGGATCACTCCCCCCCCCCCCCCCCCCCCCCCCCCCCCCCATGATCCAATGGCCATGATCAAACCCCGAAATTGACAAAAAAAATGTGAGGGGGTCTCTGGCTGGCAGAAATAATTTTCCCACCATCCAAAGACTTCCCACATGGTCACTGGCTGGTGGAAATTACTTTCCAGGCATCAGTGACATACTGCAGGCACATTGACCGGCAGAAAAACTATTCCTGCCAGCCAGGTATCCATATTTTGAAAAATTACCACCTGGCACTCCACTGGTGACTGGACAGTCTAGATTGATCAAAGAAGGCCCACACATTCAATGCAGATACACCTCAGCTGGGTTCCTTTCCCTGCATTATGCACATACAGGCATCATAGTATTGTATATGATGGTACAAGTGCATGAGGTCTACCTGTGCTAACTCATAGAATTCACGGTTTGAAATTGGGACCCTCCATTCGATGCATTGATGTGGTAGCATGGTCTGACTCCCTGGTGTGAACCATCTCTCATATATGGTGTCTATGAGTCTAATATGTGTTACACTCTGCCCATATGAATTTTGGTAAACCCTCATGCATGAGTATCTGTGCCCATCCCAACAGCCAGAAATGCCGATTCAGCACATGTGTGTGAGATCCAAGCTTTGCATCAGGCGGATCACACTGTATACAACTACTGACCTAACATCGGGCTTCTTTACCCTGAAATGCACAACACTAGAGAAACGAAAGGATGGCTCAAAGAAGCTTTAGCTGCCCATTTGTTTTCCAACACTAGCCCACCCAAGGAGTCTGAGCCAGAACACCAAGACAGTGGCCCACCTAATGGAAAGCTCAGATCTCACACACGTGCAAATATGGATGATGTGGACAGGGCAGGGCTCCACATGCATGTGGGCTTAGCAAACCTCCTGCCCACAATGATACTAAAGTAACATGCGATGCCACTTCACTCTTCTTATTTGCTTAGAGTTAGAAACCTAAACTTCCTGCCCACAATGATAGTAAAGTAACATGCGATGCCACTTCACTCTTATTTGCTTAGAGTTAGAAACCTAAACTATCACTGGAACTCAACAAGACACAACTAAATATTTTTTATGTTTGATAAACTAGATAGCATGCCTAAAATAAGCTGTTATTGTAACAGAAAATGCTCCCTCATAGCCCCATAAGTTGTGTTGGCCAGTCCAATTATTTAATCCGGACCATTCATCCAGTACATCCCACTCCCATTGGGTGGTAATGAAAAACCACACCAACATGATGAGCCTATCACTCTGAACATTGGCGTCACATGTTGATTGTCCTGGATGATTGAGCCCAACGACCCAATAGTATCTACATGATCTTTGGGACCTTTGCACAAAGTTAAAGATGGAAAACCTACATTTAGTGGTCCACCTAACTGCTACGAGAGTAGAGAAGATCTAAGATCTAATCACCACTCTGATTTTACGGTTAAGATGGCCCCCAAACACAATTAACTGTTTAGATTGTCTAAAAGCGGTTGGCCTGATGGACAATGGATATTATTCATCTCTCCCTATTTTCTCTTACAAAAATTCTCTCGGTTTGGAATACCTTTACTGAGGGAATGCCTCCCTTTTTATAAAGAGAGGGTTTGAGAAGATATAGGAGTCCATATGCAATAGGGCTTATCCCAATCACATCCGATTTCTCTCACTTATCCCAATCCTCTTTTCGTTTGAATGTGAATTTCGAGAGGAGGATTGAAAAGGGAATATCCAACCGGGAATGTTTCGGGTATTAATTGTGTAGGACCCACTGACTAGTAATTGCCCACAAGTGGGCCCATATATAACATGTCCACGTGCCCCATTGTAGTGATTCTAGCAGCTCTATCATGCCATTTTTTACACTCAAAATATCATTCAGTTCAGAAAAAATTCATCAATGTCGGACATCTTACGTGTTGCAATATTTAAAAATATTGTATAGATCTGGACACCAAAATCAATTTTCTCTCCTTGAGCTTTTAATGGATTGAAGAATCTTAACCACCGTGATAATTTCAACCATTGAAACAACCAAGTCTGTCCAACGAAAATAACATGCATAAGATCCTTGAGAGGATCAGGGATGTCGTAATAGGCCTTGAAGCATTGTACAAATTCTAAGAATGGTGCCAAAGCTTTCTGCATATCTAGAAGCAACTACATCTTCAGGTCATATTTCCCTTTCTCCATCTCTCTTTGCCTTTGGCTTCTCAATTCTATTTTGCTTTCTATCTCTTATTTCCTCAACTAAGCTTGTGAGAAGGGAAAATCCATACGATGGCTAAAAACCTATTACGGCATCCTTAATCCCCTCTTGGATCTTCTCTATAACATCGTTATTAAAAAACTTTTGGTTGATTCGGCAGTTGAAATTATCAATGCAAGCAGGATATTTTGATCCATCAAAGCTTGAGAAGGAATTGATTTTGAAGTCCACATCCATGCAATCTTCTCAAACGTTGCAACATGCAAGATGTTCGGCATTGATGAATTTTTCCTTCAATTAAATAATATTTTGGGTGTGAAGGCTAAGATGGAGCTGCTAGAATCATTGTAATAGAACACGCGCGCATGTTGGACATAGGCATGTGTGGCCCACTTGTGAGCAACCACTAGTGGGTGATCCTGCACAGTCAATACTCGGAACATACCTGGTTCAATATCCTTTTTCCAATATTCTTTTCTCAAAATTTAAATTAAAATGAGAAGAAGATTGGTATAAGGGTGAGAGATTAGATGTGATAGAGATAAGTCCAATCTCATTCGAACTCATTCCATATCATATCGGCCCTCACTTAAAAAGGGAAGCATTTCTTCAGTAAAAGTATTCTCAACCAAAAGCATTTCCTAAAGAGAAAATCGAAAGAAACGAAAAATACTCATTATCCGCCGGGCCCACCTCTAGACGATCTAAAACATTAGTCGTGTATGGGGGTCATCTTAACCGTAACATCATACGGGCGATCAAATCCTTTCCACTCCCACAGTAGTTAAGGAGACTGCTAGACATGGGTTGTCCATCTTCGATTTTGTGCGAAAGGTCCCAAGGATTTCTTAGATACCATCAAATCATGTGGGCCCACCCTCTGGGACAATCAACAGTGGTATTAGAGCAATGGAGTAGTTATGTTATTTCGACTTTGATTAGTCCCATATTCAATCTTTTGGGACTAAAGGTAGATACGACATCTCATCACTCGTATCCTCATCATCTACTCTTCACAACAGAGGGCGCTTCACACCTCAACGTATGCACATCACCCCAGTTGCACCTCTCTTATACATTTAGGGTTGGCCTACCCATGCAAGTGAGCAACCGGCCTACCAACAATGGTCAACATCCCTCAAGATCTCAAGGGAAATGCTAATGATCTACATACCTAGTCAATAAACGTGTTTAATACAAAACAAAAGGAATGTGTATTTATTAACAAAAGATAAAACGTACATCACATATATAGGTCTATAACTTCATCACCCAAGCTCTTCTTAATCCCACCTTTCTGGTGTGAACCTGGAATAGGTCTCTAGTTATAAATTTCGCCATGGGTCTGCTAACATCTCTTTGGTGCGAATGTAACTGAGGCTAATCTTTTTATCTCTCACCTGATCACAAACATAATGATACTTTATCTTAATGTACTTGGACTTCTGATAGTGTTTGGGCTCATTTTCCAAGTCAATGGCAGAGGTGTTGTCTATCATCAACAATACAAGCTCACGAATACTCGGTACAACACTTAGACCTTGTAAGAATCTTTGGACTAATATACACTCCTGAACAACAATACAACATGCAATGTACTTAGCCTCTATTAATGAAATTATTGTACATATTTGTTTCTTGTTCAATTATGAGATGACACCTTCTCCAAGCAAGAATACATAGCCTGAAGTTGACTATCCTTCATTGAAGTCAATCCTTGAAATTCGAAATTCATGCCCCCATAACACAGCATCAGTCCTTAGTCCCTCTGAGATAGCGGAATACACGTTTGACGGCTTGTCAATGAGATTGTCCCAGGTTACTTTCGTGATGGCTAATTATGCCAACTGCATAACTAATATCTTGTCTAACAAAGCATCGCATACACTAAGTTGCCTACTGCACTTGCATAGGGTATTGAGGGCATAGCCAATTTCTCAAACACAATTTCCTATCTAGCTTAGTAGTTTATTCTATCGGGGTTTCAACAACCTTAGAATTGTCCATCCTAAACCGCTCTAAAAAAAATTATATGTAGGTAACTTGAGACAGGCCCAAGAAGCTTTTATAGTGGTCCCTAATTATCTTTAACCCAAGAATAAAGTTGGCTTCACCAAGATCTTTTATCTCAAAATTCGAAAATGATCAATCTTTAGTTGTCATCAATAATTGTATACCATTACCAGCTAGAAGGATATCGTCTACATAAAGAGATAGTATCAAAAAATATCAACCAGACCACTTCACAAATACACGATGATCTTGTTAACTCGTTTATGATCCTGAAGGTGGTGATGGCTAAATGAAACCTCATCTGCCACTAGCTCGAATATTGTTCAGCTTATTGATAGATTTTAACAATTAGTAGACTTCCGTTTGGTCATTTTTATCCACATATCCTATAGGTTGTTGCATGCATATTCTTCATCTAAATCACCATTTAAAATTCAGTATTCACATCCATCTAATACAACTCTAGGTCTAGAGTTGTGGCAATGGACAAGTTAATGCAGATCCAAAAGAGTTTTGAAACGGGTGAAAAGGTCTCCTCATGATCAACACCTTCAATCTATGTGAAACCTTTATAAAATAAGTGTGCTTTGTACTTGTCCATTGTACCATTTGCAAATTTACAGTTTGCTTACGAGTTGGATTTCATGTGGTGCAACCCATGGTATGATAATCCAATCTTTTTCTTTTTCGGTAAATTTGTTGACATGTTGAGCCAATCATTGATATGGGATGGCCTTAAATCTCCCAAATTGAAATATTATAATCCTTTAATATTTGTCCTTTAACCCATTGAATGTGGACTGATTGCTACATTTTTTCTCTCAACCATGTATTTGTAGGCCACAATATAATGGGATCTTTAATTTGAGATATCTCAGAGGTTGTTTGGATGTTAGTAAAGTATTTCTTTACACCGAAACAACAGTAAAGCATTTCTATCTGAAATGGTTAGTTGCATTCCACCTCATCTCTCTCCTCCCAAACACGCCCCCCCCCCCCCCCCCCCCCCCCCAAAAAAAAAAAAAGCCCATGGGTGCATTCTCAGTGAGGTGGCCATCTTCCCCAACAAGGTTTGAATGACCAAATCAATAGGCCTACTCCACTAGCTGCCTGGTTAGCTTATTCTTTGGTGTAAGCCATATTGTGATGGGCCGAAACTGATGAAGGATTCTGACCTCACACAATTGCGATATTGGCACGGGCGATGCAATTTATCTCTTCAAGCTCTCTCATGTGAATACTCACAAGGAGATTCTAGATATCTCCTTCGTGTTACTCAAACATAATCTCATCAATCCATGTAAAGACAATCCCACCAGCCAAGCATTGTAAACAAAAAGTCTTTATTAATGATTTTGTTTACTTCTGTAAACTTTTTTCCGTAAGTGAGACTTCACATACATCCAAATGACTCAAGAAAATCTCATATCCATGGTGAGGCCCACCATGTCAACATTTTGGTGTTAAGATCCTACTAAAGATAGGTAGCAATTATTGGTATGGATGGGGTATTTAGATTTATTTTTATAGTTGGGTTGATATGGTGAACTACGGTTAGGATATGATTTGTAGTTATGAAGTTGAATGGGGTTTGTTTCTTATTCTAGATTAGGTGTCAAATTACAAATAGGATGGTAAGGTCAATTGCGAGGGAGGAATAATCATTTGTATGGAAGTTTGCCCCCTCAAAGTGACAATTTAGCAATAAATATCTCTACTTCTATTTTTATAATTTTTTGTTCTTATTATTTGGTATTAGAGCCAATGGCAATTGCATGATTCCAAATTTTTTTTTTTTTTTTTTTTTTAGAACAAGCAACCCAGGGAAGGTTTCCAAAATCCCAATGCAAACTCATGGAGCTTTGACTGAATCACAGTATGAGGTGTCGGGATCAATGATCACCAACAAGTCGATGAGTCAAGTGACCAATCATCCTTCAACTAGATCAAGTATGGGAGCTTTGAGCATCCAAATCTTGGATTGAATTTCCATGCTTTGATGGGGACGATCCGAAGAATTGGACTTACCGTGTGGACCAGTATTTCGATTTCAATCACACCCTAGAGCACGAGAAGGTTTTGTTGGCATCAATTCATTTGGAGAAACAAGTGACTCAATGGTATCAACAGATGCAAAGAATGGTGGAGGCAATATTGTGAAATATGCGCATTATGCGCATGCTTTGGGCACACCAAGTTTGTAAATTTTGTGGGATCCCTTGCAATACTCCAACAAACAACCACGGTTAAAGAATACCAAGGAGAGTTTGAAAGACTGGAAAATTGAACAAGCGGGCTAACAAAGTCATTCTTGGTCAGTTATATCAGATGCGGATTAAAAGATGATATCGGCCTGAATATTCAATCACTTAAGCCAATGTCAACATTAATGGAAATGGATTGGTTAGGCTGCAGGACGAGAAGCATAATCTACGAAATCGTCAGGCAAGGGTTCCACAAGCTACACTAACCAATCCAAATGTCGCGAGGGACAAAAGCCAACAAATCTTCCTGTTAGGAGACTCATAATTTTTTTATAAAAAATAAAAATAAAAATTAAAAATTAAAAAAAAGAGAGAGAGAGAGAGAGATTAAGGAACAATGTGACAAGGGTACTACAATTGCGATAATAGATCTGCCCTTTTTCATCATCATTGCAAAATGCCACAATTTTTCCTTCTCATTGATGATCCCCTCAATAATGAAGAGGACGATAGTACCAATCTTATGCGGGACCCGGCTGATGACTAAAAACATTCATGAGGATAATGTTGATTTGGAATGTGGTGGAATGTTAAGATCCTTCTAAAGACAGGAGGTTATTATTGGTCATGATAGGGTGTACTATGTACTTTCTATATTTGGGTTGAGTGGTTAGCTAGGTTATCATGTGCTTCGTAGTTTTGAATTTGAATATTGTTTCTTAATAGATTAGTGTCTCAATTGAAGGGGAGGAAGAATCACCTAAGCACTATATATTTCTATTCTTATTATTTTTTGTTATTATAATTTGGATAGTCAAATCATGTGCCCTACACATAGTGGCAAATCTCGTTCTCTACAACTTCTAGAGAGTTTCAAATTTTGTGATTTCTCCTAGGTTATTATAAGGAAAATCCCACTGGGAAAAAAATAAAAAAAATCATCGTCATTATCACCCAAGCCTTATCCCAATTCCCAGCTACTTAGTGTCAAGTCAACTACATGAATTATGTTCATGATTGCACTTTATTGGGGACCATATCTTCAATTAAACCATAGGTCATCAACTCTATCCTTACTACCTCCCCTAGGTCGTTTTACGTCTTCCCCTTGCCTATCTAGAGCAACTTGAACCAACTTGCTCCTTTTTACTAGCACAATTCTTAGTCTCTGTTGCACACAGCCAAACCATCCAAGTCTACTTTCCCTCATCTTATTGCCTATCAGTGCTACTCCCAAGTTCCCTCGAATGCATTCATTTCTAATTAATAAATTTTATTAAATAATGTTTTAAAATATTTATTATTAAGTTACAAATATTTTTTACTTTATGTATGTTTTGTTTTTACACCCACCCACACCACATGGGCACTCGATCCCTGGTCTCAATGTTGAAATAGAGTCTGTCTACAAGTGAACCATGTAGTTGGACCCATTAATATATGTATACATACAATGAATGATTTGAAATTTTCAAGAAATTCCTCATAAATATCGTGAGAATTTTGTGATAAATTTGCAAAATATTGAAACCTGCCAGGTTTGTTGAAAACCTCATGATATTAATGAGATAGAACCATTAAGTTTATTTGCCAAGTTTTTAAAGCAAAATTATCATCGCTAATTTGGATTTTACCAAATTCTTCACTAATTTGGATTTCGCTGAATTCCTCGCTAATCTGGGTTTTACCAAATAATCCAAATAATCCCATTTTGGATATTACCAAAATTCCTCCATGATTGGAAATTATTGAGCAGTGCTTTTGGAGGCATGAAAGTACCAAAATGCCTTAATTATTTTCTTTAAAAAATGTTTAAGTCAAGAACTATGGGGCCCAATTGGCATCTGTATGACATCCAAGGTGTCCAACAAATGCACCACCATGATGATCAGATGAACAAAAAATATGGTGGATCCAATCATTAGGTTGGCCACACCATAAAAAATAAAAATAAAAACCCACCCAAGAACATTCAAATTCACTTGTAGCCTATCCAATGATTTGATTAGCCAAATTTTTTGTTTGGGTGTTCATCACGTTCGGGTGCATATGTTAGACAGGTTGGATGTCATACAAAGTGTCAAAGACCACATGGCCTCATAATTCTTTACTTAATTGCTTTTAAAGAAAATTTTAAATTATAAATAAATAAAAAATTTTTAAAAAAAAAACAAAAAAAACAAAACTCATCTAGGGCATTTCGCTAATTCTTTCCTTTAAAAAGCACCTACCACGCAATTCAATTCATAGAAACATTATCTCATGAAATTGGAAATCCTAGGAATTTTGCCTTAAAATCCCCTTTGGTCTAATTATCGTGAAAATATCACAAGATTTCAAAATCTTGGCAATACTTGTCACCTTGGCCCAACAAGCATGAGATCCAACTTGTCAGCAAACTACACAATTCCTCGTATCTTTTACAGGATTTTGTACATGTAGGGCCCATGGCTCAGCACCGCGACACCATCTATCCGATGGGTCCCCCCTTGATGAAGAACTACCCAAACTTATAATCTTTCAGTCGGTGGCCTACAAACACACTATTACAATAAAACAAAAGACCAACCATTGGTGTTAGAATATTCAGTCTTGGAGGCTTTTGGGCAGCCCCTATCCAAGGTAGGGCCCATCAGATCACTGGTACGGATAACCAACTGCGTCCCCACGTGTACAGAGCAACCTCTCTCTCACTTTCGTGTCATGTACCTTGAGCAAGAAATCCACGTCTCCTTGCAATGTCGGTTCATTGCCTGGAAAATATGGGAACTTATCTGCAGCCTGAATAAATTTTAAAATTTAAATTAAAAAAATAATAAAAATCACAAAAAAGGATTAATACTCACACCATCGGGTCGTTTGGATGCCTGCAAATGGGGCAAACTGTAAATGATTTACAGGTAAATGGTTTACAGTCTGTGTTTGGATGCTGAAAAATGCTTGTAAATCATTTACAGCTTTCAGCCCCAACACGATGGAACCCACATGAGACACATTTCAGAGATCTGACCGTCCCGAGCTGGCACCTCAGTGAGTATGCCCGACAAACAAGAAATCAGGACCGTCCACTTATCACATCGGCCACAAGTGCATGTTCAATGAGGAGGGATTTCCCAACCGTCCATTCCTTTATTATTCGCACGGCCTGCCTGAGGATGACTGGGCCAGCCTGATGTTTAGACTTACACATTCTCCGATGGGCCCCACCTGGTGGACGGGCCAGATCTTGTCTAAATTCCGTGCGTGGCGCTGCAAGATGAGCTAGGGTTTTACCTCTCGTGGAGTCGCCCAGACATGCAAATGCGAGTCGATGATTTTGGAAGGAGAAGAAGAGGATTCTGAAGCGATAGAAGCGGACATTTTTACTGTGGCTGAGGGTAGAATTGGAATTTTCTTCGTTGCGAGAGGAGAGAAATGGAACGGAGGAGACTGAGAGTAGAGGTTTCAGTCTCACTGCTACTGCTGCTGACGCCATTGAAGAAGATAGAATTTTATTTGGGGAGCTTGTTATTTGATGCTCTCGCAGAGTGTGAACGTTGACACGCGGTCCTCATTTGTAATTGTACACGTGGCAAACAATAGCTTGGGACACTGTGCACAGTATCATCCATCAAAATGACCAAGTGAACCATCCTAGCCTCTTATAAATGGCCACTTGTTAGTTTTTTAACTCTGACCATTGATTACTTTTCCTTTCGACCGTCCAATAAATGTCCACCAATCAGCCTGTTAATAAATCTGAGCACTGTAAATTTTTATTTTCCGGTGTTATCTAAATTATAATATACAATTGGACAGTTTTATTTAAATTGTATGTGTGCCACGTCTGCAAATTCTCAGTGCCGGTCTAAAAACCATCACACTCGGGCAGAGCATCAAAACTTTTAATAAACGGAGAAAAGCTTTCGCGCTATCGGGGAGTGTGATGGTTGAGGATGCGGATGGGCGCGAATTAGGTACTTCCCTGCCTGTTCGGAGCTCGGGACAGGCGGAGGCTCTGAGGGCCACCGAGAGTCCACCGTGATGTTTTAAGTTTATCCAAACCGTCCATCAATTTTTTCATATCATTTTAGATTATTAGATCAAAAATAAAACAGATCCAACAATCGATTGGACCACACCAGAGGAAGCAGCTGTGCTAAGGATGCCCACCGTTGAAACCTTTTTAGGGTCCACCGTGTTTTTTATTTTCCATCCAACCTGTTGATACGAATCATATACACCTGGGTGAATTGAAAAAACAAATATCATCTTGATCCAAACTTCCGTGGTCCCTGGGAAGTTTTCAACGGTAGGAATCTAATCCCCACCTTGTCGTCCATTTAGGCCTTTTATCTTCTCTATTTTCGATTTTATAACCTAAGATATATTGAAAAATAATGGACGGTTTAGATAAAATGAAAACATCAAGGTGGACCCTCAATAGCTCTCAGAGCCTCCCCCTGTCCCGAGCTCCAAACAAGTCGGGGAAGTACCTAATCTGCGCCCCATCAGGACACGAATTGCGGGGACGGGCGGTTCTGTGAGCAGGCCCACCGTGATGTATCTGTACTCAAAGCCATCTATTTCTTTTCTCAAGTTATTTTAAGGCATTAAAACAAAAATGAAGCCCAACTCACTTCAATTAAGTATAAAGATTGCCCATATGATTGGAGTAACGAGCTATCCATCAGGTCCACCACAATATGTGCGTTTATGACCCTTATGCTTGAGCCCAAACCTTGCCTATGGGCCCACCATATTGTTTATGAATTGGGTTTTACATGATTGTCCACTAGGCCCATGATTGGTTTAGGCCTTAGGCCTTGATTTATATTTGGTTAGAGGCGGGCTACCTCTTGGGAACCAATTGAGGTTGGATGTCATCTTGGGTAATCCTAAGGTAGGCCCATGGATTTCTCTATGGATGGTTAAAGGCCCACCATAGATCGTAGGCCATTTATTTGAGGCTCAATATGAATGTATGTGGAGCCTACCTTAACGTGTGTTTGGTCCAGGGCGTCCAAGCCTTAGATCGCCCGATCATGAAGCCACTCTCTGCCTTGGGTTGTTGCTAGACTCACGGTCCAGTAGCAGGCCCACTTGATCTTTTATGATGTATACACACCCTCCATCTGGTGGGGCCCCCCTGTGAGTATATTGACCTTCATGAGATTATTTCCACATAGTTGACTAATTTTTGGACTTTAAAAGGTCCAGGAAGTCAAGTGGGCCGAAAGTTTATCAAAGGGCCTTAAATGTATATTGTTATGGTTGAAACTTTATTAGTTATGGGGCTCACCATATTGAGAACTTGTGTACATGTTGTATGCTTATATTTTTATAATATTTAGGTTTGACTAGTGCATTCTTTTGGGTCACCTTTAGTGATCTTACGAGGATCCCATCTTAGATCAGATTTTTGGGACATCCAGTGGGCCCAGAGTGGGCAGGGACGTCCCAACTTGGCCCATCCATATATTGGGCCGACTTTCAGCATTTTGATGGACTTGTGAGCTGAGAAAATGATGGCCCTTGGTTGCCTGCTTAAATTGCCAATTATTGGGCTGATGTAGTGAGGGTCATTTCATCCAACTTAAACTTTTTTTTGAGTCGTATATTGTGTATGCGGGCTGCCCACCAAGTCCAACTTAATGCATGGATTCTATGGCCATTGGGAATTGAGCCTTAGGTTTTAATTCCTCTCCTGGAGCCCATGTTGTTGAAGGAAGCAGTAGACCCTTTTTCTATGACCATTGGGAATTGAGCCTTGGGCCTTAATTCCTCTCTTGGGGCCCATGTTGTTGAAGGCAGTAGTAGACCCTTTTTCTTATAACCTCAAAACTTGGCCTGAGTGCAATGTCAATTTGACCGTTGGACTTGCTTCATTTTTGTTTTGATGCCTTTAAATCATCTGAGAAAAGAAATAGACGGCTTTAATGTACAGATACATTACGGTAGGCCTGCCCACAGAACTGACCGTTCGGAGCTAGGGACAGGTGGGGGTAGTACACAATCTGTGTCCCTCTGTATGCAGGGTACGAAAGCGGTTTGGGCGGTGTACCACACACCAGCTATATAATTGATGTATTGACGTCAGCAAGTCACGTGGGTCCCATCACTACGTATGTATTATATCCAAACCGTCCATTCATCTCGCGATATGGTCTTAAGGCTTTAGCCTAAAAATAAGAAAGATCTAAATATCAATTGGACCAGTGGGGGATTGAACGGCTACCATTGAAACCCTTTTGGGGGTCACGGAAGTTTCGGATGAATATGATTTTTTTTTACTCTTTATCCATTTATTCGTGACATGGAAAATAAACGCTATGGTGGGTCCTATGAATTTTTTAACGGTGAAAATCAATATCCTCTTTGCTATTTTTGATGTGGACATTTGAGCTTTAGATACGATTCATTTGTTTTCTAATGCTGTAAAATGATTTAGAAAAATGAATGAACACGTGGATATAATAAATGCGTCATTTACCCATGTAACTTTGATCTCCTTTGAACTGTTGGTACAACTTGGAGATCGAGGAGCACCACTCCTTGAGCTCCAAGTTGTACTAACAGTTCAAAGGAGAATAAAGTTACATTGGCCCTACAATGATGTATTTATTATATTCACACGTTCATCAGATTTCCGAGATCATTATAGAGCATTGTCAAAAAAATGAATCATATTCAAAATTCAAATGGACCACACCAAAAATAGCAGTGGGATAGTGATTTTCACTGTTGAAAATTCATAAGGCCCACCATGACGTTTATTTTCCATCTAATCTGTTCATAAGGTCACAAATACCTAGATGAATAAGAAAAACAAATTTCATATTGTTCCTAAACTTCCGTGACCCCAAAAGGGTTTCAATGGTAGACGTTCAATCCCCCACGGCTTTTTACAATGTGGTCTATTTTAACTTTATACCCGTCTTATTTTTCGGCTCAAGCCTTAGGACAAGCTTGCCAAATGGATAGACACGGTTTGGATATAACACATACCTCACGATGGGACCCACTGAATTTGCTGACGTTAATACACCAGCTATATAGCTGATGTGTGGTACACCAGCCAAACCGCTTCCTCTGTGGTGGGCCACCATACTGTATATGTCTTGTGTTGGAAATTATACAAATTAATATAATTTCTGTATAATATGGAAACCGAAAAATAAAATTAGCTTGAATAAGGACAGGCTGAATGTAACATCCCGGATTTTCACTGTTTTGGATTTCCAAAAATTCTTGATATTTTTTTAATTAACTTATACTATCACGTACTGACCATTAGCACTCAATGTTAGCTTATACACGAGTTAATTAATCCAAGATTAGCCCAATTTAATAGACCAGACAGGCCGTGATAAGGCCTGGTGCAGGCCGCCAAGCCAGATGGCCCGTTTACACTTAACAACAGCCCGTGGGGCCACCCAACGACCGAGAAGGGTCAGAAAAATCTAAAACTTTAGAAAATCATAAATCTCACTGGGCTTGTGGTCCATCGCGGACTGCGGACCCAGTGGACACCCAGAAGTATCATCTGGCATAGGCCCAATGCACCCCACCAATGCCAGAATTAAAATCTGGCACTGACAAAAGAAACTGAGACTCCGGGCCTTCCAGCCGTCGGATTTCTTCCAAATTTACGGTGAAGGTTAATGTATTTTTCAACGCCTGCCCACCAAATCTAGGCCCCGATCGTGGCACGATGACCGTTGATCGTAAATCGGACCCGTGCGATCAAACACCATATCCGATCGCTCCCAAATTTTGTTTGGCCCTTCATCGGGCCATGAATCACTTACCCTATAAATTTCATGGCCAGAGGGCCACCAGAAATGCCCCATCAATCAGAATGGCCCCAAAGGGCCACTTAAAGGTCGGAAACGCTTGCTCAGATCATATATCCGTTCATCCGTTCGCCCTAAAATTTTGCATGGACCCTAGTCAAGCCATAGGGCACCTACACACCAAATTTGGTGGTTAGAGGGGTGTTAGGGCCACCCCAACACCAATAGGGAGTCCCATAAGTCTATTTTAGGAAATTATGGAAGCTTGGGGCCTTTTTCACCAAATATGGAATTATAAAAAGGGCCTCATTTGGGCACCCCTCTCCCCATACGAATTTTGCCCTATAAGAGAGAAAAGGGAGAAGAGAAGAGGAAAGAGGAGAAAGGAGAAGATAGAGAGAGGGAAGAAGGCATGGTTGACTCTCAATCAAGGTGGGGCCCAAGAGGATCAAACCCACAACCTTCTACACCTTCTCCAAGAAGAAACCCTACACCACAACCACCGAAAATCGTCCATGGGCCATCTAGGTAAGATCCCTCACTCATTTCTCTTGAAATCCTTGTATTGAAGAAGAAAATGCATGGATTTCTCTCATGTTTGAATTGTTTTAGGGATTCCGATCGGCCAACCTCCAAACCCTCATTCCTAGGTCATTTTTGAGCCTCCAACGAATCACAAGGTGCGGACTATTATCCTTAGGTGGCCTAGCACCAATTATAGTAGGAATGTAATGATTTTGTTTGTTGAGTTGTGGTATTGAAGAATTTAGAGAAAACCTAAGAATGGTGTGTTATTGGAATTGCATGATTGGGCATGGTTAGTTTACATTTGATGTTGATCTTGTCTCTCACATGATTTAGCATAGGAATGATTACATGCTCATGCTTGTTTGGATTGATTTCGCTCATATGCATTGCTCCATAGTGTTTATGAATCTTGACTCTTGTGTGTTTAATTCCTTGAGGTGTTGGAAGAGCTTAACTTCCTCACAAACCCACACACTCACACGCACCTTAGTTCTTGATAATGTTTGCTCACTTGGTAGGAGTACTCATTTTTATAGTTGAGATGCATGTGAACATGGTATTGATATGTTAGTTGATAACTTGTATACTTAACATGTTATGAATCACCACCTAATCCTTGGGTTGGTCAGGAATGCGAGGAAAGCGAAGGCGGTCCCGTTGGTAGGATCATCTTGAAGCTAAACCTATGGATTGGACGAGTGCGTGTGGGCGACAGTAGTTAGACTACATGGGTCGCTGGTACCCGATGTCGTTCCGCCACGTGCTTGCCTGATTCATGCGGTTTAGCCCACTGTCTGATCAACCCTGTTTGTTAACCTTGTATGCTCACATATATATGGAACCTGAACCACCCTACAACCGTTGTAGCCCATTAATAACCCACCTGAAATTGGTTCACAGCCTCGTGAGCCGGGCATGGTGGAATGGGACACTGTGTCCGAGCTGTCGGCCTACGCTGGGGTGCCGCGCCTCCCCGTAGTGACCGCGAGCGATCCCTTTCTCTCGGCACTCCTCATGTGCTTGAAGTCGGGGATGAGGAACCCGACGGGATCACGGACCGTGGGGCCTTGGCCTCACGCATTGATGGGGTCTTGGCCTCGCAACTAGTTTAAGGCATTGATACGTGGGGTGTATCAGAATCCCCAACCTGCTGGATGAATGGACTTAACTAAGAACTTGGCTAACATGTCATTGCATCGCATTAGCTAGGGTGGCGACTCGGCAGTCGAGGTCGCTCTGAGGGAGTGTTGTCATATGCGATCGTAAGATGGAGTCGCTTGAGGGAGAGTTGTGGCGAGGGCATGCATCATACCATTCACCATGCATACGCATTATCAAGATTAGCTTAGTATCTACGAATGTTGCCTTTCATTAAATTCATGCTATAACTGCTGCCTGTTAAAACTTAAGATTAATAGTTCACACTGAGTTGATCACTCACTCCCACTCTGGGACGGTGTTTTAAAACACCAACCAGACTCTCTCATAGATGCAGGGGATGCAGAGCAGGTGGAGCATGGCGATGCTACCCTCGAGGAGGACGAGTTCTCCTACTTTCAGCTGATGGGCGGCTCTCCATCGGCTTGATCGGGCTGAATTCGTATTTGCTGAGCCGCGGGCTCCGCTTTAGTCTTTTGAGATATAGCCTTCTTTTATTATCCTGTTGGGCAACGCCTTGGGCGACCCTTTATTATTTTTGGACTTGTATATTTGTGAGATTTCCTTCATTTCAGTAGACTGGTGCGATTGTGCTCATGCTTCGGGTAATTCCAAATTGCGCAGTTAAATTTGATTAATCAAAAAAAAAAAAAAACATAAATGCATGATAAGTGACACTCGGGAACTCGGGAGTCGAGTCTTTGCACGACCCCCGATTTTCCGGGGTGTTACACTGAAGCACATCTGAGACGCTGTCCTTAAAGCGTTATTTGCCCCTACTCAAAAGATTGAGTATGCTGATAGGTTACAGGCAAACCACTTCTAGGATAAGACGAGCCTGATGTGGGTCTGCGTTCAACAAACACGAAGGCCCACTAATGGAACTCTATTACACAGTTTGGTAAAAATACATAAAAAGGGAAAAATCCCAGAATAAGAAAGAAGAGAAGAATAATATTTGGAACTTAGACCACTGTACTGGTCTGTTTTTACTGATCTTAAGCAACTACTGGTTCAGATGAACATTCTAGACCACACTTCTGGTCTAATTCTCAAGCAATGGTTCATATGAACCTTGCTATACTACTGGAATTACTGCTGTATATGAGAAAAGTAGCTTAGGCTTAGTTCGTATGGGTTTGCTGGAGTGGATTGAGAGATTGATTGGAAACTCATCCGGGCCCTCCTTTTATAGGCTCTAGTGGCTACGAGTTATGGTTCAGGGACATAAATCCCATTAATACAATTTCTAGCTATTGAGAAACTAGCGGTTATATGACCGTTTTTTACTGTTGTACATAGCCTATTACGGCAGCTACATGTTGACTGTTGTGAGAGCTGGCTAATTGTTTTCTAGCTGTTGGGCTAGCCGTTTTTTAGCTGTTGGCAACAGTTTCTGCAATCAAGTCCATACTTATTACACTATATTTCCAGCCTCTACATGATCAAAGGGACTCTCATTCAGTCCTTTAGATTTTCGTCCAGCCAACCATCTGCCTTAGCCACTTAGTCGCACCGCGACTCGCACACATCTCGCTCCAGTTCGCTCAAGATCGCGAAGGAGCGACACGATGCGGACATGCGAAGTGCAAAGTGCGTCACTAGCGCCTCTACAGCCACACATACCCACACCCTCGCACCGAGGCTGAGACTGAGTCCGAGTCCGAATCTGAGCCCGTGCTCGTGCCCGAGCCCGAGAGCGCGCTACACACTGGAATACGCAAGTTTCGTTTTCCTTTGTACCATGTGGGTAAGTATTATAATACTCCACCACTCTCATATAAAGTACTTTTCTTCTTCTTTTTTTCCAATGTGGGACTGTTCCCAAAAACCCACAAAACGGTGTTTTTCAAACGACTATTTATATATTATATATTATTTTTATTATTAAATTATATTTTATTAAAATCAATATTTTTTGCAACAATCCCCCACTTGATTTTTTAAAAATATATTCTCAATTAAACATTTCTGTCAGGATAATCAGCTTATATGCATAAAGAAATATATCTTTCGATTTTAATATTTCCTTAGTGTAAGTATCTCAAAAACTCTATCAAAATGACTGGTAGTCACGGTGTTGAACCAATTATTCCTAGATAAGAGAGTCGGAGAAACCACACACATATTAGTTATGTGTTTGTTAGAGTTTCTACGATCTTGCTTAGCACATTTAATGGTCATATGTTTATCCTACTTCGTGAACGATCCTGAGAGAAACTTCTAACTCTCATGAGAGACGACACCATTTCTACGTTCATATAGATGAAATCATTCTAGTGTCTCCGTTACTATAAGACACTTGTCCTATAAACCGAATTTCGTTAAGAGTTATAAGACTCAACCCTCTTTCGTAACGCTCAACACTTATCTATTATGGATGGGGTTTTATAATTTAGTGCTGAAAACCTTTCCACATATAAGTGACTTGTTCTTACCTATTGAACCCAAAAATAGAGATTTTTTTTATTTTAAATTGGGTTACCATTACTGGTGGAACTTTGGTTGAAGAGTTTAAACCCCATCCCTCTAGATGTAGCCTTTACTACCTCTCTCGGTAGAGGTTTAGTGAAAGGATCTGCAAGGTTATTGTTTGATCTCACATAGGAAATAACAATGATTCCATCTTGAATCAATTGTCTGACATAATCATGTCGAAGACTGATATGTCTACACTTACCATTATAAGTGCCACTATAGGCACTCTAGCTAATGTGGCTTCACTATCACAGTGTAGTGACACAGCCGATATACGTTTTACACAGAAAGAGATTTCTAATAAAATATCTCTTATCCACTCGGCCTCTTTGTCTGTTGCAAACAGTGCTATGAATTCAGACTCCATAGTCGAGTGCGTTATGCAAGTCTATTTCTTGGATCCCCAATATACAATTGTACCTCTTAGGGTGAATACCCACCCTGTAGTAGACTTGTTGTCCCCTGCACTCGATATCTAGCTCGCATCGGTACATCCTTCCAATACGACAGGAAATTCTGAATAAAATAGTCATAAGTCTTTGATTGTTTTTAAGTAACCAAGGACTCTACTGATTGCATTACAGTGTTCAGCATTGGGATTACTAGTAAACCTACTAAGTTTACTCACAGCATATGCGATATCAGGTCTAGTGCATTGCATAACATACATAAGACTCCCTATAACACTCGCATATTCTAATTATGCAATTGTTCTTCCAGTATTTTCTTTTAGCTTAATACTTGGATCAAATGGGGTTTTTGCTTCTTTTATATTTAGATGGTTAAACTTGTTTAGTATATTCTCAATATAATGAGATTGACACAAAGCATAACCCCCACAACATTTTTTAACTTTGATACTTAGGATGGTATCAGCTTGTCCAAGATCATTCATTTTAATATATGGAAGACAGAAACCTCTTTGTTTCAGTTACACCTTCCATTTTATTACTTATTCTTAACATATCATCAACATACAGACAAATAATAACGATACAACTACCATCTACTTTAGAATATATGCATTTGTCAGCTACATTATGCATGAAACCATGAAATAGTATTTTAGAATCAAACTTCTCATGCTATGTTTTGGTGTTTGTTTTAATCTATACAAAGATTTGACTAATCTACATATTTTGTTTTCATTTCCTGACAGAACGAAATCTTCAGGTTGTTCCATGTATACCTCCTCATTGAGGTTACCATTCAGGAATGCAGTCTTTACATCCATTTGGTGGATGTGAAGATGATGTATGGAAGCTAGCGCAAATAATATCTTAATGGATATTATCCTAGCTACAGGAGAGTATGTGTCAAAGTAATTTATCCCTTCTTTTTGTCTAAAATCATTAGCTACTAATCGAGCTTTAAAGGTTTGGATAGTCCCATCAGTGTGATATTTATTCTTGAATACTTACTTACAACTTATACGGGTCTAGAAGCTGGAGGTAAGTTAACTAGTTCTCATGTTTAATTTGATATTATGGATTCTATTTCATCATTTATAACTTCTTTCCAGAAAGCTGAGTCTCTAGAGGATACGACCTCTTTATATGTTTTAGGATCATCTTTTATAGTCATCACTATAGGTATTTTTCTTATAATATTTTCTATATCTCCTTCTACAATATGAAAAATGACGCGTTGTGAGTCTATGTAGTCATCTCCTAAACTCTTTTCTATTATTGTCCTTTGACTCGTACGAGGTTGAATATGAGCTTCCATTGTTTGTAGAGTTGTACTATCTTATTCTCTATTAGGAGTTTGGACATCATTGTCTTTTGACTCCAATGACAGTGAGTTCTTAAAGAACTCAACGTCTCTTGATTTTATTATTGTATTAGACTTTATATTTAGAAGTCTATAAGCTTTACTATTTTGTGCATACCCTACGAAGGCGCACTTAATAACTCTTGGTCATAACTTAGTTCTTTTTTTTATCAGGGGTTATGCAATATGCAAGACACCCCACACTTTTAGATATCCTAGGTTAGGTTTTCTACCTCTATATATTTCATATGGAGATATTTTATATTTTTTAAATGAAATTTTGTTTAGTATATGGCACGCTACAAGCAGTGTCTCACCCCATAGACTTAGTGGCAACTTTGCTCTTATCAGCATTGAGTTGACCATTTTTACTAATGTTCTATTTTTCCTTTCAACTATTTCGTTTTGCTGAGGTGTGTATGTCGCTGTATATTGATGTATCAGTCCATGTTATTCACAGAAGTTATCGAATTTATTGGAAAAGTATTCTCCTCCTCTATCACTACGGAGAATTTTATCTTCTTATTTAGTTGATTCTCTACTTCTGCTTTATATATTTTAAACATATTCAATGTTTTATCTTTGCTCTTTAATAGGTATACATACATATATCTAGAGCAATCATCTATAAAGGTTATGAAGTACCGTTTACCTCCACGAGTAAGAATACCATTTAACTCATAGATATCACTGTGCACAAGATCCAATATTTGAGACGATCTTTCAACACTTGGAAAAGGTTTCTTCGTCATTTTGGATCGTATGCACACTTTATATTTATCGGTTTCATTGTATGTGTATGAGATTAAACCATTCTTAGCCATGAACTTCAAGGTACTATACCATATATGGGCTAGTCTATCATGCCACAATCTAACGAATTTAACCATATACGCAGAAGTGGTACTTTCATTCAGAGAAAACTTAACTATCTTGTTATAAGCGTATCCCTTTCCGACAAAATTCTCATTCTTAAACAGAATCAGTTTACCTGACTCGTACACCACCCTTATACCTGGTTTTCTCATGAGATTCCCATAAACTAAGTTTCGCCTCATGTCTGGGACGTGCAATACATTAGTCAGAATCACTTTCTTCCCAGAGGTGAATATCAGTTCTATAGTTTCTTTACTAACGACCTTCGATCGGACTTCATTACCCATTTGGACTTCCTGACCATCGGTCAATTCCTCATAGGTTTTGAAGGCTGATTTTTCATAGCACACATGTATTATAGCGGCAGTATCATACCACCAACTTGAAACTTTGCCTTGGATGGTATTCACCTTAGTGATCATAGCCACAATATCGTCTTCTTCTACTGCACTCACCTCTTTTTTAGTTTTGTAATATCGGCATACTCGAACATAGTGCCCGATTTTTCCACAGACATGACATAGGCCTTTGAACTTTCCGTTATTCTTTTGGGTGTTTTTCTTGAATTTTTCTTTATTGGATTTCAGGGAATCGTCCTTCTCGGGATTATTGTTATTAGTATTCTCTACTGCATGTGTCTTGGACGAGGCATTCCCGTTATCATTCTTCATCAATTATGAGGTGTTTCTAGATTTGTTTCAGTGTGTAGTTCTCAGTTTTATGCAGCAACTTCTTTATATAGTCTTTCCACATCAGTGGTAATTTGGCGATTATAGCCCCGACTTGAAATGATCTAGGAAGATCGATTTTGATTGCTTTGATTTTGTTAACGATTAGCTGCAGTTCTTGGATTTGGGGCAGCAGCGGTTTGTTATCTACCATGTTGAAGTCAAAATACCTGGCGATGAGAAATTTGTTGGTTCCTTCTTCTTCAGCCTTGTATTTGAATTCCAGAGCGGCCCAGATCTCCTTTGCTGATGACATCTGTTGGTACAGATCGTGCAGGCGGTTGGAGAGAGCGTTCAGAATGTGTCCTCGACACAAAAGTTCATCTTCAGCTCGTTTTGTGCGGGCAACCAACTGTTCAGGTGTGTCGTTGTCAGATGCTTCAGATAGTGCTTGCAGATTTGAATCTAATATGTAATAGATCTTCAGCGTCGTCAGAAGAAATTTCAGCTTGTCTTGTCGCCTTGTAAAATTGGTTTCATTGAACCGATCAAGACGTATCAAGTCCTAATTCATAAACTTGATGAAACATTGTCTGTAAGGCCCGTATCCTAACCTGTACCATTCTGTAGGCTTCCGCGGTCCTACCGGTCGAATTCCGGTGACCCGCGATCTGTTATCATCGTTTGCGTGCAACCCTGAGTCGTATCGCGTATTTCATAGTCGGCTCGACCGCGCCGTCGCCGCGGTTCTGATGCCGCGTCTCAGGCGTTGAGGCGATACCCGGGCCAGGAGATGTGGGCCCGCGTTCAGTTCGAGGAAAACGTCGCGCATTGCTAAAAGTAAGAGAATCCATCACATCAATCACCTCACTTGTTAAAAGTACACCCATCACTCAACCCATTACTCTTCCCATTCCCAAGTACAAAAGCAACTTCAAAAAGTCAACTTTCCATCACCTCACCATCCCTCTCTCCCATCACTTCCCTTACATCACACTCTCTCTCATCTCTCTCATTCTCCAAGCAATCCCAAAAACTCCCAACGTCCAAGTTTTCCTCCATTTTTCACCCACCATGAAGCTTCATACTCCATCATCCAACCTCTAAAATCTAATCTCGACCATTGATTCTTTCTCCTTGGAGCTAGATCGCCCTAGTGCGGAAGGAGTAGTTTTGAAGGTGGGTGCTTCTCTCTCTATTTCTCTTTTCCATTTTGTGGTCTACCATGATGTATTTTTCTTTATCCATATCATCCACTATGTGGACCACACTGCTGTCCAAGTGGGCCCACCTTACTACCATGTACGGGGCCTACCTTGCTGTCCATTTTGGACTGGGCCGGACGAAAGGAAAAAAAAACTCAAATATCGGCTTGATCCTGGTCGAGTGACTCACATACGTGGACCGCACTATGATGTATGGGTTTATCTCCACCACCCACGCGTGGGGCCCACCTCTGCAGCCTGTCCAGCTGCCCGTCCGTCTAGACAGGGCTGGTTGAGAGGGAGACATAAATATCAGCTTGTTTTGGGTCCACGTAGTTTGTGCGGGACCCACCCTGCACGTGTGAAAGGAGTGGGGTCACCTTGATGTTTATGTTTTATCACCACCGTCCAGTAATGGACGGTGGGATCCACACCTAGATATATATGTTTTATCTGTGCTGACCATCCTTGCAGGACCCACCTGACGCGGGATATCCACACCGTCCATTGACGGTGGGACTCCACCGTGATGTACGTGTTTTCTCCACACTGTCCGTCCGTGGGATGGCCCACCACGTGGGACCCAACTGCATGTGTTTCATCCTCACCATCCATACAGCAGGACGGTGGGACCCACCTTAATGCGTACATATCCACACCGTCCGTCCAGCAATGAAATGTGAACTGACAGTGGAGGTGTACTAGCCACCTGCAACAAAAGAAAGTAGAATAAAAATATAATATTATTATAATATGTAATATTATAGTATTACGTTATTGGGAAGGGTGGCCCATCATGTGGGACCCACCTCATGTATTTCATTCTCACATTCGTTGGACCATGGGACCCACTCCACACGTGTGACACGTGTGGAGGTGGGGCCACCTTGATGTATGCATTCTACTTTCACACCGTCCATCTGGACGGTGTGGTGAAAGGCCCGCCGTGATGTATGATATCTATACATGTCGTCTATCTATTTGCAGGGTGGGGCCCACCTTAATAATGTATTGTATATCCACTACGTCCACTTGTCAGGACGGTGGTGTGGGTCCCACGTGATGTGAGTATCCCATCTACACCGTCCGTCAGGTAACTAACTGCCCACGCCCTAGACGTTAGGTGTAAGTATATGATAGAATAATAGTGTGTGTGTGTGTGTGTGTGTGTTGTGTGTGTATATATATATATATATATTCATGTATGCAGGTATATGTGGTGGGTCCCCTATGGGACCCACCTACTGTAGTGTTTTAATTAACTTTCAGGTCCCTGGACGTGGGCCTGGCATGATGTGCACCCACCGTCCAGTAGTTGGACGGTGGGTACCTAATGATGTATGTGTTGTACCTACCGTCCATCCATGTGGACCCCACCCGCAGCACGTCGCCAAGCCTTGATGAACTGTCCATCATTGATGCTGAAGGTGTCAACAAGTTCCTTAGGTCCCATCTGATGTAAGTGTTTCATCATTGTCATCCATCTGTTTTGCATCCAGTCCGCCCATCTGTGGGGCCCATACATGATGCTTGTGTTATATATAAATCGTCCATCTAATTGGCAATATCATCTTAAGGGCTGAGGCAAAAAATGAGGCAGATCTATTAGGTGGGCCACGCAACAGAAAACAGTGGAGAGTTGAAGTCCACCATTGAACCGATGAGGTCACAGCAATTCTGGAACAATATGATATTGTTTTTCCTCTTAAACCAGGTCTTTGTGACCGTATGAACAGATTGGATGGAAAATAAACGTTATGGTGGGCCTGTAGGATTTTAACGGTGGAAATCATTATCTCCACTGCTAGTTGTAGTGTGGTCAGATGATCTTTCGATACGATTCATTTTTAAAAAAAAAATTTTGGAAATGTGATGCGGCCCACGTGACGTATATATGGCCCATGTAAAATGGTCGTTGAGATTGTATATGGCCCATTAGTGCGGCCCATTGATGCAACCCACTTAACCGTATATGAGGCCCATTCGTGCGGCCCATTGACGTATATGAGGCCCATATGATGAGGCCCGACTTGATGAACACGAGGCCCATTATGATGTGTATTAGACCCATTATGACGTAATACGGCCCATTGTGATGTGTTGGAGGCCCTTGTGTGAGGCCCATTATGTTGTATGCGAGGTCTTGTGTGAGGTCATGGGCCCCACGATATGTTTGACTCTATGTGGGCCACTCCTTGGAAGTAATGATGGTTGAATGTCCACATTGCGACCTTCCCTCAGGCTTTGTTAGGCCCATTTAGGCCGATTCCGATTCCGATTGAAGTGAGCGATTGTCGATTTCGATTATCGATCGATTTCGATTATCGTGACTGATTGTTGATTAGCGATCGAGGTCGATTATCATGACTGATTGCCGATTCCGATTATCGATTGATTTCGATTGTCGTGGCCGATTGCTGATTAGCGATCAAGGCCAATTATCATGATCGATTGCCGATTGACGTGACGATTTGCCGATTCTGATTATCGATCGATTCCGATTGTCGTGACTGATTTGTCTATTCTAATTATCGATCGATTCCGATTGTCGTGATCGATTTGTCGATTCTAATTATCGATCGATTTCGATTGTCGTCACCAATTGCCGATTTCGATCGACGTAACCAATTTGCCGATTCTGATTATCGATTGATTCCGATTATTATGACCGATTGCCGATTCCAATTGACGTGACCGATTACCGATTCCGATTGACGTGACCGATTGTTGATTCTGACTATCGGTCGATTTCGATTGTCGTGGCCGATTCCGATTATTGATCGATTTCGATTATCGTGGCTGATTGACGATTAGCGATCGAGGCTGATTATCATGACCGATTGCCGATTCCGATTGACGTGACCGATTTGTCGATTCTGATTATTTATCGATTCCGATTGTCGTGACCATTTGCCGATTCCGATTGACATGACCGATTTGCCGATTCTGATTATCGATCGATTCTGATTGTCGTGACTGATTTGCCGATTCTGATTATAGATTGATTCTGGTTGTCGTGACCGATTGTCGATTCCGATTTGTCGAGGTCGAGTATCGAGGTCGATTCCAATTGTTAAGGCTAATTGTATAAGTCGATTTCGATTGTCGAGGCCGAGTATCGAGGCCGATTCCGATTGTTGAGGCCAACTTCGATTGTCGAGGCCAATTTCGATTGTCAAGGCCGATTGTCGAGACCTATATGATGTACGTGCGACCCGTAGTTAAGGCTCATTGTGATATGTATTAGGCCCATGATGCATGACCCATTTGATATATTCAAGACCCATGTATAGGGCCCACATGTCATGTATTTGAGACCCATGGGCAAGGCCCATTGTAATGTATTCGTGGCCTATAGGCAAGGCCCATTGTGATATGAATTAAGCCCATGAATAGGGCCCACCTGTTGTCTATATGTGGCCCTTGAGTAAGGTCCATTGTGTTGTATATTAGGCCTTTGTGTGAGGTCGTGGGCCCATTATATGTTTGACTCTATGTGGGCCATTCCTTGAGAGCAATGTTGGTTAAATGTCCACATTGCCAAGGCCGATTGTTGATGTCGGTTATTAATACCAATATGAGTATGTGACAGTATAGCATCATGATATATGCTCATATGCATCATCTGCATGTTTGTTATGAGCTGTGGTTGACCATTGCATATGTCATTGGGAAGATTGTTATGAGACTCCCTGATAGGCGGAGTTGCCCCACATGAGCGAGCGGTATGCACAAGATTGATGCGTGATTGGACTGTATGACTCATGCATCTCGCATGTGTGTGATATGTCCACTGTACGCCTAATGACATCAGGGTCGTAGCCTCCACAAGCATATCGTGGATGGCCAGATGGGACACCGAAAATCTGTTTTACATGGGGTGCTATAGATATCATTGGGTGAAAGTCTTAGAACCCTCTTGGTTCCAGAGGTTGTTCCAACGTCTAGACCAAGTGGATGCATGAGCGCATGAGGGCCGTATACCGTTAGGCCGCGTCTCCCACTGTGTCATGGTCAGTTGGAAGGGGGTACGGCCTTACCTGCCCGAGAGGAGAGGGCAATGCTAGGCTGAGTCTGACCAGCTCGAGGAATGGGTTAGCTATCGATGAGCCGGACCCGATATTGGCAGGCGAATAGTGAGGTCTCTTCCACCCACCTTGTTGCGCGCGATGGGGCGGCAATCTGGTTTAGAGTGTAATAGACCCCGGTGATTTCCCAGAGAGTAACCGTACTGATATGTGGACTTAGTGAGTAGGAATTGCATATTCATTCACTATCCACTCGGGCTGGTGGTACGTAAATATTTGTTACATGTACCTTCGCATGGCCAGGATTTCGGTTTGGGTGCGAGATTAACCTGAGATCAGGAATTTACCACATTGAGTCTGACTATCCAAATTTAGGTATGGGGCTGGTTTGGATAGGAGTCTTTTGCGGTAGACCCCGTAGCCTGCGATACTACGTACTATCATCCCGACTTCACACTCCAGCATGATCATTTCATTCGCACCGCATATTACATCGCATCCACAGTACTTAGCATTTTAGGTTACTATGCTCTGCACTTATATGGCCTAGACGGACTTAGCAGGATTTACATATTGCATTTTCACCCTTGGCATATGATATTTGGCTCTCTTTGACTCATCATTTGTATAACTGATCTGTATTGCATACTCTAATATTGTATGACTCGTGGACTTACCAGTATAATTTCGCTTACTCTGATATCGTATTTTGTCAGTATTTCTGTTTATTCCATTGTATGATTCGTGACATTGTATTGCATACTTGACACTTACTTGGTGCACACACTTTCACCACCCTCTAAGCTTTCTATAAGCTTATGTACGATAGATGCGTGCGGGCGATGTTAGGTTGTAGTAGCGTGGAGCTTAGAGCATGTAGCTGACTTATAGAGCTTTGATTTTACTTTGACATATGCATTTCCCCTTTCGGCATTGTATTCAACTGTTTATATTAGTGGATATGTGATGATGATGTAGCCTTTATGATTTGGGTATACTTGTGGTTATGCTTATTACGAGATAAATATACACTGGAAAAAAAATTCTCCTTGTAGGATCCTAAGATCGGAATCTGGCGTATAGGCGCTGGGAGCCGAGAATGGGGTACTAAGGAGGCTGTCGGCACCGGATTCGACGATCGGGGTTCTTGTGAATCCGATCTCCGGGTTTGGGGTGTGACACTGTCGGCTTCCATCCAATTAACGCTTTAAGATTGTTGAAAATTATACAGATTAATATAATTTCTGTATAATATGGAAACCGAATAATAAATTTAGCTTCAATAAGGACAGGCTGAAGCACGTCTAAGACGCTGTCCTTGAAGCGTTAGTTGTCCCTACTCAAAAGATTGAGTATGCTGATAGGTTATGGGCAAATCACTTATAGGATACGACGAACCTGATGTGGGTCTGCGTTCAACAAGCATGAAGGCCCACTAATGGAACTCCGTTACACAGTTTGACATAAATACATAAAAAGGAAAAAAAAAATCCCAGAATAAGAAAGAAGAGAAGAAAAATATTTGAACTTAGACCACTGCACCGGTCTGTTTTTACTAATCTTCAGCAGCTACTGGTTCAGATGAACGTTCTAGACCACACTTCTGGTCTAATTCTCAAGCAATGGTTCAGACGAACCTTACTATACTACTGGAATTACTGCTGTATATGAAAAGAGTAGCTTAGGCTTAGTTCGTATGGGTCTGTTGGAGTGGGTTGAGCGATGGATTGAAAATCCATCCAAGCCCTCCTTTTACAGGCTTTGGTGGCTGGGGATTATGGTCCAGGGACATAAATCTCATTAATACAATTTCTAACTGTTGAAAAACTAGTCGTTATATGACTGTTTTTTACTGTTGTGCATGGCTCATTACAGCAGCTGTATGCTGACTATTGTGAGAGCTGGCTAGCCGTTTTCTAGCTGTTGGGCTAGCCGTTTTCTAGTTGTTGGCAACAGTTTCTGCAATCAAGTCCATACCTGTTACACATTTGTGTAACAACTATACTTCCAGTCTCTATATAATCAGAGGGACTTTCATTCGGTCCTCTAAATTTTCGTCCAACCAACCATCTGTCTTAGCCACTTAGTTGCAACGCGACTCGTACACGTCTCGCTACGGTTTACTCAAGGTCGCGAAGGAGCGACCCTCTGCGACACGATGCGGACGTGCGAAGTGCAAAGTGCAAAGTGCGCCACTAGCGCCTCTACAACCACACATGCCCACGCCCTCGCATCAAGCCCGAGCCCTAGCCCATGCCCGAGCCCGAGCACGAGCACGGGAACGCAAGTTTGATTCTCCTTTGTACCATATGGGGAAGTATTATAATACTCCACCACTCTCATATAAAGTACTTTTTCTTCTTCTCTTTTTCCAATGTGGGACTATTCCCAAAAATCCACAAAACGGTGTTTTTCAAACAACTTTTTATATATTATATATTATTTCCCAAAAATCAATATTTTTTGCAACGTCTTGTCCACTGCGTCCATCCATCTGTTTTAACAATTAACTTTAAGGCCTAAGCCCAAAGTTAAAGCATGTCCAAAGTTCGAGGACCACATCATTGAAAACATTGGAAGCTTATTTGGGAGCCATTTAAGTTTATTTGGGAGCCACGTAAGTCTGGATTAAGATAATGTGTGTTTTCCTTCCATCCATGTTTGTGTGAACTTTTGAATGAGTTGGAGGACAGAACAAATAAGTTGTTGATGTTTAGTCGGGCATGAGACCATATATGTTGAGCAATTACATATATTAAGTCAAACTTGTATGGTTATGAATAATATTTTGACGTGTCTACATCATAATTGACTTGAATTTAATTGAATGCTTATGACCTGAGAAGGTTGATATAACTGTTCAACCATTAATGCTACCGTGATCAATGATTTACGAAGGAGATGGTTAGTCATTCAATCAGATCTCCTTTGACTTTTGCTATATATATATATATATATATATATATTATATATATATATATATATATATATATATTATATATATTTGTGATCGTGGTTTTCAAAATTTTCAATCATGTTATAGTAGATGAATAAGATTAAAAATAAGGTTGGCTTATTTATTTGTAAGAGAACTCAATACAATTAGCGAATAAAATTAAACTGAATAGATAAAATAAAGAAAATTAACTATGACTGGCTTTGTGGACAAACCAACAACAATGTACAATTTACGAGACGTGAATGGCGTAATCCACCAAGTACGCATTCGTTAATTGGTGGAACCCGATGACAGAGGTCGTAAATATTTAATCTACTCCTAAAACACACTGTAGCAATGGAGCTGGATAGTAGCGGATTTAAGTTAAACTAAAGATTATAACTTTATTGCAGTGTGACTGGATAGAAATATAATATATGAGCTAAAATTAGGATAGGCAACACTGATTGATTGATTATGCATGGTGAGGGCCCAAAACTCTTTAAGTATTGATTTATAGGCTTTTAAGAGGCGATGGCCACATAAGATTCTGCATTGTGGGAGATCTTGATAGTAGGTCGTGGAAATCTCCTTGATTCTTTACATATGCACGGACAATTGTATCACGCCACATATATAAAAAATCATGTATGCCTTTTGCTATTCCAGTCATGCATAGGAAGGTTGCCATGTCACTAGGCTATTGCATAAGAAACTTTACTTGAGTCCTTTACATATGTTTTCTTTTAAATGACTCTACATTTAATTACGGTAAAGAGACTTGCTTTGATGGGACTTTTACTTTATACCGAGTTAATTTTGATATAACTCTAAGCATTTAATGTTACCATGTGTTCACGTTTCTAACTCATTTTGAAGCTCATGTATATTACGTGTGGCATGGCCATCACGTGGCACCTTATGACTCTTTTGATCTAGCTGTGATCGACTGGGTATAAACATAAGCATCACGGTGGGGACCATGAAGGTTTCAATGGTGGACATCAATTTCCCCTTCGTGTTCCCATGGTGTGGCCCGCTTGAGCTTTAGATATACTTCAATTTTGGTATGATGCCCTAAAAATGACTTGATAAAATGGACAGAGAGCGTGGATAAGATACATACATCATCGGTGGACCCCACAGGGTTTACTCAATATGCTATTGTGTACCAAGTCACTCATATGTTGTCAATGTCAAATGGATGATGAACAACGTGGATTGCACGAGACCCAATCACCAACGATTTGGTGGGACCACTATAGTACATCCATTCTTTCCACATCATTTTGTCAGATCATTTTAGGGCATGAGCGCAAAAAATGAGGCTGATCCAATGCTCAGGTGGACCACACCACGAGAACAAGTGGGATAACGACAACCACTATTGGAACCTTCCTGGGTCCCACCGTGATGTTTATTTGTCATCCAACATGTTCACGAGATTATACAAACTTGGATGAAGGGAAACACAAATATCAGCTTGATCCAAAACTTCTATGCCTTGGTGTGAGTGTACACGGGTCAATTCGAGTCGAACTGGGCTAAACTCGACCTGGCCCGGTCACCAGCCAAACCCAGCCCGAACCCGGCCCAGCCCGGTCATCGGGCCAACATGTCCAACCCGAACCCGGTCCGGTCAACAATCGGGCGAGTTCGGGCTGAGTTCGGGCCAATTTCGGACCTTACAGCAAGTTCACGAGAAGGGCTTTGGCAAGTAATTCGCATCCCATTACAAGGCCCTCGATCAACGGTTTAGATAGTTGAACTATAGACTTTAAAAAAAAATAAAATCTAACTAGTCAGGACATTATAATTCCTTTTTGTATTTGGATGAATCTAGGCCGTTCGAGTTATACGTCTGTGAGGTGGATGAGTCACTGTCACTTCAAAGATGGGCGGGGTACTATCCCAGAAAGGTAAAGGGGAAAGGGACGGGTATGGTTTTGACACACACACACACACACACACACACACCACTTGAATGGCCCATCCCGACCCGAACTCAGTTCCGGGTCGGGCCGAGTCGAGCAAGTTAACCGGGCTAGCCCGGTTCGTGTACAACCCTATGCCTCGGGAAGTTTTCAATTTGTATAGTCTACTCAAGGTATAAATCTGCCTCATTTTTTAGGCTCATGCTCTAAAACAACATGACAAAATGAATGGACTGCATGGATAAAATAAATACATAACAATGGGCCTCATGAAGTCAGGTCACCAATGTCTAGGGGCAAACTATGTCCACGGATGATACGAGGGCTTTGCACATGTGGCAGTAGACAAGCTATTCAAATTAAACTGTCCAAGTTATAGGTTCCAAAATAATACTCATTTGATTATCTGTAAGATTGGTGTTGACTGTTAGCTGGGTTTAGGCTTAGATGATGATGATCGCTACTGGGGGGGGCGGGGTTGGCGGATATATATCAATGGTTAAAAATAAAAATATCCACTAGTTTTATTTCAATGAATAAGTGTCCATTGATCATAGTTTAGGATTATTTAACCAATTTGATTAAGGAATTATAAGATAAAGACATTGGGCTAAGCAATTTGATTTAATGTAAGCATGATTCTTTACTATTTTCTTGGTTAATGATGTAATTTTTGCAAGGCCTGGAAGGAAAGATGAGAAGATTGAGTGACCCCTTGTTAGATGGTGACCTCCATGTTAGCCAACCTGGCCCACTTAAAAGATGGGTTTGTGTCGAGCCTATAAGATTGTAGGTCAGCCGCAGCCGACCTTCGCCCAACATGACCCATTCAGTCATACTCTGGCTATAAATAAAGAGAGCTTTGCCAAGCAAATGCTTGTGCAATAAAGCTAGTGTACATGCCATGAGAATGAAAGCATAGACGCATGCGATGGAGATGCAAGGGACAGACATGTATGTGAGGTTGTCCCATTGTCTTAAACCTCTTTTCGAGAGTTATAGATTTGGATGGACGTCATGATAGTGATTGGGAAGGAGACTAATGCGATGCATGACATTACCATCTTTGTCAACGTGGTGTTGAAGCCATGTTTTCTAAAAACACCATTCAACAAAGATACACCACAACGGTTGTATGTTTTTTCTATATCAAGCTCTGTGATTAATCTTCTGTAATTTTCCATGCCAGTGGGATATTAATACCCACGATGTACTCCCATGACTGGACGTACTTTGGTTACAGGAGAATTATATTAATTTCCAAAACTACTTATATGATGAATTTAGATGTGGGTGGAGGATACTAAAAATATCTCTCAGATTGAATTATTTCGACCTTTTAGATAGTTTAAGGTTACCGAAATTACCACGTTTCAAGGGTTAAGGATGGAATGATCATACTGATTTTTATTTTTATTTTCATATGCCCATCTAAGGCAAGACAAACAATTTGGATCATTGGAAGAGAACCTTAGATCCAAATGTTTAAGTCCCGACATAAGTTATAACAATAATACAATGGGATCTAATCTACAAAACTCCTCCGGGCTGCACGCAATTAATGCGTCTGCGGTATTCGCATTAACATTTTAAAATGATAAAAAAGTTACCATTAAGGCTAATAAATTTTGCATTATTGGTTGGACTGAATTAAGTAAGTGTGCTATCCTTTGGTTCAAATCCTTTCTCTTATCTTGTTAAAATTCAAAACTCAAGGGTCAAAAAATTAATTGCATGGAAGGAAAATTGCCTAGTGTATAGTATGAATTTTTTACTAATATGATTTTGCATGTGACTACAATAGTTGAGTGACCTATCCCATTGGTTTACTGGGACTGTTGGGGGCCTTGCACAAAACCTTAGGATATAGCCTCCCGAAACAAACCAGAATTATGGAATAATAAAGCAATGAAATAAATCAAAGCATAAACCACACACCACACAAGAGATTTTTACGTGAAAAACCCCCAAAGAGGTCAAAACCACAGGACCTCGTTCAGATCAACAATCCACTATGAAGTAAAATGTTACAACCTTCGTCACTCACACAAGATTAGATGAACAATGAAAGAATAAAAGAAAAACAGAGAGATCTCATCGATTACGAGGATGTAGGAGTGCTGAGATATAGATTGCACCGTAGATCACCTCCACGAGCATAATCTCCCTTATACAAGCTTCCTCTATCTCTTTCTCTCTCTCTCTCTCTCACACCTTTGATATCCCTAAACCCTTTAAGAAACCCTTTTGTGCTCTTTCTTACACCTCTTCTTACCCTCGAAAAGCCCTAGGGACCCCTTTTTATAGTTTTAGAAAACTCCTTTCTGCATTTCAGTTGCGAAAAGACTTGCGAAACGAAACCTGCATAAAATCGCGAAATGAATCTGCGTAACCTCGATTGGTCATATCGAGTCCACGACCGGTCAAGCGCCACCCACGATCGGTCGAGGACCTCCCACGACTGATCGAGCATACCCGAAAAAAATAGTCCACAGTCGCTGGACTTTGAGTCAAGCCACGACTCGACTCCACGACTGGTCGTGCACCAGCCCTCGACTGGTCGAGCGAGGCTCACGACCGGTCGAGCACGGGACAAAAAATCCCACCAGTGACTATGATGGGTTAATCTCAGTCGTTGATTTCAATGACCATGGAGTCCTCTACGACATATATCATGTGTGTTGGATGAGTCTAGTGTTGCCTTAATCAAACATGTTATGGGTTGTGTGAGGAATGCTTAGTACATCCTATGGTTCTCGAGAATTTGACATTAGACACGGTGGTCATTGAATACAGGTTTCTATTGTGAACCTCTAGACACATACATTGGTGGATCGAAGGTCAAATCGATAATCCAAGGGCTTATTGGCATAGACAATAATCATGTGACTAAGGACTTGATGGTGTGCATAAGTTAATCAATCACTAGACTCGAGGGCATGTGAGGGTATTAGATTTTGATCAGATGACTTTGGTCCATGTTACAAAGTTTCTTATAAGCCACTAAAAGTTAGTGATGCTTGCTACATCTATCAAGATTCATTCATTTTTGCACGGCCCAATAAAGGATCTACTTGGTTTACTACATAACTTTCTTAGGGCTAGATGTGCTTGGACCAAAGAATCATTAAGTGATTTTACCGCTATGCCCAACACTTAGAATGTTTTAATCTGAATCTTACAATGGATGCCCTGGACAATGGAAGAGTTATATTACAAATATGTACACATTTGAGGCGGATCAAGAATTTTGGATACATAAAAATTCATAAGGTAGCAAAGCATTGTACTATGTGTACACTTGAAATCCTAACTCCTCGGCTCCATCTTCTTTCCACGGTCCACCTTGATTGGTAGTTCGTGTTGTCATTGGTCTTTGCTAGAGAAATTGACACACTCTCTTTTGGGATCCCTACAATTGCAACAAATTAGAGAGAGACCTCATATGTTACAGGTTAGAGGATTAACATTAACAAATCTCATGGTTGGAAAGTGGTCAAGCAATTCATCAAGCAAATGTACATTCCAAACCATCATTTTGGTTCGATAACTATAGAATTTTGATTGTGTGGCACATAGGTTGTGCCTAGGGACAAATCCATTGAAAATCATGAGAACTATTTGCATTCCCTACCATTCGCTCAATGGACCAAAACTCCCAATCCATCAGATTTTCATGACATGGTCCATGTGTTGGCTTCATTGAATCTCTCCTGGAGAAAAGGATTAAGACCATTTGATCAAGGTGATACTTCCATTTTCAGCAGTAAACAAGAGATTAATGGTTTAGATTATTGATCAGGGCCCACCTATAATCATAAGATAACAACTTTGATATTCTTGCAAAGTGCGATGGATGATAAGCACACAACTAATTTGTTTTTAAACAAATGGACAAGTGACAAACAAATAAGTGAAATTAAAGTGTCCAAATTATAATTATTAGTTTAGGTGCATTGTGAACCAATAGTTAGGCTTATTTGCTTATCTAAATGATACATTTAAGGGGCATTTACTAGGCGGATCAAAATGGAAAAAAATATCCAATAATTATTTCGACAATCATGTGTCCATGAAATGAAAGGTTAGCATTTCTTGAACAATCTAAATTATGGGATTGTAAGGTTACCACAATTCATTCATTCTCACATAGGTTGATGTATGCCACATCTACAATTTATGCGCCGCATGCTACCTAAGCACTATATAACTCCCCAATTTGAAAACTAGCGGTGGCAGTGTGCTAGGGCAGCCTGGCCTGAAGGGTTAAGTTTGAGCCACTCAACTTAATCCGAGACTTGAAATAGGGCGCGAAGTCCATCTTCGTTGTTTTGGCGGAGCAAGGCTAGTGATGAATAGATTAGCTTGCAGGCCATTTTCTCTGATATATACTACATAGTATGTATGTATGGACATCATAGACTATAAGAGACGATACACGAGCACTTATAAACTATTTAAATTGTGAACCCTACTCTAGATGATAAATAATACATTAATGCACTTATTTAAATCAATACATATGGTTGATAATCAAGTGTAGAATACAATTAGCTGATGAGTAAGCTTATTTAACATAGGCGTGTCGTAAGAAAACTTTGATGTGTCCGATAGGCCACAAACACTATTTATCTATCTTTAACTTATGGTTGGCCTCGGCTGGGCCGGGCTAGGCCTAGCTTAGCCCTTGCCTGCCCAATCCTATCCCGACTAGGCCTTCTAGGGTGAGGACTGGGGGCTAGAGCTGGGCACCGGATGACTCGACTCGTCTGACTCGTCAAACCCAACTCGACCTGAACTGAATGGGTGAGTCAATCCAAACTGAGTAGGCTTCGCCCAATTCAAACTTAAACTGAGTCAAGTTTGAATTACCCAATAACTCGATATAGTCAAACCCGACTCGACTCAAATTTGGGTACATATATAATAAAAAACCCCAATTTCTAAGTATTTATAACCATATACGCCGACTTCGAACCCACCCTGATCCGATTCCAATCTCTCTGCCTCCCTCATCCTCCTCCTCCTCTTCCAAGTCCGGAAACCACCTACCACCATCACCACCCTCCTCCTCATCCTCCTCTCCCCCTCCCTCCCTCCCTCCCTCCCTCCCTTTCCAAACTCGGCAGCCACCCACCACCATCACCACCCCTTCTCTCTCTCTCTCTCTCTCTCTCTCTCTCTCTCTCTCTCTCTCCTCTCCACTCCCTCTCTCCCTCATCTCTCGATCTAAATCGGTGCCAACTCGAACCGATTCGGTACTTTTGATTAGGTCAGACTCGGTCCGGATTAGTCCATGCCATATCCGGATTCGGATCGATTCAGGCATGCTGGTCTCGGTATCGAGTAGGGTTGTTCATGAGTCGAGCAAGCTCGAATAACTTGCTCAACTCGGCTCTGATTGACTTGGCTTGAATGGCCGACTCGGGCCGAGTCAAGCTAACTTTTTGTAGCTCGAGTTGAGTTCGAGCCGAGTTCGACCGGGGGGCATTTTAACTCGACTCGACTCAAAGCTCGAACTCGAGCTCGACTCAAAGCTCGAACTCGAGCTCGACTCGGCTTGATTAGTAATAACTATATTAAAATTTAAATATTATATATATAAATATTATATTTATATTAGTATAAACCCTACGGCCGGCGCTACCCGCACGCCTTTTCCCTTTCTCCCTTCCCTTTCTTCTCCTTCTCTACCCCACCTAGCCGCTGTTCGCCGCACGCTGGCCCGACCAACAGCAATAATCCACCGGACCACCACCACCACTAGGACAAGCACACTGCCCGCACGACTAGCACTCCACTGGACCACCACCACTCGAACTCGCCGAGCGAACCAGAGCGGCCGCGCCCAATCTCGATAGGGTGAGTGCCCAGATCTACTTCTTCTTCTTCTTCTTCTTGTATGTTCAATCCGTGGACAACCCCTAGTGGAACCTGAACGACAGGACCAACCATGTAACCCCTTGTTCCATGGGATGGGCCATGCTGCTCATACCCACTCCCTCCCTCCCTCCCTCCCTCCCTTTGTAAATGTTAAAAGAAAGCAAAAAAATGATAGAAAGGAGAGAAAGGAGAGAGGAAAAGACAAAAGAGAGAAAAAAAAACAAAATGAGGAAGGAGAGGAGGTAGAGAGGTGGGGCCCTGTTCCTTAAGGACGTCAATTCGACCATCGAACCACACTATCCACTGTCCCTGTCAAATCAGGGAACGAAGAGGATCGGGTTTTTGGTTTGTACTCCGACCTTTTACTCGAATCGTTAGGTGGGCCACACCTGCATGTTCATCAGACAGCTGTCCATCGATTCCAACGGTGTGGCCCATCTGATGAGTGGGAAAACGGGAATCAATGTCAGAGGTTATCGTGCAAGTAGTTGTAGGTGACCGGTTCTCAATGCGACACTTTACCATGTAGCCAAAGCTATGCGGGGCCCAGATAGATCTCAAGATTGAATCCACCCCGTCCGTCAGTTTTTCCAAGCTCATCTCAGGACATGAATCAAAGAAAAATGCCAATCAAAACTTAGGTGGGGGTCATAGGAAACAACGAGGATTAAATGCATAACATTTCTAATTGTGTGGTCCACCTAAATATGACAAACTTGGTGGTTATGGTGGATTTCACATAACATATGATGATATGAACAAGCTCGAGCTCGACTCGACTCGAACCATTAGCCCGACTCGAACTCGACTCGACAACTTTGGCAAACAAGCCAAGCTTCAATGTCGAGCTCGAGCTCAAGCTTGAACTCGAGTACAGCATGGACGAGCAGAGCTGAGCTTGGCCCACCTCGACTCGACTTGGCTCGATGCCCACCTCTAGTATCAGGTCGAGTCGAGTTCAAGTCAGGCCTATTTCAAAACCGGATTGAGTTGCGTCAGCCCTAACTCGATCCGACTCGACTCGATGCCCAGCTCTAGACTGGGGCTGGGCCTTCTCTGGCTCTTTATGGCTTGGGTCGGGCCTAGACCAGGGCTTAGAGCCCCAGGGCTGGGCCCGGGCCACCTCGGTCTGGCCCATTGTCACCCCTAACTAAAAAACGCGTTGGACCGTGCGCGCCTGAAGATGATGTAATTCCTCCCGTGAACCTTTGACAGAGAAGGGGATGGAAGAAGGAAACGCCATGGCGCAGCACCAGCAACTCCTCCTCCAACAACAACACCGGCTCCTTCTCATACAACAATACCAGCAGCAGCAACAGCAGCAGCAGCAACAACAACAACAGCAAGAACAGCAACAACAGCAACACCAACAGCAACAACAGCAACACCACCACCACCAACAACAGCAACAACAGCAGCAGCAACAACAACAACAGCAACAACAACAGCAGCAGCAGCAGCTGCAGCAAGCCATCTCTCGTTTCCCTTCCAACATCGATGCCCATCTACGTCCCCCTGGTCTCCATCGCTCCATCCTCCAGCAACATCAACAACAACAACAGCAACAACAACAGCAACAGCAACAGCAACAGCAACAGCAGAACCAACCACTGCAACAACAACAGCAGAATCAACACCAGCAGAAGGCGACCGTTCGTCAAAGCAGCCAGGCGGAGCTGGAGATGGCCCACCAGGACGCGTGGCGCGTCTGCCATCCAGACATCAAGAGCTCGTTCTCGTCCCTCGAAGATGCCTGCGAGAGGTATTTCCGATCTCTCCTTCTCTTCCTTTCTAGGGTTTTCTCAGATCTAGGGTTTCAATGGGTCTAGGATACAGTGCACATTTGCCAATATTTTTATTAAATGTTGGAGAATTACCTATCGGAAATGTGGTCTGTGCTTAAGATAATCACGACGGTCCAAATGAAGGCACCATTATCGTCGAAGCTTAGCATAAAAAAAAAAGCGTTGATCAGGTGATCCGGACCTTACAGTTGGTGGCCACCAAATGGGCTTTAATGGTGCCCTGAGGCATTTGACTCCATTCTAGGAATTTCAAGACCTATTCTCTTTCTGTCGTTCTTAATTAATAGTTCAATTAATTTATTTCCAAAGAATGCATGCGATTAAATTAGGTTTTTACAAGAAATTGTGAGATTTCTTCCGATTTGGTCTGTTTCCCTTTTAGGTATCAGAGCACTAGGTTGCTTCTGGTTAACATCTATGAATGTTCGTTCGCTGGGATCCTTGATTGGGCTAATTGTGCTCTTCTAGCCCATGAATGCATTGACTATAGGTTTAAAGAGGGCTCAGGAGGTGTGGTCTGTAAGTTGGACATCGAAAAGGCTTTCGATCATGTTGATTGGGGCTATCTTGACTATCTCTTGGGTAAGTTTGGCTTTGATAATAAATGGCATAAAAGGATTTCTTCGCGTTTGTCTTCATCCTTGTTCTCTGTTCTTATTAATGTATCTCCTAAAGTCTTTTTCAAGTCCTCTAGGGGTTTTAGGCAAGAAGACCCTTTACCCCCCTTCATGTTTATTATAGACTCAGACGGTCTCAGCTGAATGCTGATGAAAGGATAATCTAATGGCTTGTTCACTGGATTCGAAATGGCCCCTTCCTACCACTCAATTTCTTACATCCAGTTCGCAGATGACGCTTCACTGTTTTGTGAAGCATCTATCTCTGCTTCGACCAATTTGAGAAAAGTGATCCGCTGCTTTGAAGCCATTTCAGGCCTTAAAATTGATCTCTTTAAAAATGAACTTGTAGGCTTTAACATCTCAGATTCCTGTCTCTATAGATTTACTGAAGTGTTTGGGTGCAAAGCAGGCTCATTTCCTTGCACCTACTTGGGCCTTCCCCTATGCATTGGCAAGCCAACCAAACATCTCTGGGATGTTGTTTTGGAAAGAATGGAGAGGAAGTTATCCCCCTGGAAAAGTTGGTATCTTTCTTTAGGGGGTCGCCTTACTTTGATCAAAGTGGCTTTGCCTAACCTTCCTACCTATTTCCTCTCTTTATTCCGATGTCCGAAATCCATCATTTATAGAATTGACAAGCTTAGGAGAAATTTTCTCCGGAATGGCAATTTGGATAGTCACAAATTTCATCTCCAAGTTGGTCTGAGGTATGTAGCTCTTATTTGGAAGAGGAGCAGGCATCAAAGTCCTCTTTAATGTCAACTCCTCTTCTTGGGAAGTGGTTGTGGTGTTTTGTCATAGAAAATGGTTATTGGTAGAGAGACATTATTGCCTCTGAATATGGTGTTGATGAGGGTGTTTGATTCACCGAATTCTCCTCCCTATATAGAGTGTCTTTAGTTTGGAAAGCCATAGCCGGAGTACTTCCCCAATTTTGGGAAATTGTTTCCTTCGGGCCAGGTGATGGGTCTTGTATTTTATCATTTTGGTTCAATCGTTAGATCACAGATAGACCTTTGGCTTTTACGCTCCTTGCTTTACCCAGAGTTTCTCCTAATCTCTTTATTTCAATAGATGATTGTTTTTCGGCTATTGGTTCAAGGGTATGGAGTCCTCTTTGTAGAAGGGGGCTTTCAGAGATTGAATTTGGCGAATGAGCTTCTTCGTATTCCGCAAGGTGTCTACCTTGTTGCTGGGATGGCTGATTCCTTCCAATGGTCCCTGTCCTTCTCAGGCTGCTTCTCTTCAAAGTCCTTCATGCCTTTGCTCAGAGCGACCTCCTAGCTTTCGGATGTGCTCGTCCCTGCCCTCATTTGGAAGGTTGCAGCTCCTCCAAAGGCAGCTGCCTTCGTTTGACTTCTAGCTCGAGGAAGAGTCTTAATGGGGGATTATCTACAAATGCATGGTTTCATCCTCCCTAATGTCTGCCTTGTTTGCAAGTGTAGCACTGAGTCGATCAACCATCTCTTCTTGCACTATTTGTTCGCCTGTGAAGTTTGGTCTCGGTTGTTTTGCTCAAGCTTCATAATGTTTGGGTGATGCCCGACTCAATTTATGGCTTGCTATTTGCCTGGTTTGGGAGGAGACTTGGTGGCGATTTCTCCACCATTTGGCGGCTAGCAGCGATGTCTTCTCTATGGGCTCTTTGGAGAGAGCGAAACTCCCACTAGGAGGGACTTTTATAATTATGAATTTGATGATCTCCTGTGCTTTCTATCTCACTTGCAGGGGATTTCAACATCTTCGGATGTTGAAAACTCGCTTGTTTGGCGTTTCGGGAGTTCTAGCAGATTCTCGATGTAGTCCCTATGCTGGCATTTATCTCGGCCTGTCTAAGGGGGAGATTGGCGTTGTACATTGTTCGTTTGGTTGTATGGGGCTCCTGAAATCTTAGCTTTTGCTTGGTTAGGGGGAGAAACAGAATTCTCACCATGGATAATCTTCGGAAATGCTCGATGGTCCTCCCTAATGTGTGTCTACTGTGTATGAGTGCTCAGGAATCCGACCATCTCTTCATACATTGCTCTTTTTCTAAAGTGGTTTGGTCTGGTATCCTTTGGTCGATGAGCGTTTACTGGATGATTCCTATGTCAATTGATTTTCTCTTTAGATCATGGCATGATGGAGGGGGTGACATTTTTGGTCGCGCTAAATGGAGGCTGGCCTTGCTCGCGTTGATATGGTCTATCTGGTTGGAAGCAAACAATCGTTGATTCCATAACCAAAGTTGTTCATTAGGTGGGGTTCCTAATCAGGTCTTTTTGTATATGTCAGAGTAGACGTCCTAAGCTCCTCTTTTAGGTTTCTATTGTAGGGGGTTTTGGTTATAATTTTTTTTTTCCTTTCTTTTGTTCTCTCTCACTTTTTTTTTTTTTTTCGGTATTGTTTTCTTTCTTTTTGGCTATCTGGCCTTTATAATATTGCTTCATCCTTAACCAAATAGGTTTTGTAGTGATGTATTATTCAATATCTACAATTGTGATGTGGGATGATAAAATAATAAATAGTTGTTCATATCCTATTTTTAAGATTTTATGAATATTATTTCAAAACTTTCTCTGTTTTGTGAAAATTATCATAGAAACCCTACGATTTTATTGCTATTCACTATTTCATTCCTTTTGCAATTTTACGATCTGATTTGACTTTCAAAACATTCGTCAGAAGTCTTTAATCTCCTTCGCCCTTTCGATTTTCAAAACAAGAGCGATGAAGGTAGAGTTTCCTTCACACCAAAGAGACCATCTAGATCTATAGCTTTATCTTTTTCTGTTTCCTGAACGCTTTGATTCTCGTCTTCATCACAGTCACTCTCAGGCCAAAGCAAAAGTTCTGCTAGAAACCTTCTAAAGGCAAGACAATTAAGGCTGAGCCTTGAAAGATTCATTTGCATTGAGCACTGCATTGAAACTACGGGTCTCCTCAATTTGGTTTGGGTCATCCAAAATTGTCCCTCTCAAGGAATGCATGTTAATAGTGTAGTTGTGTCTCTGCACATTTGCCATCTTGTGGAAAAACACTGTATTTTTATCTCATTTTGTAAGCATGTTCCTAGTTGCCTCCAGTCATATTTTCCCCTTCTTATCATGTTTTGCTTAAGATTCTCCCCTTCATTGAAGTCCCTCTCAGGCCAAGGCAAAACCTCTGTTAGAAGCCTTCTAAATACTACACTATCAAGACTGAGCCTTCAAAGATTCATTTGTATGAAGCTCTACATAGAAACTAACTGCCTTGTTAATTTGGTTTTGATCATCCAAATTGGTAATCCTCAAGGATGCAAGTTAATAGTATAGTTGTGCCTCCAAAGAACGCTGTATTTTTATCTCCTTCTGCAATGTGACCCTAGACTTTTGCCTCCAAACATATTATTCCCTTCGTAGTGTGTTTTGCTTAAGGTTCTTCGTCGCCTTTGCGGATGACTAATTATTTTGCCAATAAAAAAAGGATGACTAATTATTCTTCTCTCATCGTCCACATTAGTGCTAGTTATGTTGGAAAGGATCTCTTCTTTTTGCAACTCCATCCACCGAATTCAGCCTCTCTCCATTTCTTAAGATTCGCTTTCAGCATTTGATATGAATGCATTTGAGGGAACTTAGGAATAGCACAAATAGGTTATAAGATGAGGGAAGTATACTTAAATGGTTGTTTGGTCATGTGCAACGGAGACTAGGAACTGCACCACTCAGGAGTCAGTAGTGAGTTGGTACAAGTTGAAGGTCTAAAAAGGCAAGGGGAAGGCCCAAAAGGACATGGGTGGAGGTAGTAAGAAAAGACTTGATGACCTATGGTCTAATTGAAGGTGTGACCCTTGAAAGAGTGGAATGATGGAAGAAGATTCATGTAGCTGACCACAATTAATTAGGATACGGCTCAGATGATGATGATGATTTGATATGTTTCCTTTTTTAGTTTTTTGCTAATTTAAACCAATCCCATCCTTCCACAACAAATCCAATCCACCAACCGGGTACCAAGTAAATGAAGTTTGGGTTTCCAACCATCAATTTTTGAAATGGAATGGAACAAGACTGGACCACACCGTCAATATCTCTAACACATTTGACACATGATCTTGGATGTTGACCTTGGAAGCATCGACTGCAACACTGCTTGGGAGTTTTCTCCTAGTCTGTTGAAATGGGAATCCTGTCGAGCTTGCGAATAGTCTCTCTTGATTATTTGACCAAGTAAAAGTACTGTCATTGGGAGGGAGATCTAAAGGATTTTGATGTGAATAAAATCAGCAAATCTTTTCACACTTGTATTCACCCTAAAACTTCCTTGCTTTTCAAAAGAGAAGCAAATTTCATTAACCTCCCACACCACAAGCACCGGCCTGCCTACCATGTTAAGCTCCACTTGAAGTTCCATTCCATCCCTTTCATTGCTACATTTGGCCCATAAACAGCGCTGGGGATCCACTGAAAGGTATCATCCACCAAGGAACAAAATATTGACAAAGAAAAGGTTCCACGTCTTGTGTTCCACAATCATTGAGTCTTTGTTTCATAGCTCTATGATACCCTGGCAACTCCCCTGTCGGATGGAGTTGAGTAACCTTATTTCCTACTCCCTAAATTTCCTAATGACATTATCATCTACTGATTCCAGCTTTTTCTCTTGTAGCATTACAAAATCCCTTTTCTTTTCTTTTATAGCCAACTGCCTATTCTATTCACCAAGACCCCTAACGTTCCATTACAAGATATTCATTTCTGAACTTCAATGATTTCCCTGCACCATTTCCTTTCCTCCCTGTACCCACTTCTCTCCCCTCAATCATAATTTACTGAAGAACTGATTAGACACAGGCAACTAAGGCAAGTACGACAGTTTGTGGCACCGGACTTGTCTTTCCTGCTAACATGGCACTTGTGTAGGGCATCAATATAATGAAAATGTTAGGCCCCACCATGAAGATTTCCTAGGATAAAATTAGGCTGTTCCACTCATCAGGTGGGCCACAGTGTTGGAATCAATGGACAAATAATGGTCAACTCAACATACAGATGTTGGCCACCCATTGAGTGGATCAGCCTGATTTCGAGAAGGGTGGTTCTCATTATGAGACCTAATTTTTCAGGGTGTTGATATCCTACAAATGTAGCATGTTGGCGAGAAAGATTGTATGGCACATCAAGTTGTGGTGCCATTGCCTATATGTGATCAGTTCTCTTATTGAAGAGGCCAAACTTGTAAATTCTCTTTATCGTTCAGTTTGCTTTTTTCTTCAAGACTCCTAGCTTTTGTTTCCCTTCCGACTCTCCATCTAGGCTTCTTTAATTGATCTGCGTAGCAGCTCTCACAATTATCTTTCCTCACACTCATCTCTAACACCTTTATCCTTCCTTGAAATGCCTTAAATGCTTCATCCATTTTGCAAATTCCACCCATGTCCAAAGCATGTATTGGTAGGTTTGCAAAAGTGACACACTTACACTCGAAATACATGTTACATCAGTCCTTGTATCTTTGGTGGATAATGGGAAGCCAATAAACACATGTAATACTCTAGTTTGCAATCAGATGGATCATGGACTTGACTTTGATGTTTTCTATAGGGCTTCTCTGTTAGAGTCCCTTGATATACATTGATACACCATTCAAGTGTTCGAATCCTGGGAGTAGCAATTATGCCTCCATAATATATTCTCCACGGGGGGCTAAGAAAATCAAGTCCGGCCTAGGGACCGGGAAATCAAGCCCGTGTTTATGGTGTGAGTGTTCCTCCACCCTTGCCTAGTATGTTCCCGTGCAGAGTTCCACCCCGCACGTGCAGGGGAGTGTTGGAGTCCCTTGATATACATTGATACACCATCCTCTAACAGCTTGAGCTTTTAGAGCAAGTGGTTGTTTGACATTCTCTACGAGAAGCGAAGGGGTATGCATGGATCAAGTGTCATACATTCTTTTTCACATTAGGAGTGGAAGGTTCTGTACTTAACAATTCCATTGTGATGTAGATTGCACATGTAACTTTTTTTTTTTCCTTTCATTGCCTACAAGTGTTTTCTTTAAGAAAGAGAGGAAGAACAATCACAGACAAAAAAGAAGAAGAAGGAAAAAGGAAAACACATTCCATTAAGGCAGTGGATACGATGGTACAGAAGTTTAACATGATCTCGGTATTCTAACGCGTTGGTAGCCAAGTTGGTGTCTCTCGAGTCATGGCTAGACACAACGCATGAGGAGCGGACCATCGCTTTTATATCATTGATGATGAAAGAGTGTTTCCATAGGGCTACGGATTTCCAGAATCCCCATACAATCCACAAACAACGGGGCACTCTAGGGATAGCTTGACCATGACCTTAATTGCCATAAACTCTTCCTAATTAGAGTTGCCAACTTCCATAAAGCTAGTATAGAGAAATCCAACCTAATCAGGCATCTGTTATTGGAGACCTCTCTAGTACCACAACTTCTAGGATTTCCCATGGAATGCCCATCAACACTCAAGTTCCAGCATCCAAGATGGCGCAGGAGACAAGACACTGTCGATCACAAGTGTACGTGAGTTGTAACAACTGTTGATTGAATAAGGCTTCCATCTTGCAGGTTGTGATGCATCTATGAATTTGTGCATTTGGCCAACTCTTGAATTAGAACCTGGCATCTCTCACAGGGATTTAAAATTAGAGGCACATAATAAGTTGAGATAATGAAAGAATATTTTGGTGCTATGACGGAACAAACATTGAATCTCAAGTGCATGTTGAGGTGCCCTGAAGCATTTCTGCACCTTTGGACACTGATGCGATAGCCTTCCTTACATTGTCTTCCTTTGCAAACGCCTTTAATGCTTCATCCATTTCGCAAATTCCACTCATGTCCAAAGCACGTATTGGTAGGTTTGCACAAGTGATGCACTTGGAGGGTGGGAGGCCAATAAATACACTCAAAATACATATTACATCAGTCCTTGTATCTTTGGTGGATGATGGAGGCCAATAAACACATGGAATACTCCAGTTTGCAAGCTGATGGATCATGGACTTGACTTTGATGTCTTCTATAGGGCTTCTCTACGAGAAGCAGAGGTGTATGCATGGATCTAATGTCATACATTCTTTTACACATTACAAGGAATGGAAGGTTCCGAACTTGCATAATTCCATTGACATGTAGATTGCACATGTAACTTCTTCTTTTTCATTGCCTACAAGTATTTTTTTTTTTTAAGAAAGAGAGGAAAAGCAATCACAGAAAAAAAGAAAGAAAGGAAAAAGGATAACACCGTTCACGAAGGCAGTGGATACGTTGATCTAGAAGTTAAACATGATCTTGATATTCCTTAGTTAAGACGTTGGCAGCCAAGTTGGTGTCTCTCGAGTCATGGCTAGACATAACTCATGAGGAGCAGACCATTGCTTTTATATCATTGATGATGAAAGAGTATTTCCATGGGGCTACAGATTTTGCTAATCCCCATACAATGGCATTGCTGGAGTCACTTTTCACAAACAACGAGGCACTCTAGGGAATAGGGATAGGTTGACCATGACCTTGATTGCAATAAACTCTTCCTAATTAGAGTTGCCAACTCCCATCAAGCTAGTCTAGAGAAAACGAACCTAATCAGGCCTCTGTTATTGGAGACCACTCTTGTACCACGGCTTCTAGGATTCCTCATGGGATGCTCAACACTCAAGTTCCAGCACCCATGATGAGGCGGGAGACAAGACACTGTCGATCACAAGTGTAAGTGAGTTGTAACGACTGTTTATTACATAAGGCTTCCATCTTGCAGGTTGTGATGCATCTATGTACTTGTGCATTTGGCTGACTCTTGAACTAGAACTTGGCATCTTTCCCAAGGATTTAAAAATAGAGGCACACAACAAGTTGGGATAATGAGAGAATATTTTGGTGCTATGACGGAACAAACATCGAATTTCAAGTGCATGTTGAGATGCCCTGAAGCATTTTCAGAGTTGAGAGTGGTTTTGGTAAGGCATTTGAGAGTCGGAGTTGGGGTGGAGGCGATTGGCATGGTGACTTTTTTTGATGTTTTCAGGTGTAGGCCCCCCAATTTCACATATTGTCCTAGTATTGGGAGTTGGAATTTATTTTCCTTCACTTTGGGATCCAATTATTGAGAAAATTGAAAGAAGATCGGCTCAGTGGAAATGTCAATAGTTTTATCTTGAGGACGTTACTTTGATTAAGACCACTTTATTTGGTTGTTTTTACTTAAGTCTATTATCAAATGACAAGTGGCAGATAGAGTTAGGATGACTTCAAAAGAATTTCTTATGGGAAGGTATGAGGCATGATTATCGTATGAAGTTAGTGGAGGTCAAATTGTTTTTTTCCTTTTCTTTTAGTCTATATATTGGTATTTTAAGATGATGAACCAACAACACACATTTAAAATAATTGGCTATGGGGATTTGGGGAATAACCAAAGGTATTTCATAACGGTAACGGTGGTTCTAACGACCATTGCTATTATTGTTTTGATACAAGTGTAGTTATGTTTTTTTTTTTTGAAAAACCTATTTTGGCCTCTTAACGGCTATAACAAGACCGTTATCGGTCAATTTTTCCATAATGGCTGCTATGGTCATTACAACCCTGTAATGCATAATGGTTACCACCATTACTATAATGTAATTGTTTTGGAATACCTTGGAAATAACATGATGCTCTATAGATGACAGTAAGAACGAGGGCATAAAGAGTAGATGTCAAATCATGAGTGTGATAGTTTGTAGAGGTAGACATTCTAAAGCATCGTGATCCCTTTCCAAATTGTTAGGGCCTATTTAGATAGCTGCAAATAGCGGTAAATGATGGTAAAAGCATAATGATGAGATGTGCTTATTGTTTGGAAGAGGCGGAATTTTACCTTAAAAACCGGGCAAAACATAATCTCTACTAAGCCAAAACTCTGGGGCCCCACCATGATTATGTGTTATATCAATGCTGTCCATTCATTTTTTAAGATAATTTTAGAGGCAGTGACAAAGCCCAAGTGGACTACACAACAAAAACTGTTGGGATTGAATGCCTACCAATGAAAACTTCTTGGGAGCTTCAAAAGTTTTGGATCAAGCTGATATTTGTGTTTTCCCTTCATCAATGTGTGTAACCTTATGAACAGGTTGGTAGTCAAATAGACATCATGGTGGGCCCTACGCAGGTTTCAACGGTTGGTGTCATTATTCTCACTGCATCATGTGGTGTGGTCCACTTGAGCTTTGGATTTGCCTCATTTTTGGCTCGTGCCCTAAAATGATGTAACAAAATGAATGGACGGCGTGGATAAAACACATACATCGTGGTAGGCCCCACAAAGTTTTGCCACGCAGACAGAGTACCGACGTGATGCAATCTGAGTCTCCTTTCAAAATTTGTACATGTCAACATCTTATTAGTTGGAAATACTGAAGTAATCGTTACTTATTTACCACCGTTTGCCGGTATTTATAGCTAACCAAATAGCTTGTTTAATTTGTCAAAATTATAGGTAATTAGCTGTAAGTAATGATTATGTATATGGGTATTTCCTGTAGTAAGATGTTGATAGGTACGGTCTCTAAAAGGAGACTCGGAGTTTGTGATGTTCTGGTGCCATGTCAACGTGGCAAAACTATGGGCCCCACCATGATGTATTTGTTTTATCCATGTCGTAAATTCATCTAGTCAGATCATGTTAGGGCATGAGCCCAAAAAGGGGCAGATCCAAAGCTCAAGTGGATCACACCATAGGAATTAGTGGGAATAATGACACCCATTGTTGAACTCGTTGTTTTATGTGGTGTGGTCCACTTGAGCTTTGGCTGTGCCTCATTTCTGGGCTCATGCCCTAAAATGATCTTAAAAAAAAAAATGAATGGATGGCGTGAATGTAACACATTCATCATGGTGGGGCCCACAAAATTTTGGCTTAAAGAAGGTTGAGTTTTGCACGTTTTTCGAGGTGACATTTCGCCTCTCTTTTAAACAGCAAGGACATTACATTATTATACTCACCACAGTTTATTGATATTTACACCTAACCAAACAGGCCCTAATGAATTTCAGAAAGGGTATACGGTAGATGTGGCAAATAGGGTTAGGCGTTGGGAAGACTTATGATAAGATCTTGAGCTACTAATTGTCACCCACACATTCATGAGAAATCTATTGGATGAAGAGATTGTTCAGCTTGTGGAGTTACTATCTAGGTTCAATGAAGTGCATGTCTTGTGGAATGTTGTTAACAAAGGAGTTGGGATTACCAACTAATGTTTTGGAACATGTCCATTTCAAGTTCTCCTATCTCTTGGAGGGCTCCTAGACCAAAGGTTTTGAATCAGAATTGTGTTTAAGATCCTAATTGATGATCACTTGAAAGAAATTAGGTCCAATGTGGAAAGTCCTTGAGAATTGCATTAAAGACTATTAACTGCTTGTGAATGGTGCCTGAAAAGCACGTGCGTTTAGAAGTGTGACGTTTGGCCTTGGGGAGTGCACTCACCAGATGAGTGTAATTTATCCGGCTGCCCAATAGCCATTCGCTGAATAAGAATATGGTAACATCCAAACCTTAGTCAATCAAAGTGGGAGTGGAGCAGGGATTGGTTGTTTATGATAAGTTACAAGTTTAGACATCTAAGAATCGTCTGTACAGTATGTATAGTCATATTTAAATTTTATATATATATAATATATATATATATATATATATATATATATATATATATATATATATATATTGTTTTCTTTATGAAAGGAGAAAGAGAAAGCATCATAAGCTACAAGGCTGGTCAACAAGGCTGCAAAAGAGGCCTGAGAAAAAAATAATTACAAATGCATTGGGAATTTGGGAACATAGTAGATAGAGCCCTCAAAAACTGGAAAATAATACTCCTGGTTGCATCAACAATGATGTTCTTGAAACAGTCTCCAGTGGGAGCCTAACCATTGCAAATGGCCTCTAACCAATTGGCTCTAATTAGAGAAATAGGAACACCAAATTTGCTCCAAACTAGAGATAAATTGCATATAAACCCAGTAATCGAATCCTTATATTTTAATTTGCCCAAAAATATTCTTTTGTTTCTCTCTAGCCAGAATAAGCATCTTTTTAGGCTCACGATCCAACATAATGCCTTGACCTTTGGAGGGGCTCGATTGGACCAAATCGCAGAATGCCATCTTATGCTTGGATTTTTATTAGGCGGCAATGCATTGGAAAAAGACCCAGTGAAAAAGTCCATATGCTTTGAGCGTCCACACGACCATCTGAGCCCAAGTCACCAATGTAGGACCTTTCTAGCATCAACATCACCTTGGAAAAACCATCAATCTCTTCGTCCTGGAGATGACGTTTGAATGTCGGGCCCTAGATGATTCGATTCACGATTCTATGAAGAAAACTTTCCACAACCAAATGCACCATAATGTTGCTTTTATAGATGCATCCTAAATTGTGCACCCAATCTTACCCCATGCACCATCCCACGATATTCCCACCAACCAAAGAACATATTGGATATATTGTTCGAACCACCCCAACTATTATGAAGCGTTGAAAAATTGAAGACCAAATATGAGAGTCAAATTGGTGAGGACATCCGAGCACCATATGGAGTATATCAAGGGAGGAGACGAGATGTGACCCACGCCCCAATTTCTCTATGTCTAGATGATCATTACATGGGGCTCAACTTCGGATTGTAGGTGTGTGGAAGACCTCACATCCATATTTGATGCATCATTGAAGACCCTACATTGGGGAGATGCATGTGGGATGCTTATTGGGAGCATAGAAATACGTTTTACACGTGGAGACACGTTTTTTCGCCTTAGCTAGGGGTTATTCTCCTTGCAATTTCTGGTGATTGGAATGGTGTGAAGCCATTAATCTCAATCCAGATGAGTTTTTTTCTCAATTCTATCTCTATCTCTATTTCTTTCAAATTTCCTTTTTATTTTCCACTTCTTTCAACCCACTTTTTTTTTTTTTTTTTTTAAAGATAACGAGAAATTCATTAAAGAAGAAAAAGGAGAGCAAACAACAAGCTCTGCCGAGATGGCAGAGATATCAAAAAAGAAGGGGAAGGAAAAATAGGGCTGTAAACCTAAGAAAAAAAAAAATCAAAACCCTTTAGAACCGAAATATTGGCAGCCCATTCAATAACAAGGGATTTAGCCCTGGACCCAATAGAGGAGACCGAAGAGTGGTAGTTGTTGAAGCATCTCTCATTACGTTCCTTCCAAGTCACCCACCAAATAGCCACTAAAGACATGCGCCAGACCAAGGAATGACACTTGCCCAACTTGATACCATGCCAGTACTCAGGCGTGGATAGCGGAAGCCGGAACACAACTTTAGCGTTGAAGCGAGACTGAAAATCCTCCCGGATCTTTGAAACAAAAGGGCAGTGAATAAGGAGGTGATCGACAGTTTCCTCATTTTTCATGCAGCATAGACAAATGTTGGGGAGTTACATGCCTTTTTTCTTCAAATTATCGATCGTGAGGATCCTATTTTTTGAAGTGAGCCAAACATAGCAAATAAATTTGGGAGGGATAGGATATTTCCAGATGAAAGCAGGGCCACGAGAGGCAACGGAGGGACGGGTTAGCAGCGCGTAGAGGGATTTAACCGAGAATTTACCAGACTTGTCAAAATTCCAAATAATCTTATCCGGTTCCGTGTGGTTGGGGGAAGCATTGGACAGAACTCTGAGAAGGTTGGCGTACTCAATTATCTCCCAATCGTGGAGGTCCCTGTGGCACGGGATGTTCCAGATAGCGCCTGAAGGAGAAACAGAATAGAAGTCGACGATTGGACTATCCTTGTTGACGGAGAGGCGATAGATCGATGGGAAACTGTACATTAGGCTCGAATCACCAATCCAGCAATCCTCCCAAAACCGGATGGAGTTACCCCTCCCCAAATCGAAGCTGACGTTGTTGATCACTAGATTTTTGGAGCTCAGAATACCTCTCCAGATGTGGGAAGCTTTGTAAGCCGAGGAGTCCTTCGTCCACCAGCCCCTCGTTGAGGTACCGTATTTGCCTTTAATAACACTACACCATAGAGCGTCAGATTTCGAGCCAAGTCTCCAAGTCCACTTCCCCAGAAGAGCTCTGTTCATGATCCTCAGACGTTTGACGCACGCGCCTCCTTGATAATGGCTGCACACTTCATTCCAGTCTAATAGGTGGAAGTTTTTCTGTTTTTCCTTACCACACCACAGAAAGTTTCTTCTCAGGTTCTCAATACGGCGAAGAACTGAGAGGGGGCACTTGAAGAGGGACATAAAGTAAAGCGGAATGTTGGATAAGGCTGCTTTGATGAGGGTGAGTCTCCCCCCCATAGATAGGAAGCGACATTTCCATCTGGCCAGCGATTTGTGGAATTTGTCGACGATCTTGTCCCACAAAGAAAGCGGGGGAGGGCCGTAAGCAAGAGGGAGGCCGACAAAAGAGGTTGGGAATTGTTCGTGAGGGCACCCGAAGTAGGCTGCATAGGATTGAAGATCGTGGTCCGACAGATTCACCCCAAAGATTTTGGATTTATCTAGATTAATTCTCTGCCCGGAGACTGTCTCAAAGCATTTAAGAGTAGTGTGGAGATTGGAAATGGCTTCCTGGTCGGCTTCAATCATAATAAGGGTGTCATCCGCAAATTGGATGTGGGAGATCGGTGTAGAGACCCCCGGCAAAGCTATACCGCTAAAAAGGCCAGCGCGCTGGCCATTTTGCAACATTTGAGAAAGAGCCTCGCCAATGAGGAGATAAAGAAGAGGGGATATGGGATCTCCCTGCCGCAGGCCTCTGGAAGTAGAGAAGAAACCTTTCGGGACGCCATTGAGAAGGACAGAAAAGTGAGCCGACTCAGTGCACGACTTAATCCAAGATCTCCACTTAGCTCCAAATCCCATACGAACCATCAGATATTGGAGAAATCCCCAATCGACGTGGTCATACGCTTTCTCGATGTCAAGCTTGCAGAACAGGCTTTTTGTTCTTGAGGAATGGCAGGAGTGGAGGGCTTCATTGACAATTAAGGCTCCGTCGATGATCTGTCTGTCCCGAATAAACGCATTCTGATTTTTGGAGATCAACTTCCCTATCACTGAGGCCAGCCTGTTAGCCAGAATTTTAGCGAGAATTTTGTACAGGCTACCGATCAAACTAATCGGTCTAAAATCCTTGAAGGAATCCGCGCCCGAAACTTTGGGGATGAGGGCGATGAAGGATGCCCCAATGCCCTTCGAGAGCTTTCCCCTAGAATGAAATTCATGAAGGAAATTCATGACGTCAGTACGAACCGTTTCCCAAAAGATTTGGAAGAAGCTGATGGTGAAGCCGTCAGGACCTGGCGCCTTATCACCCCCCAAGGCATCAATTGCCTGTTTAGTTTCCAGGTCCGTGAACGCAGCTTCCAAGAGATCGGCTTCAGATCTTTGCAGAGAGAAGAAAGCAATCCCGTCCAGGCGAGGCCTGATCCATCACTCCGAGGAGAGGACGGCTTTGAAATGGTCGACGGCCATTTTAGAAATGACATCCGGATCGTCAATCTGGGTCCCATCTTTGGAAATGCTGAGGATGGTCTTCGCCCGGGCCTTCATGTTGGCAAGGAAGTGGAAGTAATGAGTGTTTTTATCTCCTTCCAAAATCCATCTCGATCTCGACTTCAACCGCCAGGATAATTCATCTTCAAGAGATCTAGCCGAGATAGCTTGGATAAGTTGAATACGCCTAGAAAGGAAATCCGTGGAAAGAACAGTGTCATCAGCTATAAAATCCATAACTTCCAGCTCTTTGAAGAGAGCTTCTGTCTCCTTGTCGCACTGGCATAACTCAGCATTCTTCCACTCTTTGATCTTTTCCTTAATGAATCTTAGTTTGCATATGACCCTATGACCGGCGAAGCCTTCGAAATGGGAGGAGTTCCACCACTTAACAATTTTATCCCTGAATCCATGGATCCGGAGCCAAGCCGGGTTGAACTTGAATGGTCTAGGACCCCAGTTGATCTCGGGGTCAGATAACAGGATGGGACAATGATTAGAGGTCGTATGAGGGAGGGCGATCTGGATGGCAGTTGGGAAGGGATCGAACCATTCTGGAGAGAAGAGAAACCTGTCGATCCGAGATTGGATCTGCGATTTGTGGCCGTTGGTCCAGGTATATTTAGCACCTGTGAGGGGGAGGTTGACAAGCTGGTGATACTGTATCCAATCAGAGAACGAACGCATAGCAGGAGTGGATCTCCTATTGCGGGAATACTCTTCCTCGAACCTGATGACGTTGAAATCAAACTCTACAATATTCATTCCCAATTCTCATCCTTATCAAAACCCACTTTTCTTAACCCATCTCCACAATATTCATTCCCAACTCTCATCCTTATCAAAACCCACTTTTCTTAACCCATCTCCACAATATTCATTCCCAACTCTCATCCTTATCAAAACCCAATCCAGACCACATCAAACTCTAACCTAAACCAACACCTTTTCCCTCTGCCTGTGAACAATGCTGTGAATAGTGCCACGAACAATGATCTTCTCACTTCCATTCCTCTCCTCCTATTTTCCTAACTTTTAAACCCCAAGTTCCTAAATCTCCAATTCTAAAACCCTAAATCCCCAAACCCTTAACCTAATTCCCAATTAATCCAAACCTAGAAATACTTGACCCTTGATGGGCATATGTGAATCCCCTTGAATGTAGATCAATCCCTATGCTATAAATAAATGGAAGTCCCATCCTCCATTGTGCTTATTTCTCTTTGATCTATATTTTTGAGGATCCATACTGCAGGATTGTAGTTAGGTTTTGAATCTAAACATAGTTGCTTGCTTGAGTACCTTTTATATTTGTGGTAGATTTTTATATATATATATATATATATATTATATATATATATATATATATATAATATATATAGAGAGAGAGAGAGAGAGAGAGAGAGAGAGAGAGAGAGAGAGAGAGAGAGAGAGAGAGAGAGAGAGAGTCTTAGTCTCCTGCGCACCGTACTGCATGAGATATTTTACGCACCAACCAACACAAGTAAAAAGGATGGGCTGAGATTCGGCCCCACCATGATGCATTCATGAAATCCACCCCAATCATTAGGTCTGTGATAGAAATTTAGTAGTATATCTTAAAAATTAGGTAGATTCGTGATTCATATTGGTCACACCAAGTGAAACCGTTTGGATAGTTGGCATCCCGTACACTGTTTTTGCTCATGTGGCACACCAACATTATAAATGTGGCCGATATTTTATACCTATGACTAAATTATTGTCACACACATTATGGATGGAGCGGATTCAAATAAAAATCAAGGTGGGCCAACCCCTAGCCGACTCGGTAGTGGTTGGGACGAGTCAGAGACGTGGATTGCATGCCGACCCTGTCTGTAACTAACAACCTTGCTAGTTGTTGGTGCTAGTGGGCCAAACGATGGTGTATATATTTAATCCAAGTTGTCCATCCATTTTTCTAGCTCAATTTATGGCATGATCCCAAAAATGCATAAGATCCAAATTTAAAGTGGACCACATCACATGAAAATAGTGGTGATTAAACAGATTAAACGACCATCATTAAAATTTTTTAGGTATAGTTTATCTGCCATCCAACCTATTGATTAGGTCATAGACACTTGGATGAAGGAAAAACACAAATATTAGCTTGACCCAAAGCTTACTTTGGCCCAAAGAATTTTTAATGGTGGGCTTTCCAGCAATCTTTCTTGTGGCATTGTCCACTTGATATTTGGATCTGACTCATTTTTTTGGAACATGCCATACATTCAGCTGAAAAAATAGGTGGACGGCTTGGATTAAACACATACATCATTGTTGGGCCAACTAGCACCAACCAGCTGTTAGGTGGCTGATGGCCGTCACAACATCTAATCCACAACCTAGGACAATGTCCCAACCAATACTAGGTCAACTGGATGTGGGCCACCTTGACATGTATGTAAAATCCACTCCAACCATAATGGGTCAATATGATAATTTAGGGGTATTGATCCAACATCAGCCACATCTATAATTCTAGTGGGCCACATGAATGGAAACCGTGTAAGGAACACCCACTATCAAAATCACTTCACTTGGTGTGATCAACATAAATCAGGTATGGGTCTAATGTTTGGTCTTCATGAATTAACCTCTACGAGGCAATTAATGGATGAAGTGGATTTCACATAAACATCATGGTGAGCCTTGTAAAAATTCAAAGGTGGGCTTTTCCTCTCTTAATGTTTTCTATTTTGTGGCCTACTAAATCACAAATCAGCCATATTTTTTGCACCCTACAGTTCAATTGATATCATGGACTAAATTGTCGGAATGGATCACAGGAAAACATTATTGTGAGGCTCACTTACGACACACTTGTTTAAGTTGGTATGACTGGTGGTAATTTGGTGCGCAAAAGTTCTCCTGCGGTGCGGTGCGCAGGAGACCATTACTCTCTCTCTCTCTCTCTCTCTCTATATAATATAATATATATATATATATAATATATATATATATATATATATATATATATAATTATTGTTTCTCATTGATATGATATTCCATTGATTAATCTCATGACATTATTTTAGCCTAGTCTCACGTCTTGCATCACGAATGGGCAAGTGGATAAACTGACGAGGCCTGCATCTTCCGATTTGCACATAGAGCATCCTTCTGGGAAGGATTGGTCCTGTGCTTGAGGTGATCCAGATAAGCATCTTATTGAGTCAGATGATCCAACATAATGCCTTGACCTTTGGAGGGGCTTGGTTGGATCAAACTGCAGAATGCCATCTTACGCTTGGATTTTGATTAGGCGGCAATACATTGGTAAAAGACCCAACGAAAAAAGTCCATATGCTTCGAGCGTCCACTCTCGGCCATCTAAGCCCAAGTCACCAATGTAGGATCTTTCCAGCATCAACATCACCTTGGAAAAACCATCAATCTCTTCATCCTGGAGATGACGCTTGAACATCGGACCTTAGATGATTCGATTTGTAGTTCTCTGGAAAAAGCTTCCTCCCAATCATTTTTCCTCTTAGCGATCAAATATAGTGAAGGGAATATGGTACACAACACCCTCCCAAAACACCATCCATATTCCTCCCAATAACAGACCCTGGCCTCATCTCCCACCCTATAACTGATACTGTTCATGAAAACTGAGTATGCATCTGAGATGGTCTGCCAAGTGGACCATCCCTTTCTGTGGCTTGCAATATTGATGCCCCGGCTGTTCTCCAATACCCCATACTTAGCATAAGGATGTCCTTTAGAACAGGGACCTCACGAATGCATTGCATCTCTAATCATTAAATGTATGTTTTTATAGAGAGATCTTCTTATAATCTTTGTAAAAATATGATTGATCTTAAGATTGTTAAAATAATGGTGTTATAATATTATTAGTATTAAGCATGGATGGTTAGGTGATTACTTGGCAAGTTGTAGCAGTTAGGGCTGTAGGGGTTTGTTGTAGGTTTGTGCATTGTAGTGTAGCTTTGGGGCTTTTGTAATATAATCGAAAAAAAAAATTGAGAAGAGAGGGCTTTGTGTTTTGAGAGTGTTTGGATGCAAAGATGCATTCCATCTCTCTTGGATCCCCAAATCTTCCCTTATTTTGTCTTCCCCTTCTAGTTACAAAGCAAGGCTTCTTTGAACCTGCCGAATCTAGCAGTCCAGGTTCTATCAATGATTTCATGCGTTGAGACCCATATTGATTGCACTAAAATTGACGTGATTGCATGATCCACACTGGAGTGGGATGTGCACTTTTCAAATAGAATTGCTTCTTTCTAGTTGGTTTATACAAAATAACGGGGGTGTAATGTTTCGAATCAAATGAAAATATTGCAGTCTGTATGGATATTAGTATAGTACCCCTAAATTTGGTAATGTTTCCACTAGGATAATATGGCAAGCCCCACCTGCAAACTAATTTAAATTATTGTAAATTTATGAAGCTTTAGAAGTAATTTTATGAATCAAATGAAAAAATTTGTGCTGTGTGTGGACGAGTGCCCCTAAAATCGGAATATAGCTGCACGAAGTGTTAAGTGAAGCAGCGACAAATTTGTGTGCAGGAGCGGGGAAACATCTCTTTCAAAAGTATAAATAGGTAGGAAGCTGGAGCAGGAGTGAGTCTGAAGCAGGGATTCAAAGCAAGAGCGACGCCTAGTTAGAAGGATCCTGCAACTAAGATTTGGAGATGCGTTGTAGTATGACATTGTGGGAAGTTCCCCCTGCCAATTAATTTAAGAAATTCATCTACAGTGGGGGTGGTTAAACTCTCCCTAGTAGCAACGTGCCAGCTGGTCCCAAGCCCAATAGAGGGTCATGTAGGCAGTCAGTTACCAAACTTTTGCCAAGGAATCGTGAAAGATGACCCAAGTAACTAGGACAAGGCTTATGATAATGATGATCTGAGGTGACAGGTAGGTTGGCAATGGGTTGGGCTGGGCCAGGCCTTGAATGACCTGATTTTTAATTGAGTGTAAAATCAGGCTACTGTCTGGCTGGGTTAGCAATCGGGCCTTCAACTTCAGGCCCAAGCCACCCATGGGTCTGTTCCATGGCTCAAGGTGCTTTAAGAGAAAATTTTGCAAAGCCTAGGTCCTGGCCTGAACCAATTACCAATCAGGTCTCACAATCAGGCCCAGACAACCTGTATTGGGCCAGGACCCAATACCCAAGGGGTCAAACCGGTCAATCTTAGTGGCAAGTATTTATGCTGTACTAGGTTGTGTATTACTTAACGTCTCATGTGGTATTACTTGTAAGTACTTCGAAAGTAGAATATTCACAGGATAGCTTTTCAAGTTTCCATTTTTTGTCACTAGTAAGTTTTGTTTTGGATATGATTCGTATGACCTCCTGTGTACTTTCTGTGCATGACTGCACAAGCAAATGCATCAAAACTATAACATTGGTGGGAGCAGGAAAGGAAGCTCTGGAAAATTCTGGTGAGTCATTTAGAGAAGAGATTGAATGTCTGTAGGAACTACTATTTCCTCTTGAGGAATTAGGAACTAATCAGTCTTCCTTTTTGATATTTGTTGGAGTATATGAAAAGAGTGAAAAAAATGCATTTCTCGATAATGACATTGAGCTGATTTGAAGGTTGTTGAGAGTCCAGCTTGATAAAGTGGCTCTTATTGGGCATGAGATTCATGGGTTGCCTTGAATGAATTCATTTCAGTTGGGAGATCTCATCACCAATTCCAAGTTGTGGAGGCCAAAGAGGTCCCATGGTTACTTAATGTCTAGTGGAAATTGGATATTGATGGTTCTTGTATTGGTAACCCGAGTTTTGCTGGTGTTTGAGTTTCATGATGATAATGGCCCAATTCGCTTCTTTCTCCGCTCTTGCCTGGTTGGGGGATTCATTGAACACCATGCTAAGACCCTTAGGGCTTGTTTGGAATGCGGGATTAAATGGTATTGAATTGCATTATGTGGAATTAACACCATTATTACACAATGATTATATTTTTGGAAGTACTGTGGTATTTCGACTGTCTAATCCCATGTTTGGTATCAAATTCTTCCTTTGGGAAAAACACTATATTAAGTGAAACATGTGTTTGGTGGACCGTGGAATACTAATCAATGGACCAAATTTCATATCTGATGCCAGCCAATAGTATGCATAAGCAACTCGATTGACACGTGTAAAGGGCGCAACTAGATGTATGGCATAGATAAAGCACATATGCATCAACGTGGGCCCCCCAGATGTAGTGGATTTCGAAATCCACTATATCTCTTGTTGGGACTAGATGGTATGATACTTAGATTAATAAAATCCTTCCCATTGTTTCGAAACGCTAGATGGAATTTACATTGGATCAAATGCCCATACCAACTAATCCCACGTTCCAAATAGGTTGGATAGCTTGGATCCACGAGGAAAAGAGAGCGTTGCCCTTCATGGGATGTTTGCTCCTGAATGTATAGCCAACAATTCAGAAATTCCTCAAAGTAATTGTTAGCCTCATCCTCAACGTTATTTCTTTGCCACAAGATACAAGATGACCGTAGTCCTTTCCATGTGGGAAGACTCGCCCGTTTTTTATTGTTTAGAGGAATGGTTCCAAATATGGAATCTTCCTTTGGAATTCTGGATACGTGAAATTTTAGTGGCAGTGGGATCTTGTGCTGGGGAAATTGGTCGCAATTGATCCCTTGACAAGAGGGTGTGAGATGTCGCAGTTTTCTCTAAAAAGGAAGAAATTAGACCTGATGTTGGAGAATATATTCATCCGAATCGGAGAGGCTGGGATCACAGTAAGAATAACGTGAGAAGCAGGAATATGTTTGGAAAGTGGGGATCCAATAGGCGATATCGATGGCGAGGATACAAGGGTGGTGAAGGAGGGTTGAGGCGCCATGGCGGAAAGTGTGGAAGAGGAAAAAGGAACACATTTTTGGTGCTCTTGCGATCCACCATAAGGGAAAAGGATGATGTGTGAGTAGCCGATTCAACGGGAGGAGGTAGGTGGGAGGGAATGAGAAGAGACGTCGATGCGTCTCCTTGGGCAGCCTTTGAATTAATGCTGGGGTGGTCTAAGACGACCGTGGCAGAGACAGGTGGCTGATAGAGGAGTTGTGAATGAGAGACACATGGCGGTGGCGACAACTCTCGCAATGGAAACGTGGATGGGAATGCAGACACATGTGAGGGAATAGAGACAGGCTTCATGGTGTCTTAGGAGAAAGTAACATGTGGCATGGGAGAAAAAGACAAATATGAAAGGTTAATCCCATGAGGATTACAAGGCATGCATGTGGATTTTGTTTCTCTCGGCATGTTTGAGGGAGATAGTTGACCAGACTTTGTCATCTATCAATGGGAGAATTTCTAGAAACCGAAGGCCAATGGGTGATGAGAGACGGAGACAACAAAGAGGTGCTGTTAGAGGGATATACTTTGGGTTGCAATCTATTCTGCATCCATTGCATGGTAGTTACAAGGGGCTGCAAAGAGGAAGGGGAAGAGACTCAGTTTGGCAATTCAACAGTTTGTGGGGAAATGGCAATAGTAGTTTATGATGTGAGGAGTTTAATGCTAGGCAAAGAGTGGACGAAGAAAGCTGCGGAAGATAGATATGTTGGAGGGGTCGAGGATAAGTCAAAAGTGCTAGTCACGCTAGAGCCAGATGCGGCAACGATAGCAGTTCCGGAAGACCCGTTACTAATCGTAGCAGAGGAAGGGGCTGTCACAGAGTGGAATAATGACAGGTTAGTATCAGATGATTGTTTTATTGCAGTAAAAAAGAGGGAGAATATCAATATGGCTAGGCGAATGAAATGGATAAAGGATGCAATAGGGCAAGTGGGGTGGCTAGCGGGAGTTTCTTTTGGCGACAATGATGATGATTTCATAGCTCAATTCCAATTTGTTGTGGAAAGGGGGATGCAGAAAATGGAGGACTGCTGGAAAGGGAACTTCTCCATCTCAGTGTTGTTAAAAGAAATTACGATATGTTTTCACTGGGTATTTTCAGTGGTCTATGGTATGAACAATCTGATCACAATTTTGGGCAAGAACTAGATGATTGTCAAAATAGGTGGTGCGTTGGTGGTGACTTAATGTTGTTAGGTTTTCGTTTGAGAAATCATTTGGAGGACGCAATTGTTGAAGTATGAAAGAGTTTTCTAGTCGGATAGTAAGAAATGAAATGGACTTATTGATGGAGGAGGTGAAATACATTTGGACAAACAGGCAAGAAAAGATAATAAAATCCAAGCTAGACTGATTTATTATCTCTACAAAGTGGACTGACAAGTATCTTGTCGTTCTTCAAAGAGGCCTTTTGAGGCCAGTGTTCGATCACCATCCTGTTGCATTGGAAGTGGATGAGGAAAATTGGGGCCCGTGTCCTTTCAGAAGCTAGCATGGCTAAAGGTACAAGGTTTTCAAAGATGATAAAAGAATGGTGGATATCATTCTCGGTAGAAGGTTTTGCAGGTTTCGTTTTGTTTAAAAAACTCAAGCTTCTAAAAGCAAAGATCAATTTTTGGAAGGAGGTTGTTGGGAACTAGGGAGCAGAAATGGACTCTTTATTGTGCGACATCCAGGCCTTAGACATCAAGGAGGAAAGCTTGGAATTATTGGAAGAGGATATTAGGGAGTCTTATAATGCAATGTATAATGCTCGGCTAAGGGAGGAGGAAATTAAATGGAAGCATCGGTTAATGGAGATTTAGCTGAAGATGGGGATAAGAATACGAAGCTTTTCCACGCAATGGCCAGTGCTAGTAATGCAGGGGCATTTTCACACTGGGCTCGAGTGGGGTAGGGGCACACTCGGGGTGGGTGCGGCCCACGGAGGAAGTCTCGTGTTCGAGACTCCTCACCGGGGGTGATTAATGCGCATTTCACACCGGGCTCGAATGGGGTAGCCCGTGTGATGCGGGGACACACTCGGGGTGGGCGGCCCATGTGATTTGGGGCCCACAAAGGGGGTTCGGCCGAGGTCCTAACCCATGCGATGTGGGGCCTGGGCTATGAGATAAAGGGATTAATTCGTCATACGCTAACAGTTCGAGCTTTTAGAGCAAGTGGTTAATTGTCCTGCATCAGCTAGTGCTAGAATCAACAAGATTACAAGTATGGTGGTGGATCGGGAAAGGGTAGAAGATAAGTCAAAGGTGTGTTCATCGATAATGAATTTCTATAAAAATTTGCTCATCAGGGAAGTTTGGGAAAGGCCAACGCTTGGTAATCTGCATGTTGATTGAATTCCAATGGAAGAGGCATACTCTTTCGAATAACCGTTTATTGAAGAAGAGGAGATCAAAGTGACAATTGAAGAGTTTGGCAGTGATAAGGCAACTGTACTGGATGGATTCTCGATTGCTTTCTATCAGAAGTTTTGGGACACAGTAAAAATGACTTGGTGGGGGCTTCATTAATGAATTTCATGGCAATGGCCGACTTGTGACAGAATTAGGTGCGACATTTACTATCCTCATTATGAAAAAAGGTGTGGCCTGTGGAGGGCTTGAGGGAATTTAGACCGATCAATTTATTAGGACCCTATAAAATTCTAGTGAATATCATGGCATCCAGAATTTGGCTAGTCCTGGCAGGCGTGATATTGAAAACTCAAGGGGCATTTGTGGTCGGGAGAAGATTTCGAATGGCACACTAATTGCACACACATGTATCAATTCTTGCCATAGGGAAGGGGAAAAAGTAGTAAAGCTAGATATAGAAAAGGCGTATGACCATGTGGATTGGGAATTTCTTGACTACATGTTGAGTCTTTGGGCTGTGGACAAAAATGGAGGCAAGGATGCAAGCTTGTGTCAAATTGGCCGTGTTCTTGGTTTTGGTGATTGAGTCCTCAAAAGGGTTCTTTGCAGCATCTAGATGCGTTTGAAGGGGGATCTACTCTCCCCATATCTGTTTGTGGTGGTGGTAGAGGATTTAAGTATGATGCTAGACGAAGGTTTGGATGTGGGTCTAATCGAGGGTTTCAGGGTGGATAAGTATGAAATTTCATTCAAGTAGCCCATCTTCAATATGCAGACAATATGATTCTTTTCTGTGAGGCAGATGAAAGCAAAGTGGACAATTTAAGGAAGTCATTATATTCTTCTAAGCGGTATTGGGTTTGTAGGTGAATATTTTCAAGAGTGAGCTGTTGGGAATTGGCCTATTGAAGGGGAAGTAGACAAGTTTGCAGGAATTTTTTGGGAGGAGAGCGGGCTTATTTCTTTCTTCCTATCTTGGGCTCCCTTTATGTATAGGTAAGCTGGCTAAACATTTATGGGATAAAGGTGTAGAGAGATTTGAAGGTAAGCCTGCGAGATGGAAATGTAGGTACCTCTCCTTGGGAGGAAGATTGAGGCTAATAAAGGGGTGATGTCCAACCTTTCAGTCTATTTCATGTCACTGTTCAGACATCCAAAATCTGTATTGGACAAGCTGGAAATGAATCTTGCCTTGCTAGGGAAGTGGATTTGGAGGTTTGGATAAAAACAAAGATCATTATGGAGAGAGTTGCTACAAAGGAAGTATGGGTTGCTGGATGTGTGCTCAAAGGCCTCATCTCTTTATAGGGCTTCCGCAATGTGGAGAGCTGTGGCTTTGCGGTGATCGAAGTTTATGGAGGCTTGTGGACTATGCGTTGGGAGGTGGTGAAAATAATACGATTCTAGGAGGATGTTTGGCTTGGTTAAAAAGCATTAGAGGAAGAATTCTCAAGGTTAGCTAGAATTGCTGTGGAGGCAAATATAGCGATGGCTCGATGTTTTCCCTTTTTAGGTCATGAAGTGATTTGGGGTCCCCTTTATCGCAAGAATTTGTCAGATGAGGAGATGGAAGATTTGATAAGGCTTTTGGAGCTATTGTGCTATGTGACGATGGTGGGATGTAAGGATGAGATGGTATGGAACAAAGAAGTCTAGGCGCTTTTCAGTAAAATCTTTTATAGGTACTAATGTGGGTTTCCAATGGGAAGCCAATTTTGTCCTGCAACTTTGGTGTGGCACTATGGTTCCCTTCCCAAGGTTGAGGCTTTCGTGTGGCTTGTGGAAAGGAACATGGTGCTTACGGTTGACAATCTTCACAAGAGAAGGATGGTTCTCCTGAACATGTGTGATGTGCAAGCAAAGTCAGGAGATCGTTGATCACCTCTTCATCCATTGTCCCTTTGCCAAAGGAGTTTGGGATAGGTTTTTCAACCTATTTGGGATGTCATGGGTTATGCCGGGCTCAATGGAAAATTTTCTGTTAGAAGCATGGGGGAGGTGTGGTAAAGGCTGGTAAGGCAATTTGGAAATTGACAACGTTGGCTGGAATTTGGTTGCTATGGCAAGAGAGGAATAAGTGATATTTTAGGAACCAATGGGGGTGGGTCTCAGAGGCATTTTATAGGGCTAAATTAAATGTAATGGGATGGGCTAGAGCTTCACGGTCTGATTTGTAATTCTTTTGGCTTTGGCCCTTTTCAAGAAATTGTCAAATTCCCAAAAGAGAAAGTAAAAAAAAAGAAGAAGAGAGAGTAAATAATCATTACATTTTCCATGATCTTCCATATTTCTTGGCTATCTGAACAGGCCCTTAGAGAAGTCTTTTAACGTTTTTTTGAAAAAATTAAATAAATTAAAAAAGGAAGAAGGGCTGCTAATTGTCGAATGGGACTCTAGGAATGTCATCTCTTGTGCTTCTCAGGATATTTGGATCCATGATCCTCATCTTTCATCTTTGATGAGATTCGCAACACTGCTTCGAGGCTAAAACATTCCATCTGCCGATGTAAAGGGTGGCTAATGATTTGCCCATAGGTTGGCTGAAGAGGGTTTTCTTGTTTATATTTGGCTGAAGAGGCTAAAACATTCCGTCTACCCTTTATATTGAGAGTTCCTTCCCTTTTCCTCGTCCCCCCCCCCCCCCCGCTCTCTCTCTCTCTCTCTCTCTCTCTCTCTCTCTCTCTCGTGCTGGATCCTTGCCCTTCAGTACAATCTCTGTTGTTGACTAGGAAGGAGCCTAGCGATGTCATAGGACTCTGGAGCTTACTGTTCTTTTCCGCATTACTTCTTCATCCCCTCCCAATCACTTCCTCAATTGTCCTTGCCATGTAATTCTGCAGGCTACTTCCCTATCATGTGGTTGCTGACTACGAAGCGGAAGAGGATGACAGGATCCTTGATTCTGATACAACAGGCCAGATGCCCTCGCGCTCTCAGCAGTGGGACCACACCATCCTCACCAAGGTTGCAGAGTTCACTGCCACATTTGAGAAACAGGTCCTGGCCTTCAATATTATATCCCGCAAGCGGGCCCTGGGAGAGTTCCGGTCGGAGGAGAAGCTGATGATTGAGCAGGCCCTCCTGCAGGAGGAGAAGCAGGCACTGTTAGAGCTGAGGGCGGAGATTGAATCCAGAGAGAAGGCAGGGCGTGAGGCAGCGGAGGCTAAGATGCGGATGGCAATGGTTCAGGCTGAGCAGGCACGAGCAGAGGCGCAGGCCCATGCTGAGATGATCGCACGCGTGCCAGTGAGGGGGAGCACTGTTGGGTCCCAAGCAGATGAGGGGGCGGGCCATGACATGGCGACGCAAGAGCAGGGGGTGAACATGGATGAGATACTTCATGGGTGGGGTGGCGGTGGTCAGAGGGAAGATGAGGAGCCATCTGAGGATTTCTTGAATGATGAGAACGAACCTGAAAATGGGGAGGCAGGCATGCAAGATGAGTGGCGGGAAGTGGGGGAACTTGATTTGAACACGAGGTGAAACCGTGATGGATGATGGGTAGGCGAATTTGGGCGTTAGCATGGATGTATGCATGCATGATGGCCTTTTTTGTTTTAGCATTTGTATCGACTGGCATAATGAAATGCATCATATTCAATTTCGATGGGTGCTATCAATGTAGATCCTTTTTTTTTTTTTTCCCTTCTTATTTTCTTTTTAAATACAAGAGTTAGTCTGATTACAGTGGTGGCATGACTGTACTTTTGATCTATATTTGCCAGGCTTCAGTTCATACTGGTGGGGCCTATGGCTTAGTGATCTAGAAATGCTGATCTCTGATTGATGCAGATGTGGATGGACCGTGTCCTAGATTGGGAGATCATGAGCATCCATCTATTCTTTTGGCCTTTTCTCCATGGAATGTGGACACATGAATATTTTCTATTGAGCTTTGCTTAGCCCGACATGCTGTGTGCAAGCCAGCTCATGTACATGCCATGCGACACGTGTGCTTGCATACCACATTGGTACAAAATTCAATCCAATCATCTGGATGTGATGCCCTTGCCCAAGAATCAGGTGGGTGCACTTGTTAGGTGGGCCAAAGTTGACAAAACAATGTAAGGTTGATTTTTTTTTTTTGATGAAGTTTTCTTACTTGTCCAACTCTTTCTAACACTGGCCCGCCAGGGGAACAGACCAGATTTATTTTTGGGCAAGGACATCAACATGGTAATAACCACCTGATGGACAGCTTGGATACTGCACCTGTCGCCAAGCCGGCAGATATGCTGGCGTGGACATGAGCTGCATTGGACACTTGTGGTCTTATCAAAGCTCTTTATTACTAGCTATTATTTTCCCTCAACCATCTTCTACTGATTGAAGATTGGGATTTTCCTATCAGGTGGGCTACTGTTTACTCGACCAATCCAATCTTTGGTCGTCATTCTCGTGGCATATGGACCATTTGATCTTTTCTGCTTATTTCTGATAATCTATCTCTGGGCCACTGTGGTCATCCCATCGAGCAGGTTTTCTTGGTTCTCTCTCCATCCGCTGTATGAAAGTCTTTCAACAGGCCAGATCTGGAATTTGTTCAGGCTTATTTAGGATTTTGGATGGTGTCTTGCCTATTCAAAATTAAAAAAAAAAAAAAAAAAAAAAAAAAAAAAAAAAAAAAAAAAAAAAAAAACCTGGCTCATGAATAACAATCCTTGCAGGTCCACCATTTTAATGCTCATGATCACTTAAGGACGACCCCCCACTTCAAGAAACTCCAGCATCACCATATCGCATGTAGATTCTTCATATCATCGTGAACCTGCCTCCAAAGCAATGGAAATGGAAAGCCTATTCCTTTAAAAGTAAAATAGAGAAGAAACAGAACCTTGTTTCAGATGAAAGTTTATTGTGGCTGAGCCATGGTTAAAAGACTCGGACAGACCTTGACCGACTCGTTTGGTGTCGAGTCAAGTTGGGACTCACCCAAGTCAGGGTTGAATAGGCCCAGATGACTTGTGGTATCGCACCGGATTGGGTCCTATCAAATCCCAAGTTTTACTTAGACCAGTCCATGAGTCTTAAAAGCCATGGGCCGAGCATAATATCAAGATACCCAAAGAGGCTGTGTTGGCCCAGTGGAACTGTGGACCAACCCAACCATTGCCACCCATATAACGAACAGCCTAGATTTCATAGCACAATTGTCGCCCTACAAATGAATGGACCAGAAGACACCCTACTAATGAAAAGCCCAGATCTAGTATCTGAATCACGACCCTAATGATGAACGGCCCAGATTACATGTAGGACACTAGTAAGTTCCATATGTGTACATTTTATTATCTTACCAAACCAAGACAACATTTAAAAACAAGCCCATAAAAATAAACTGTATTCCTCCAAAACTTGTAATTCTAGTGACAAAACATCCCAAATCTTTGATTATTGAACTCAAGAACAATTAATTTGGGAGCTAATAGGAACCAACTCAGCTTGAGTTTCCCATGCATGTTTGAACTTGATCATGGCCCCAAAATAAATGGGCTGCCCGTCGTTGACGATGCACTTCTGCCCATCTTGTCTGAAGACCGCAGGGTCCACCTTCTCAATGGTATTAAATCCGCCACATTGCACTTTCACAGCCGTCTGTGAACACACGCATTGGTTGGTCACCTCCACCTGATACTCAGGTGCCCCAGTGATAATTTCTCCGGCCGCTGTCTGACTGATGGTTATGTTCGACAAAACGCATGGTTGGCATAGCCCTGTAACAAAAATCAAATAAAAACAATTACAATGTTTATTAATTGTCTTTAGGGTGTGTTTGGTTGCACAAAATATCATGAAAAATCATGATTTATCAGTCTTATCTGGTGCAGAATTTCATGATATCTCATGAACCTTGGGGCAACCAAACTCACCTTTAGTAAGAAAATCGAATACAAATAATCAATATGAGAAACTGATCCTATACACAAGTCATGTATAAACCATCTCTACAATCCAATCAGATGCATCAAACAAGCCACATTTTGGATGGGCCATTGCCAAAAAAAAAAAAAAAAACATCAATGCTAAATAAATGTTTAAGATCTAACGACAGCCCACATACTTGTCAATATATGTTGTTAAGCTAATACGAAAATCATAAAGACTAATGTGAAAGGTACTTGCAAGAGTGGGGTTTCAAATCATGCTCTTGCCACATGCACAATGTATCAAGTGAGAATCCATTCGGTCATCAGGTGGGGCACCATAAATCAAAGCGGTCTGATTGATTGGCATGAGTGTCACACAATGCATGACAAGATATGTATGAATAAAAAGGGCTGATCATATATTTCTGGATCACCACAACACTAACAAAATGGGGCCACTAGATGCATAAAAAAATATGGATGGCTAAAAAGAGCTGATCGATGGTCCACCCGCTCGCAACAAACATGCATAACCAACTTGATAATAATATATTTCCACATCACCACAACACTAACAAAATGGGGCCACAGGATGCATAAAAAAATATTAATGGTTATAAAGGGCTGATCTATGGTCCACTAGCAACAAACATGCATGGCCAACCTGATGATCATAAATCACCACAATGCTAATAAAATGGGGCCACATGATGCATGAAAATTATAAATGGTTAAAAATGGTTGATCGATGGTCTGCCGCTCCGCCGCTTGCAATAAACATGTGTGACCAACTTGATGATCATATATTTCCATATCACCATAACACTAACAAAATGGGGGCCATAGGATGCATAAAAAATATGGATGGTTATAAAGGGCTGATCGATGGTCCAATAGCAACAAACATGCATGACCAACCTGATGATCATAAATCACTACAACGCGAACAAAATGGGGCCACATGATGCATGAAAATATGAATGATTAAAAATGATTGATCAATGGTCCGCTGCTCGCAACAAACATGCATGACCAACTAGATAATCATATATTTCCAGATCACCACAACACTAACAAAATGGGGCCACTGGATGCATGAAAAAAAATATGGATGGTTAAAAAGAGCTGATTGATGGTCCGACCGCTCGCAACAAACATGCATAACCAACTTGATAATCATATGTTTCCAGATCACCACAACATTAACAAAACGGGGCCACAGGATGCATAAAAAATATGAATGGTTACAAAGGGTTGATCGATGGTCACTAGCAACAAACATGCATGACCAACCTGATGATCGTAGATCACCACAACGCTAATAAAATGAGGCCATATGATGCATGAAAATTTTGAACGATTAAAAATGATTGATCAATGGTCCGCCGCTCACAACAAACATGCATGATGGTTATAAAGGGCTGATCGATGGTCCACTAGCAACAAATATACATGACCAACCTGATAATCATAGATCAGACAATGCTAACAAAATGGGGCCACATGATGCATGAAAAATATGAATTTTTAAAAATGGCTGATCCATGGTCCGCTCACAACAAACATGCATGACCAACCTGATGATCATATATTTCCAGATCACCACAACACTAATAAAATGGTGCCACAGGATGCATGTCCCAGATTTCACAAAACCACATTGGACCATGTTGCAAGTGGGACCCAAAGTACCACTCTAGCAAGTATGCTTTGCCTAAAGTTACCTTTTTCAAAGATGGAGAATATGAGGGAAGCAAAGAAGAAAAGCTTGATGAGAGTTTCCATTGCTAAAAGTGTGTGTTTTTGGGGTTTCTGAGAGAAAACATAAGAATTTATATTTTATAGAGAGGAAATGAGGTCTGTTTCAAGCCATTAATAGCAATTTGCTCCTTTAAACATGTGCAATTGGCAGTCCAATGCATGCGTTTGGAGAATCTGATAATTAGGTTTGGTAAGCCTCACATGCACGCACACAGCAATCTAGCCACTCTAGTGCCACTGTGGCATACCAGAGCAAGATCCAAGCCGTCCATCAGATGGTTCTGCAAAAAACAAGCTGTTCCATTCTTTAGGTGGGCCATAATGTTTGAAAGGCATGATGTCTTAGAAAAACTTCACCAAGTTTTTTTTTTTTTCCCTTCCTTTTCTGGCCATCCATTTGTTTCTTGAACTGTGACCAACCTGTCAAATGAACCGGCCTGATTTTTTGGCCGAAGGCATCTTTCAGTGTGAACCCATATAATGGATGGCTTGGATCTTGCACCTGTCTATGATGGCACCCATTGCAGCATGCAGATGGGTTGCCTTGTAGTGCATGGGCTTAGCAAAGCTCTGCAAGTAATTAAATGGGCTATAAACATGATTGGGAAAAGGGGGATTTTGTGATTAATTGCAAATTTGGGTGGTATACCTGGGACCCATGGATCCAGACCATTGATTTATTTTTTATGTCCCAACATGGATGGACCATGCCCCAAAATTCTCCTAGATGGGAAAATCTTAACCTCTTGATTTGTGGGCGGCAGATAGACGGTTAAAAAGAGAGGTAAAACAACAGTCGACAGTCAACTGGAAACAAGTCCTAGTACCGATTGATGGATCTTCCAATGCAGGAGATCCTTGTGACTTGATCCATCCACAGTGGGATGCACCAGACCAATGGCCTGGATCAATGAACATGGGCCCCACTTAAGGGGGGGATTCCTTTCTTTAATGGTGTGTATCTTCATGGTCTCCTTGTCATTTGAGATTTTGGTGAGCATGATCTGTTTGGCACACGTGCCAATGAAGCACATATGCCTGAGATCCTGTGTATTCATCAGATGGGGCACACATGTGCCAATAATATTTTGGCCAGGGAGTTTTCAACCTGAGGAATGGGCAGAATCTTACACACATGTGCCACATGGAGCGTGTGCTGCGAAGACTTTTCATGTGGAGGAATTATAAGTGTACCAAGCCTTCTAAATGTATAATTTGTGGAGGTCCCAGGTACATATGGGCCCCATGGTTCAATGATTCAAGATTCCAAACTGTTTTATGTGATGGGTGACGTCCCATGTGGATGGGAAGATACCCAAAAATCTCACATAAAGATCTAACCTTTCCATCTTTGGGCTATTTTCTGTTGAATTTGGACCGCTGCGGTATTTCTCTTGTCAACCGTCTACTTGTAGGCCACCGATCAAAGGGCTGGGATCTGCCCGTCCGTTGTCAGGCCTACCAGAGCAATGGCCTGATCACTGAACCATGGACACCACATGTATGGTATCATGCGCCGACAAACCGTACATTTTTTAAAACACACGCACACACACCGCCACACACTCACTCCGTAGTAGGATTTCACCACCTATGGGTACTCGAACCCTTGACCAGGTGTTGAAACTCCTAAGAATCTACCACCGGAGCAAGAGCAAGGACCCGACAAACCGTACATTTGATGAGGCTCATGACTCAGTACTTGTTGCAGTGAAACAGAGTAGAGAGAAAGATCAAACAGGGATGAGATGCAGGCCCCACCAAATCCCAATCGCCAGATGAGAATTCAGAGTAGGCGTGTCCCGCATGTCATCACATCACTTACCGTGAGACTGCTCTTAGCGCGACTATTAAAGTCCCTGTGATCAGCAGCATGCATGATAATCCAGATAGTCCGTCCAGTGGACCCACCATTAATTAGTCAGGGCCTGAAAAATATTTAACAGTCATAATCCATACCATTTGATCAGTTCTCCGCAGATCATGGTGTGCCGTAAAGGCCGTTACGTAAAGATAACAGTGGCAACCGTTACACATTATGGGGTCATAACGGCCGTAACAGCCGTTATGAAAAAAAAAAAAACCTATAATGGTGGTCCATAGATCATGTTGGTCAAACTTGCATGAACCCTGTTTCCTATCTAGGCCATGATTTTATGTTCTATCACATATATTAGTTATAACTCACATGTATATGTACTGCATATAAGGTTGGGTTTGGGTTGCCCAAGGCCTACCCAACAATCCAACTCGGGTTGGGTTGAGGACTTTCAACCCAATCCCAACTATCAACCTCGACCCAACATGACCCAAAGTTTGGGTTGAGCTGATCCAACCCAAGTTGCACCCCCAGCCCGAACATAGGCGGGGGCTATGCATATAAGAAAAAGAAATAGCCAGTTAAAAAATTTAACAAATGCTCCACATCCGATTCACGAGAGTAGCTCATCTAATAACCAGACCAGCCAGATTTTTGGGTTATGGAACATACACAGTGGGGGCCAGCTGATGAACAGCCTGGATCTCACATGGACATGCCAAAATAGCACATGTAGGGAGAGTGGGATTCAAGATCCTACTTCCACAATTAGTAGCATCAGCAGGGCTCACCAAACAGACAGTAATATGAAAAACAACTGCGAGCATCGACATGAATCTATGAAATAGTGAAAGCAAATAGATTAGAGCGAATCACCTGTATTCATCATCCATCTGGCATCTGATTTTGCTACCTTTAATCAAGATTCGGCATGCACATTGTACATGTTTGCTTGGCCATCACCATTCGAACGATTCTTTGCATAAATCAACCCACAGGTCATCTTCAGAAGCTAGGCCCCGTTCCTTCATCTTATGAAGCAATTGCAGAACAGGCTCTGGCTTTGATGAAGAAGAAAGGGATGCTACGAGTTCGCTTGTTATTGCACCTGATTTCAGAGGGGAAGTATCTTGGATCCATTTGATGTGTTCAATGGCCATATCAATCTCTCCAGCCTCGGCAAGGCTCTTGAGCAGAACAATGTGTGATCTGAAGCTGTCTATATTAGAAGGGGCGAGCCCACACATGACTTTCAAAGCTGCAATGAAATTACCTGTTTGGAGCAAACAGGCTGCACTAATAAGACATTGCCAGAAACCAAAATGGATATTTTTTGTCACAATAACAAAAACCTTTGTGTAGATAAAGGGTTACAGTGTGTTTGGGAGACACTGAAAAGCCATTGCAGTTCTTTTTTGTCTGGCAGGCGTGAAAAGAAGTATCAGCGTCGGTTGGAAATCCGACCCACGGTTCAAATTCAATCATCTGCTGGAGCCCATCTGAACATCAACAGCCTTGATTTTTCAGTGGAGGCATGGTCACGTGAGGGCGCTTCAGCTGGATGGTTTGCATCCCTCACAAGCATGACACATTCACATGTATGTGGTGCGGCTTTAAATCACTGCCTCCCAGAAGCATTTTTGTGCACAGCTCCTCGAGAGCTCTTTTAGCTCACATGTCAATCCATTTGGCAGAGATGACAATTTTTTTATATAAGTAGGTGGTATCCAAACAGGCCCTTAGGTTGTGTGGGATGCACTATTGAACTGAATTTTGCAGTGACTAGCTCAATAGAGAGGAAATGATCAAATTGTAGTAACCTTCTTAAGTATTCATAATGAGGAAGTAGCCCTCAAATTGCAATTGTATTCCTTTCAAGTCCATCTTGAAAGTAACATAATTGCAATTTTGAGCCTAGTATGTGACTGTATGTCAATACGGGTATTGATAAGGTAATTGCAATTTGGTCCTTTCCACATTCTTTAACCAATTCCAGAAAATCAATTCAATAACAACTAAAAGCAGCCTTAGGCTTCTTTCTTTTTCTTTTTTTTAGCATATGAGGCTTTCCTCTTCTTGTTCGTTGAAGATGGCGGGTTAATTTGTGAGTGATGAGAGCATTGTATTTACTCTCTTGGTCATTTCCATGGTATTAAAAACAGTTACCTTATGGCCATATCTACTGTTATGTACATGAAACGGTCACCCCCCGCCACGATATGGGGGTTTGAATCTGTCCATTATGAAAAAAGGGGGTCGTATTGGCTGATACGAGCTGATACAGCCATAAAAGGGCCCATTATGAAAGGTTTTATTCTCAATTTTAATCTAACTTTTCCACTTTCTGTAACTTTAATCTCAATTTTCCCTATTCAAATGCCCAAATTCGGTTAGAATTAAATTGGAGGAGCTTAAAAGGGATTTCTTTTGGAAAGGCAGTTACAAAGGCTTCAAATTTCACCTTTTGAGGTGGGAAGACATATGTAAACCCATTGAAGAAGGCGGGGCTGGGCAGCGAGATCTTTTCAATATGAATCGTGCTTTACTTGCGAAGTGGTTATGGAGATTCGCCATGGAGGAAGATTCTCTTTGGAGGGAAATCATTGCTTCCAAGTACGGGCTTAAGCCAGGAGGTTGGGAAGCTAAGGAGTCTTCGCTTTGTAGAGCTTCAAATACTTGGAAGTCAATTATGGCTTTATTGGCGGAGTTCAAAAAAGGCATATTCTTTTCTATTGGCAATGGAACTAGAGTTGGATTTTGGGAGGACCGATGGTGCGGCGACCTTCCCTTCTCTCAAATCTACCCTAACCTAGTTCGGCTAGCTCCTTCAGTAGATGTTAAGGTGGTGGAGTGTTTCTCGAGTTCGGGTAGTAATATATGTTGGTCTCCCCCTTGTATAAGAGACATGACTGGTTTGGAAATTGAAGAGCTTGTCCCTTTTGGAGAGGCGTCGCTTTGTGTCACCTCCAAGTGGTAAAGATGAAATGATTTGGAAATATTATAGTTAAGGGAAGTTCTTGGTTAGCTCTTTCTTCAAGATGATCTGATCTTCCGCTTCGGGTGTTGCAAATAATTACGCCTTCCATTTTTGGCATTATGAAATTCCTCCCAAAGTTGCCATTTTCTCTTGGTTGGTAGGCAGAAAAAAGTTTTGATGATTGATAACTTTCAAAAGCGATCTATGGTAATTCCTAACAGATGTTACCTTTGTGAGCAAGAGGTGAAGACGCCAAATTTATTTATTTTTGAAAGGTGAATGAATTTATTAAGCAAAGCCAAAAAAACACAACACAAAATGAGAACAAGCCCAGCAAAGGAAAATAGAAAGAAAAGCAAAAAAGGAAAAACGGAAACTAAAGTACAGCAAGCCAGCCCCAAGTTGACACTGCTCGACAAACAACCTTCTTACCAACGAGTGGCCCGTTACACCATCAAATACATGTCCAAAAAAAAAAAAAACATTTGGAACCCTCACAATATTTATTTTTAATTTTTACCAATAATTTTTTAGTTCCCCTCCCCCCCCCCCCCCCCCCCCCCCCAAAAAAAAAAAGGGGACTGTTACAGAGCCGTATCGGCTGAAAATGGGACTATAATGTTCAATACTGATCATATCATAACCACCAGCAAGCTGGTCGATACATTGGCCGATACCATTATGTAATGCCTTGGTCATTTTGTTGGTTTATATGGTTTCGAGTTTGTAGTTTTAATACAGTTCGAGATTTAAGTTCAGTTGCTCTGTCCTGGTAATTGGAAGAAGATTGGGTTGTCTAAGGGTGTGTTTGGATTCACTACCAAATTGAATTGCAATAATAGGCCAATAAAATGGAATTAGCAAATAGCAGTTGCCTTGCGGAGGGACTGGACTATTAATTGCTATTACATTACTTGAAAGTTGGACTAGGAAGGAATGTAATGAAAAATTTGAGGTATAGTTCTCATCATGAACACTAGGAAGCATCATAAACTTGTCTTTTCATCTTGATTAAACTGAATTTTCACAATTCAATCCACTTGTGCATCCAAACGGAGCCTAAATTGCCAAAAAAAAAAAAACCCTTTTGACACGTAATCAACTGATTCCACTGCAATGAAAAGCAAGAGCAAAATACAATAACAAAGGACACCTGTATGCAAGTTATGAGCATGATTCAGCTCTCTTAGTTACGAATATGGAAATCAATGTAACAAACCAATGTATGTTTTATGTCGAAAATTTACACAGAAATAGAAGTCTTTTTCATTGAGAATCATACCTTGTTTACATATAGAAAGGACTAATGTATTCAATGTGGATCCAGCAAGAACAATATCCTGTTCCAAAGATGAATTAAAGATCTCATACGCCAAATCTACCATTCCTTCTCTACACAACCCTTCGATTATTGATGTGTAGGTCATACCATCAGGCCGCACTCCTTTCTCCAACATGTGATGGAAGAGATGGTTCGCCTCTTCGACTTCGCCCATTTCCGAGAATTTCCCAATAAGGATATTGTAAGTCTGCAAATTCCCCTTACACCCATTTGCAAACATCTCATCCCACAGCTTCTTGGCGGGCCGCAATAGATCTTCCCTACAGCAAGCCTCCATTACAGAATTATAAATTGAAACATCCGGGCCGCAGCCATTCTTCCTCATCTCCGTAAGAACACTATACACCTCTTTCACTCTCCCCGCCATACACAAGAACGACACCATCAAATTGTAATGCTCCAAATCTGAGAAATAACTCTTCGACTCCAAAATGCGAAAAACACCCCACATTTCATCGATCTTCCCATTCCTACAGAGATTCCGACTCAAGTCTCTCAATGTCGAGAGAGTGGGGAACCTCTCCTTCTGCACCATGTGTTTCAAAAATGCGATGGCCGCATTGGGTTCGACACTAGATACCGAACTGATCAACGCATTCAAAACATCATCGTCGATTGGGAAATCCCCGCCGACGATCGCCTCGCCCAATTCTTTCGCTTCACGAATCCTCCCCTCCGAAATCAACCCAAATATATACTCAGCATACTCATTCATCCTCGGCGCAACGCCCAGCTTCCTCTTCCGTTTCGAAATGCTAGCTACTTCGTCTACTCTCCCGATCGATCGGAACCCTTGGATGATGACCCAGTAGGCCATGAAATCAGGTTTACACCCTCTGCAGCGAAGATCCTCCAAAGCCTGTGAAGCGTCAGAAAATCTTGATGCCCGACAGAGACCATCAACAATCGAAAATGCAATTACGGACCCGTTAATCCCTTCCATTCGGTCCTGGGTTTCATCCACTAAGTGCAAGATCTTCTCCAATTCCATAACACGGGAGAATGCATTGGTGAAAACACCGAAGCCGACGTTACTGAGAGCAGTTTTCCGGAAGACCATAGTATCAAATACGATTTTGGAAAATTCGAAATGCCCATTTGAGGAGAGAGCGGCGAGGAGGGAATTGGAGGTGGTGGGGTCTGTCCAGCGATCGCAGAGGGTGAGTTGGATGAATGAGAAGAATGCTCTAGTGGGGTTTTGGTGGAGGATGGAGGCGACGATTGCGGACCGATGGAGGGTTGGACTGAGAGGGGATTTGTGGGTTTTGATGAGGGAAGGGAGGGGATTGAGGGAGTGGATCGGAAGGGTGTGGGAAGAAGAGGAGGAGAAGGGGCGGTGGAGAAAAGAAAGAGAGGAGAGAGAAGGGAGGAGAGAGAAAGAGGAGAGAGGAGGAAGGATGGAGGGAGCGATGTGAGATCTTCTGAATAGCTTTGCAGCAGCTGCGGAGGGAGATGAGATCATGAGAGAGAGAGAGAGAGTGGCGTTTGGTTCTTTTAGGGAGAGGAATTCGGAGAGAGAGAGAGAGAGAGTGGCGTTTGGTTCTTGGGAGAGGAATTTGCGGGAGAGGATTCTGTCCGGCCGTGATAGTGGGGCCCACCTTGATGTATGTGATGTATATCCACGCCGTCCATCCGTTTTTCCAGCTCATTTTAGGGCATGAGCCCATCGTAATGTTTATTTTCCATCCAACCAGGTCAATCATGACCTGGATGAAGTTATATATATATAAAAAATCTCATCTTGATCCAAAACTTTTGTGGCCCACAATAAGTTTTCAATGGTTAATCACAGTTGTTTGCTGTGGTCCACCTGAGATTTGGATCTGCTTCGTTATTTGGTCCACGCCATAAAATGAGCTGAAAAAACGGATGGACGGTGTGGATATATAACATATACATAAAGTCGGCCCCACTGTCACGGTTTTACCAAATTCGTTGAATTTTGCATTTTGCATCTCGACAGATACTCGCTCAGTGTAACAGTACTGATACTCGGCGAGTGCGAACTTCGGCACACGTGTGATAAGGGAGATTTGGAGGTCCTACTCCGGCTGGAGTGGGGAGCGGTTTAGGTGTTACCCGGGGTAATACGTTTGGGGCCCACCTTGATGATTTTTTTTTGGTATATTCACATCATCCATTCATTTCACTGTATCATTTTAGGACGTGATTCCAAACCTTCTTGAAGTTTTTAATGGTGGGCGTTCAATCACCACTGCATCCTATGATGTGGTTCACCTGAGATTTGAATCTGCTTAAATTTTTGCAACATGTCCTAAACTAGGCTGAAAAACAGATGGAGAGTAGGGACATGCAACACATCATTAAGGTGCCGGTCGGTAAGGGTAACACCCACTATTCAGGTAACATCTCCACTCCCCCATACTCCGTTTAGTTAGTAGTTGTTGGTCGGTGGGGCCATCATAATAATGTATGTGTTTTATCCATATGGTACATTCATTTTTTAAATATCATTTTATGGTTGGATTCCAAAAATGAGGCATATCTAAATCCTACGTGGACCACACACAATGGGAAAACAATAGTTATTAAATGTCCATCATTAAAAATCTCCAAAGTCCCATTGTAATGTTTATTTCACATAGAAACGGATGAAGAAAGAAAAAAGAAAAAAATCAGCTTGATTTGAAACATTTTGCCCCTGAATTTTAATAATGGTGGCCATTCAATAACACCATGCAGTTTATTTGAGGTTTGAATCTACCTTTCTTTCTTTGTTTTTTTTTTTTTTTTGGCTTATACCATGAAATGATATGAAAAACTAGATGGACAAAGCAAATGAAACATATACATCATGGTGGGGTTGCATAACACTGATCACTAGCCATTGGCCAGTAGCAGTAGTAGTGGGGGACCGTAACACCCCTCACCTCTGGTACACGGGTGTTACCATTAAAACATGTGCTAGTACAATTGTGAACCTAATTGATAAATGGTTCTAACTTAAACCAAGACAGGGAGAAATCTTCAACCACTTGTCGGAACCGTCCATCAACACCTAGACAAGTCACCAAAATCTCCTAGAAACTAAATGGGACCATACACTAGCCACAGGGATAAAACCTAACTAATCACCTCAGATTTAGAATAACCTTCAGCAATAAATCTATCATCTTATCATAAAGTGACAAGAACTAATACAATTACGACCATCTCAAAGGAGCTAGTGAATAGCTAACTAATCAATCCAGCCATGGGATTATTAGGAATCTACTATATAGAATCAAGGATCATATAGTGCGGCCCACTTGAGCCTTAGATATGGCCAACCTTCGACCAAGGGCCCTGATTGTGGCCATAAAAGAAGATGGTCGGAGCAGATCTCTCACAGACATACTGTGGGCCCCACATTCGTGGCGCGTGTGCGCCTGAGACATGCACCCGCCATGCATCAAACACGGCAACGGGTCAAACAACGTTTGACCCGATAGAAATTGTAAAAGGAGAAGAACTCTCTCGTTTTCCCGCCAACCCAAATTTGAATTGGGCGATGCTCATCCACCCAAATTGAGGCCCACCATCGTGATCAGGACCGTCCATCTTGACCAAACGACAGATCCGACCAGATCCACGAAGACCGATCAGGCCCATGCAAGAAAATTATCGGCCAGTCGTGTGCATCAAGTTCCTTCCGAAAATGGGAATTGGATAGCTGCCACGTTGACAATCCGAGACAGCGATCCGCCTTCGATCTTGGTTGTCCCTTAGGGATGCATCCGGGCGTTCCTTTCGGTGCAAAAAATGGGCAGGCACCCGACTGAGAGATGGAAAAGGCGTAGGAGACATTCCCACTTCGGGAAGTCGCGCTGGCGTGATCCGAACCACTCGCCAAGCTCCGTAAGATAATCCTGACCGTTCTCGCTAGGGTAGCAATGGCTCTGTTGAGAGGAGTTTTCATGTCTCATGAGAAGACCGTAGGCAGCAGAAAATATTGCGAGTGGTGGGGAAATGGCGATGAATGGCAGGAATAGTGGCCCCTGCAGTGATCAACGGTCTCATCCGAACCATTCAAACGAACCAGATCGTCCTGAAAGGCCACAAACAAAAATCCGCTATTGCCAGCCACATCATCTTCTCTGTTAGATTGAAATACCCACCGTGATGGGGTGGGCCCCACTAGAGATAGAAAGATGCTTTTTCGGAGGGCCATGAGAGCAGGAATCCATCCCTCGTGATGGATGGACCTCATGCATCCAATAAACTGTAACATCCCGGATTTTCACTGTTTTGGATTTCAAAAAAATCCTTGAATTTTTATTTTTTTTTTACTTATAATATCACTTAATGACCATTAGCACTCAATGTTAGTTTATGCTGGGGTGGACCGGTCTAGTTATGAAGGGACAAGTGCGGGCCGCCAAGCTAGATGGCTTGTTTACACTTAACAACAGCCTGTGTGGGCCACCCAGCAACCGAGGAGGGTCAGAAAAATCTAAAACTTTAGAAAATCATAGATCTCATTGGGCTTGTAGTCCATCGCGGACTGCGGACCCACCAGAAGTACCATCTGGCGCTTGCCCAATGCGCCCCACCAATGCTAGATTAAAATCTGGCACTGACAAAAGAAACTGAGACTCCGGGCCTTCCAGCCGTCGGATTTCTTCTAAATTTACGGTGAAGGTTTAATGTATTTTTCTACGCTTGTCCACCAAATCTGGGCCCCGATCGTGGCACGATGACCGTTGATCGCGAATCGGACCCGTACGACCAAACCCCATATCCGATCGTCCCCAAATTTTGCATGGGCCCTTTTTGGCCCATGGAGACCTTATCCTATAAGTTTCATGGCCAGAGGGCCGCCAGAACCGCTTCAATCATCTGAATGGGCCTCTCAGGGCCATTTAAATATCGGAATCGCTTACTCAGACCCTATATCCGTTCATCCGTTTGTCCCCAAATTTTACATGGGCCCTAATTGGGCCATAAGACACCTACCCACCGAATTTGGTGGTTTAGGGGGCGTTAGGACCATCCCAACTTCAACAGGGAGCCTAGAAGGCTAGTTTAGGAAATTGTGGGAACTTAAGTGATTTGAGTCGTCCACTCTTATGCCAAGTTGAGGATATCAGACCGTCGGTTTATGACCAAACTTTACCCGTGGATTAAGGATATTTCTCCACTCACATCCGTATAGCCGCGGCCCCGATCGACCATCGGTGACCGTTGAACAGACTTCTAATCATATCTGTCGATCGGCGCGTCGGAATGGCGGGCCGATTGTGTCCATACGTAGATCATCATTAGGACTAACTATCCCACGGTGTATATCGACTAGTACACCCCATAGGCTAGAAAAACCCTCCCATAGGGTTAGTATAGTAAAGACCCAACACTTGGGGCCAATTGTACAAAAACTGGCACTATATAAAGGGTTTCATTTGGGCACCCCTCTCCCCATACGATTTTGCCCTAAGAGAAAAGGGGGAGAAAGAGAAGAGAAAGGGGGAGAAAGATGAGGGAGCAAGAGAATAGAGAGAGTGGAGGTGAGCATGGTGGACTCTCAATCAAGGTGGGGCCCAAGAGGATCAAACCCACAACCTCTTACACTTTCTTCAAGAGGAAACCCTACACCACATCCACCGAAAATCGTCTATGGACCATCTAGGTAAGATCCCTCATTCTTTTCTCTTGAAATCCTTGTATTGAAGAAGAAAATGCATGAATTTCTCTCATGTTTGAATTGTTTTAGGGATTCCGGTCGGCCAACCTCCAAAACCCTCATCTCTAGGTCGTTTCCAAGCCTCCAACGAATTTGAAGGTGCGGACTATTGTTCTTAGGTGGCCTAGCACTAATTGTAGCACGAGTTTAATGATTTTGTATGTTTGGATGATGCCTTTGGAGAGTCTAGGGAAATTTCTAGGAATTGTTGGGTTGTTGAAATTGTATGGAATTGTATGTCATGTTGATTTTCTCATATGATGTTGTTCTTATCTCTCACATGATTTGATATGAATTAATGATCTCATGTTTATGTCATGTTTGGTTTTCTTCACATGATGTTGCCCTAACATGTATGTCTTACTAATCCTTATGCAATTTGGCTCTATGAGATGTAGGAAGTACTTAACTTCCTCATCCACCCACACAACACACATGCACTTGAATTTTACACATTGTAGCTTTGCTTGGTAGGAATTATGAGTTCTATATTAAAAAATATGAATGTGTGATATTGCATATGTTAAATGATAACCTTGTTAGTTGGCAAGTTATGAATCACCATCCAAACTCTTTGGTTGGTCAGAAATATAAGGAGAACAAAGGTGGCCCTGTCGGTAGGACCGTCTTGAGGCTAAACCTATGGATTTGGGCGGGTGTGTTCGGGTGGCTGTAGTTCGACTACATGGGTCTCTTGTGCCCAAGGTCACTCGTCTCACGCTCGCTTGACTCGTGCGGTCTAGCCTACTATCTGACTAACCCTGTATGTTAACCCTGTTTGCTCACATATGTATGGAACCTGAACCACCCTACAACCGTTGTAGCCCATCAAAAATCCACTTGAAACTGATCCACAACCTCGTGATCCGGACATGGTGGAATGGGACACTATGTCCGAGCTGTCGGCCTACCCTGGGGTACCGCGCCTCCCCGTAGTGACCGCGAGCGATCCCTTCCTTTCGGCACTCCTTATGTGCTTGGTGTCGGGGATGAGGAACCCGACGGGATCACGGACCGCGGGGTCTCGGCCTCACGCGTTGATGGGGTCTTGGCCTCGCAACCAGCTTAGGGCATTGATACGTAGGGTGAATCAGAATCTCAACCTGCTGGATGAATGGACTTAACTAATAACTCGGCTAACACGATCGCATTGCACGCATTAGTTAGGGTGGCGACTCGGAAGTCGAGGTCGCTCTGAGGGAGTGTTGTCATATGCGATCGTTAGATGGAGTCGCTTGAGGGAGGTGTTGTGGCGAGGGCATGCATCATATCATCCCGCATGCATGCATTTTAAATAAGAGTTATTAGGTGTTGATGATTGTCTGCTTTCATTAAGTTCATATTACAATTGATGCCTGTTGTAACTTGAGACCAATAGTTCACACTGAGTTGATCACTCACTCCCACTCTGGGACGGGGTTTTTAAACACCAACCAGACCCATTCATGGATGCAGGTGACTCAGGGCATGAGGAACCTGGCGAGGCGAGCTTGGACGAGGAGGACGGGCTCTCCTACTTGCAGCTGATGGGCGGCTCTCCATCGGCTTGATCGGGCTAGATTTGGATTTGCTGAGCCGCGGGCTCAGCTTTATTCTTTTTGGACATAGCTTTCTTTTGTGTTTTGTTGGGCAATGCCTTGGGCGACCCTTTATAATTTTTGGACCTGTATATGTGTGAGATATCCTTCATTTCAGTAGACTGGTGTGATTGTGCTTCGTGCCTCAGGTAATTCCAAATTGCGCAGTTAAATTTGATAAATCTTAAAAACCATAAATGCATGATAAGTGACACTCGGGAACTCGGGAGTCGAGTCGATGCAAGACCCCCGATTTTCCGGGGCGTTACAGAAACGAAGGTGGGGATGAGAATACGGCCACCTATCTCGACCATTGGATGAGTCGTGCAAGCATTCCTCTCAACTATAAAAGGATGGCATGCGTCTCGGGATTCGCACTAAGAGCTGAGAGAGGAAATAGAAGAGGAAGAGAGAGTGAGGGTAGGAACAGTGAGCTCGGTGCCGCACTGCACCAAGTCGACCTGTCTAACTCAGATCGAGTTGGATCAGTGCAAACCAGCGTCAACACTGCAAGAGAGAGAGAGAGAAGGAAGTAGTTACACAGTAGCCAAACTTAGCGCCATACTGCACCAAGTCGACCCATTTGATTCGGATCGAGTTGAGTCAATGCGGGCCAGAAGCAGCCCTAGAAAGAGGAGAAAGAGAGAGGGAAACCATGTGAGAAAGGGGAGAGAGCGAGCGCTGTTGTATCGAGTCGTTACAGTCAACCCGAGGCCACACCACTACTCCTGACTCGTTGGGAGAGCAACTGTCTGGGTCTGCTCGTTCACAGTGGCTATACTTGGGTTGGGTCAGCCTTCTGAACGGCTGAGTCGAACCTCAACTCAGTCCTGTCCAAGTTCCAGTAAGAACGGTGGTTGAGAAAGTGGATAGGCCACCCCGGGCATGGATAACTTGTGTTCATTCACGGTAGCGGACTCTTGACCCTTACCAGGAAAAACGCTGAACCCGGACCAACCAGTTAGTTATGCCCTGGTCAGACAGACGAGCAGCTGGTGTAGCTACTGCTGACTGCATCCAACGGCTGTCATAACGCCAACTTGGTGAGAAGAATCTAAAAACTAAAATTGGAACTGAGTCGACTCACCTTGAGTCTAGGGAGCTAACTCGAATCCTGTTGTTACAGGGTCGACCATAGCTAGTAGATCGGTTCAGACTATTGACCTTTCGAGCTAAATCCTAACACAAGCACCACTCTTCAGGTAACTCCCCTAACCGAGTTTAGACTGAGTCAACTCAGTTGGTCGACTCTCTCTTTTGCTCAGGCCATTTTTAGATCAGTTCGGATCCTCTGGTTGCCAAAACCATGGCCTTTTCCCTCTGCTGTAATGGTGATTGGTCCATCTCAGTTAGCAATGCATTGTTCAACGCATTGCACAATTACACGGTCCAATTAGATTGCAACAACTGCAATTTCGCCGCTTGATACAAACAGAGGGTCCGTATTCTTCCAGATATAAGAGACCTTGGAGCTGCCTAAAGATAGTTTGTGTCAGTTAATCTCTAAGGAAGCTAATCTATCTTACTAGGGCTGGACCGTTGCATCTCCAAGTTAGCTCACCAAGGCAAAACAAGTAGGCGTTACGAGGTTCTTAGTCTATAGAAAGACAATCGACCTGTAAGGTGATGACTTTGCCCCTTAAGCTTTCCATCTACAAGTTAGTCCAAGGATAGTTTCCATTTAAATTACGATTACGAGCTTAGAACTTTGATCACTTACATTAAAATACCATATCATGTTAGATGGCTTACATTGACCCATGAATGATAATTTGCAAACCATGGTTATGAGAATTAAACTCTAAACTTTACATGCTAGATTCCCATTATAATTGGCAACTCATAAATTTTGGTCATATGCGATAATCGTTAAAACCTACACTTTGGGTTTCGTTTTAACTATTAATTTATGCTTTGATTTCATGATCTTTAATGATAGATCAAATTTTATTAACAACACATAACTTGTATGTTGTATACACACACCTCCACATATCATTGAATTGTCTGCAAGATGCTCACAAAATCAAAATCTCTACATCAAATAGGGGAATCTCCACCTACGTATGAGAGTCCACACTTAGGGTGTAACAAGACAGGTTATGTTAAGAATAGACCCTCAACTTAAAGTTATTTTGGTAGTGAATTATTAATGGGGATTACCATCCATAGGATGTTCTCGCCTACGTGGCCTTGGGATGATGAATTATTTTTCTCCTTGATTTAATGCTGCCATACCATCTCGATTTAGTATTTATAATGTACATCCTTTTTACCGCACCAATTTACTTTTGACCAAAGATTCGGCATTTGCCCTTGTGGCCTCGACAGTTCATTCCCATCAACCATGTGATGGTAAAATTTTCCTGTATCAGATTTGATTGGCCACTTGTTGATGGGTTCTATTAAGCATCCTAAGGTGGTAGACTCATGGGCCAGGGATGGTGGTCATGGGATACTATACCTGAGCTATCGGCCTACACTAGGTAATGAACCCCCGTAGTGACCGTTGAGTTTTATTAAACAGGCTGGTTGTAAATGAAATAATAATGGTTGGCTAATCATGCATTCATAGCATACGAGCGATGATGAGTGGCTAATTCTAAATGCTGTAGCACGTGCCCTTAGTCGTGGTATCGTTTCGCTAGCTCCTAGACCATCGACTATCGACCCACCTTCGGTGAGCTTGGCAATATACATATACTATGTACTTTCGTTGGTGACCGGCCACATGCATGTGTTTAACCCAAAAGCTAATTGGATGAGCATCCCCAGTTGATGTGCACTCATTCATCCATGCATTAAACAAGACTGCATTTTGTGTTGTTTTGAATACCTTGATATGTTTTTTTTTTTTAAAAAAAAAACTATACTTGTCTAAGGCGGCGGTATGCAATTTTGAGGAGAATTCACACTGAGTTGGCCACTTATTCATCAAATATTCAACCGTATAGAGAATGCAAGTCTAGGTGGAGACGACTACGAAGCAGGTCCCGATGTCGTGGCAGCAGGATTGGAAGAGGGATACTACGAGGAAGAGCCGTAGCAGGAGGCGGCAGAATATTATGGACTCAATCAGTAGTTGCAGTATTTCTTTTATTGTTTGTCTTGGTATATTTGAAACTTACAAATTTTGTACTTAAGGTCCCCATCTAAGTGGACCAGGATCTTAATATTTGATTATGTGATATTATCTACGCTTGTTAATGCTATTGCACTCTGATTTTGATATACTGACAATTACCTGATTAATTCATACTCGGGTTTTTGGGAAACGAGTTTTATACTCGGGTTCTGGAAACTGGAGCGTTACAAATTGGTATCAGAGCGGAGTTTGATCAGATAGCCAGGTCGTAGGATTAATATCTAGTACAAAACTCATAAGGAATCAACATGCTAAGACTTAGATAAAACATAAACTTAGGAAAATTTTCCTAAGGATAGTTAGGATAAACGAACATAGAAACAATATACTTAGGGCCCCCAAGAGTCCGTAGGAATGATTGCCAAACTTAGTAACTCCAAACTAGGCATCCCGAGACAAGGAAATAAGGCACCATGTGGCGTAAGAGTTGCTACTTTAGCTACAAGTGGGGAACTTGATAACGGATCCCTCACTTCTGCATCAATTCTCCCATCGATAGAATATTATCGCATTTCCCTGTTACCTTGGGAGAACCCTTAGCTAAAGTCTAAACTGTGAAATTCTGGCCTCACAGGAAGATATGCCTCCTTACTGCGGTCACGGCGAGCTCACATGATCGATATACCATCCCTTCCACCGATGGAGCGCCAGCGCGAGAGGAGCTCCGTGTACACGCCAGGCCTCCACTGGGGTCGCAAACCCAGACATGGAGTCCGAGGCTAGAGGGGATTCTCCACCTCTTGAGGTTATTCCATCGGGTATGCCTTCGCGTTTCTTTCAGCCAGGGACGCCTACAGACGAAGCTTCCATGGATGCACAGGCCGACATAGCGACATTCGCGGCCTTTGGGCAGATAACAACAGCCATACAACAACAACAGGCTGCCTTCATGCAGCAACAGCAGGCTACGCATGCTCTTATGATGAAGGCCCTATGAAATAGGAATCGTGGGACGATGGCACGAGACGAAGATGTCCGGGGCGCGAACATACTTGAAAGGTTCCAAAGACTCTGACCACCTACATTTGAAGGGGCATCCGACCCGGTACAAGCTGAGCACTGGCTGGCTAGGGTCACCAACATGATGAAACCACTGGAGTGTTCGGACGCCCAGATGGTTAACTTGGCTACGTACCTCCTAGAGGGAGAAGCAGAGAATTGGTGGCAGAGCGTGCAACGGGGGCATTCCACCTGCGTATTCATGGACATGAGAAGGATTCAGGACGAAGTTCCTGGAAAAATATTTTCCCAGATCGTGTAAAAACGAAAAGATAGCCCGGCTTTTTTAAGCTGGAACAGGACAACATGACCGTTGCCCAGTATGAAGCACGGTTCGACGAACTCTCTCGATTCGTACCCAAGGCCTTGGAAGATACAAAGTACAAGCTGCAGAAGTTTAAGGAAGGGCTCAAACCGGGGATCTAGTCACGGCTATGTGCATGGGACTTCGAAAACTTTGCAGAAATGGTGTATAAAGCCACGAGGGTTGAGAAGGATTTGGAGCGCACCATGAGAACACGCTCCCTAGCTAGGAACGTCTCGGGCAGGCCAAGGCAGGCACCTTCCTCCCCGCAAATGCCCGAGAGGAGGTTTAGGATCCTACCTGCAGGCGCCTCGTCCGTGGCCCCAAGGAAGCATTGTGAATACTGCAAGAGGGACGACCACACTATCCGGTATTGTTACAAAAAGATAGCAGCCGAGGGTGTCTCACCACCAGCGAATCGCCCCCAACCGAACCAAGCAGTAGCTAGAGCGGCACCTAGACCTCAGCCGCTTAGATCGGGACCTCCAACACAATAAAGGATTCCCCCTGCCTACATGTACGCAGTCATTACTATAGAGGCCGAGAAGGATCCACTCCAGACAATACACGGTACAACGCACATCAACGGTACCCATGTACTCATCTTGTTTGATTTTGGCACAACTTTATCTTTCATAGACTCTAATATTGCGATAAAGTTACAATTGAATACAACCCGAATGCATGCCCCTTAGTAGTAGCATCCCCTATGGGTAAATTCGTTGAAACAAACAAAGTATGTAAAGAATGTTTCCTAACCCTCGCAAATCACAAAGTAGCTGTGGACCTGATTGTTATGTCCATTAGACAATTTGACGTCATCCTCAGGATGGATTGACTTTCGCTAGTTCGGGCAGTCATGGATTGTCGTGATAAGACGATCACTATATCCATTCCCGGACAAGCCTCCTTTACATTGAAAGGGAAAGGTAGGCATGATGCATTCGAGAGCTTGCAAGCTCTAGGCGAACCAGAGCCAGTTGAGGCCACCATCAGCTTGATACCAGTAATGCGGGATTTTCCCGAAGTAATTCAAGAGATACCAGGGCTGCCCCCTAGACGAACGGTAGATTTCTGCATAAATCTCAAATTGGGGACCGCTCCTATATCATTGCCCCCATTTCGCATGCCCCTTGCGAGATGGAAGAGCTAAGAAGTCAGAGAGACGAGCTGCTAACTCAAGGGTTCATTTGCCCCAGCTATTGCGCAGCACGCCAACAACGCAGTGAATCGAGATCCAATCTCAGGTCTCACCCACAAACGATAAACAAGAAGAAATATAAACTAGAAAAAGAATCAAAACATTTCAAACAAACCACAAGATAAGATATATGTGGAAAAACCCCAACAAGGGTAAAAAACCACGGATGCAAACTTTCACTATGAAGAAAACAAGATTACAAGGCAATATACTAACCTCTTCCTTTGGAAGTACAGAGAAAACCCTTTGCCCACACATTTGAATAACTCTCATAATTCCTAGAAAAGCCCTAGGGACCTCTATTTATAGTTTAGGCAACTTCCCTTTCGCACCCTTGCCAAAACCGACTCAAAAATCCACAAGTCCGCATCAAATCCAGAAATGAATTTGCGTAACCTCGACTGGTCGAGCATGGGTCTCGACCGGTCGAGTACCGCAGAACCAAAAAAACTGATGCTCACTGGACTTTGAGTCGAGCCAGTCCACGACTGGTCGAGTGGGCCACTCAACCGGTTGAGCAGGGCACTCGACCGGTCGAGCGACCGTCCAAATGTGGCTCCACATCTCAACACCAACATCTCCCCGTGGGGAGCACCAGTCCTCTTCATGAAGAAGAAGGATGGGTCGATGCATCTCTGTATAGATTACAGGAGACTGAAAGAAGTGACGATAAAGAACAAATACCCTCTGCCACGCATCGACGACTTGTTTGATCAGCTCAAGGGTGCCAATACTTCTCCAAGATCGACATGCGGTCAGGATACCATCAGTTGAGAATCAAGGATGATGATATCCCTAAGACGACATTCAGGACTCGCTATGGACACTACGAGTTCTTGGCAATGTCATTTGGCCTCACAAATGCTCCGATAGTATTTATGGACCTGATGAACCGGATATTCATACCGTACCTGAATCAGTTCGTAATTGTGTTTATTGACGATATCTTGGTCTATTCTAAAAGCCAAGAGGAGAATGAACAACACTTGCGCATGGTCCTGAGTACCCTGAAGGAGAATCAACTATATACTAAGCTAACCAAGTGTGAGTTCTGGGAAGATGAAGTAAAGTTTCTAAGGCACGTGGTGAAAGAGGAAGGCATAGCGGTCGATCTCGCCAAGGTGGAGGCAGTATCTAAGTGGGAGCAGCCCACCACAGTCACTGAGGTTCGAAGTTTCCTGGGCATGGTAGGATACTACAAGCGCTTCATCAAGGAATTCTCGAGGATTGCACGACCGCTCACCCAACTGACAAAGCAGAACACTCGATTCGCGTGGGATGAGAACATGGAAGCAGCCTTCTAAGAGTTAAAAATGATGCTAACTCTGCACTAGTAATCACTCTTCTACAGGAAGGAGAGAAATTCGTAGTGTATAGCGACGCATCAAAATTGGGGCTAGGATGTGTACTGATGTAGTATGACAGAGTGATCGCTTATGCCTCGAGACAATTGAAGAAGCACGAAGAGAATTACCGATGCGTGACTTGTAATTGGTAGCGGTAGTCTTCCCCTTAAAGATATGGAGACACTATCTCTATGGGGAGGAATTCCAGTTATTCTGTGACCACAAGAGTTTCAAATATATATTCACGCATAAGGACTTGAATATGGGCCAGCGTCGGTGGATGGAGACACTCAAGGACTTCCACTTCGACATATCTTACCATCCTAGTAAAGCAAACTCCGTGGCCGACACTCTAAGTCGAATGAAGAAACATGAGCTGATAGCCACCTTGATGATCAAGGAGCGGGAGATGATGGAGTTTGTCCAGGACTTCAATATCCAGTTGACACTCAATGAGTCAAATGCTTACTTGACCCTTTTAACTGTAGAGCCGACCTTAGTCCGCCAAGTAATCTTTGCTCAAGATCAAGACAAATGGCTTAGCAAGATGAGGGAGAGGTGTAAAAATGAAGAAATACCCGACTAGAGAGTTGGAGGCGACGGCGGTCTCCGATATCAGGGACGAGTATGCGTACCCGACAATGCAGACCAGAGAAGAGAAGTGATGGTAGAAGCACATCATTCCAGATTAGCCATACACCCGGGCAGTACTAAGATGTATAACGACGTGAAGAGACAATATTGGTAGAGCAACATGAAGAGGGACATAGCAGGCTTTGTGGCAAGATGTATAGTGTGTCAGAAGATAAAAGCCAAGCATCGCAAGCCCGCAGGCCTCCTTCAACCACTACCGCTAGCAGAATGGAAGTGGGACAACATCTCTATAGATTTTATATTTGAGCTTCCTAGGACTCAGAGGAAGCATGATTCGATTTGGGTCATTGTGGATAGGCCGATAAAGTCTGCCCGATTCCTTCCCATTCGTACGACAGATTCAACCGATGATCTGGCAAGGCTGTGTATTCGTGAAGTCGTTCGATCTTACGGGGTTCCCCGAGAATCATATTAGACCGAGACTCCTGGTTTACTTCCACTTTTTGGAAAAGATTGCATGAAGAACTAGGCACAGAGCTCAAGTTTAATACGACCTTTCATACTCAGACGGACGGGCAGACAGAAAGGGTGAATCAAATTCTGGAGGACATGTTGAGAGCATGCGTTTTGGACCTTAAGGGAAACTGGGACGATCACTTAGCTCTTCCAGAGTTCGCCTACAATAACAATTTTCAGTCAGCATAGGCATGACACCTTGCGAGGCTTTGTATGGTCGCCCTTGTCGGGCTCCTCAGTGCTAGGCAGAAGCAGGAGAGAGGAGCTTGCTAGGGCCTGAACTTGTCCAAGTTACCACTCATGTGATTGATGTTATTCGGAAATGACTGCGCGCCGCCCAGAGCAGGCAAAAGAATGGGCCTATGTTTTTGTGATCCAGAAACAATAATCGAGGAAGATTGGCCCCATACTTGTGGATAGGATCGACTCAGGAATGTCCTTTCACAAAGCATACAACTTCCCACTACTCAGGCATTGCCACTAATTCAAAGAGAATTGGTCTGCACATCCATCTAGTTGATTTGCATACAACTGGTTCAAAAACCAGAAACCTTGACTCAGCTTGATACGCAGCCGAGTTTGGTTGACTCGGTTCGAATTGATTCGATATTTTATAATTAAGAAGGAGAGTGTTCAAAGTGATAATAGAGATTTGAAATTGTATTAGGTTGAAAAATGGCCAAGTGACAAACCCAACACATGGCTGACATTGCTTTCCCTTGTTGATTGAGGTTGTGGGTTTGAGTCTGGTTGTTCAACGAGTCTCACTGAGTCAGAACCGAGTCAGGCTCATTGGTGAGTTTCATACTAACCACGTTTCATAATCACCATGTTCTAAGCCCCCAAATGGCAACTACTATCATTTCAATACCAACCAGAAAAAATGCAAGAGAGATTGTCATTCTGAATTGAGAAATGTTTGTTGGGCCATCACAAGAACCATGATAGTTTGCTTTTTGGTTAAGGACGTTTTCAAAATATGAACCTTTTGTTTTCTAGAGTTGCATCAAGGGCCTGTTTGGATGGACATTCCAATTGAGTTGCATTCATATTGAGGATTTGATCTCCAGATTGCAATCCTGTTACCTTCCAGCTCAACTTGCAAGGAATGAAACTGCAATCTAAGCAAACACATGTATTTGGTTGCACAAGCACAAAATTTCATGAAATTTTGCACTAGATTAGACTGATTAATAATGAAATATCATGATATTTGGTGCAACCAAACACGCCCTTTATAAAACCAAACGTTTGCAATTCGGATCACTCATGCATCCAAACGCCAATCAGGCCAAACTATCAACATTTTTAAGAGACCCAACACCCCAACGAATGATTTCCTATGATTCAGGCTCATTGGTTTGCAACGACGTTCCATTAACATTTAGATACTAGCATGCGAGTTCTTAGAATTTCTCATGTGACCATCCAAACAGCAATCTTACACAGAGAATTTACAGTATTTAAATTATAAAATACCAGTAATCTGTACAAAATGTCTATACAGCCTATGCAACATATCTCTTTCTGTACACAGTTTAATTACAGAGCCAAACAAGTAAAATAACAGACACCCTCAAGTAATTACAGTATATTGGGTTGTTTCTGAATTTCTATGATGAGTATATCATAGTCGTGTTTGAGGATTTGTGGCCCGATGATCCTGACTGTTCGACAGATGGTCGGCTGTATGATAATCACGCTCATTTAACAATGATAACTATCGGACCTTTCCGATTGAAGATGGAATATTGGTTAGTTTTCTTCCATTGGATGGTTCAAATCATCTGTGTCGTGATTTGGCCAAGGGAATAGACCCTCTGGGAGACAGAGCCGCCGGTCTATTTACAATGTACTAAACATGTATGAACATCTGATGTTTTTTCATTCTTTTCATATTTATATTCTTTTTGTAATCATGCGAGAATGTGATCATGAGTAGGACCTGATCAATCTGAAATTCTGAAGCGAACGGGCTTTAAAGAAGTTGGAGAAGAGGAAGCTGGTGGCTGTTTCTTGGGGCGGTTCGGGAGAGAAGAACAGATTCTGTTTTACTCTCAGGATATTGTGGCCGATCTGCTGACGGATTGAATCAATAGTACTCGCTTCAACGGGGTTGCCGGACACATCTGTGACGTAGAAGGTGTCCATGGCTTTGCCTCCCTTTGTTGAGATCTCCGCTCGCCGGATACACAAACCATTTTCACGGAATATCCTGGTGATGTCCGAAAGAAGACCGACTCGATCGTCGGTGCACAATTCGAGCTCCAGTCCCTAGAGGTCAAGCAGTGATCATGAGAAGATGAATAAGATAAATCATCCATAGAGGACAGTGGCTCCCAGAGGGTCAATTTTCGGATGATTGGATAGGTGGGCCGCCCCATTCGATCAGTGCAGTGTTTGTTTTCTTTGTTTTTTTCTGAATCTTGGGAAAATGAAGATATTGGATCCAATGCGACCCACCTTATCCAACTTTCAAGCTTGATCTGATCTGAAGTGGAGCCTGCTGTGCTCTTCACATGGGAATGTAATGCAAAAGTCTTGCATTCTACACTAAGGAATATGCGATCGATGGAATTTCTCTACTTGAAAGTGGGCCATACCTCTGAGGCCCGCCTCTCGACAGCTGCTTCGAGACATTTTGTCACACGCTGTCGCTCTGCTTCTGAACTTATAGGGAGCCCGTCGACGTGCCTGATGTAGTATTCCTACATTCAAAAAAGAAAATGTCCTTTGTATAACTATACGGCACTAAGCGACAGTGCAAAACAGTCGAGCAATCAGAACAAATGGTGCATTTTTAACAGTGGCCCAATCTGATGACTAAGCTCATCAGATGGGGATATGATTTTCCAGTCTGTCATCCAATATTAGGCCACTGTATGGACAGTTTCGATCACCAAACGTTGGGTCTGAATGAACATTGTAGATTTCCTTACATTCGCAAAATAAAAGAGCTAATTTGTGGAAAAACATTAAGGTGGTGTTTGATTGCAACAATTTCAAATTTCATGATGTTTGGTGCAACCCAAATGCAACCAAACGGGGCGAGCAAGAACACATAAAGCCATTCCATCCTGTGAATACTCTGTCCATGATGAAAGTTGCAATCAGAATCAAGTCTAAATTTAATAGCGTCCCAATCTGACAGCTATGATCATCAGATGGGAGACATTATCTACTCTGTCGTCCAACATTAGGCCACCGTGCGAACAATTTGGATCACAAAAAGATGGGTTCGGTCCAATATTGTATATTTCCACAAATTGGCAAAATAAAGAGAGAATTCACACCAAAATATGAATTAGGCTGCGTTTGGTTGCACTGAATATCATAAAATTTCTTGATCACGATATTCAGTGCAACCAAACGCAGCCTGAGGCATTTTACCTGATAAGCTTCCATCCTTCCTGTGTTGACCATTCCGTGAAACACCACATATTGCATGTCTGTTAGAGTACAGATGGTATCGAAAAGCAGCTTTGGCCGATCCTTGGACTTCATTGTAACCACGGTGTAATCCTTCTCGAAGCAATCCAACAGAGCAACATGGGTTCTTGAGTTCTTATTGTCGGCTCTCTCTGGCCCACCAACTCTTTCAAAGTCCCTATCAGCAAACATCATCTGATGCAGCCTTCTCTCAGTGTGGGTCAGCCCCAGTGAAACCGTCATTTTGGCGGTCCTTGGATCGTTGTTGCCTTTTAGTACATTGCACAAGAGTTCCTTGATTATGGTAAGCCGATTTGGGTCCTCGATGGCAGACCACGTCGACTCATCTGTGACACGGACCACTGCCGCTGCTCTGGCATTATGAGTCCAGACCTCAGCTTTCACGACGTGACATCCAAGGTCGGCTGAGTACTGCACATACTTCGGAAAGTAGACCGGGCCTGTCGGTGCCTGTGAGCTCGATTGAAGTGTGCTCTTTGGAAGGCACCACGCCAACTGAAGAACTCAATGAGGGCAAGAAGCAAGAGTCCGTTTCAAGAGACTGCAGATTTGCACAAAGGCATGTTAAAGGTCAAATGGGCCATCTGTATGTGATTAAGGGTGTGTTTATCTCATGAAATTTGTGATATTTCGTGCAGCCAAACAGACCCTCAGATAAAAGCATTGGTTTCAAGTAACAGAGGTTTTGAAAAGTTCAGGAGATTTCCAAAAGACTGAGGTTGCATAAATTCTAGAAAAGCATAGAGTGTAATGCTGAAGTCGCATTTGGATGTGCTTGCAAAGTAGGACTGATCAAATTGTAATACTTCGTGCAGCCAAACACACCCTCAGATAAAAGCATTGATTTCGAGTAACAGAGGTTTTGAAAAGTTCAGGAGATTTCCAAAAGACTGAGATTGCTTAAATTCTAGAAAACCAAAGGAGTGTAATGCTGAAGTCATGTTTGGATGTGCTTGCAATTATCAGTCCAATAAAAGTAGGACTGATCAAATTGCACTGTGACTAAATTGGATTTCAGAAGAATATGACTGCAATTTGAGGGTTCTTTCCTAATTATCGTCACAATTTGATCGTTTCTTTTGTTTAAGCTGACCTCTCACTTGTCGAAATGCAACCTAAATGCAGATAAAGAGCTATTGTAGGAAGAACAGCAAAACACTGACAAATTCTCGACGAGATAAGCATAGACATTGGTTTAAAGGGCCTACACAGAAATTCTTCAAAAAAGAATCTGTGTGTGCAACTTCCTATCGGATGTTCCTAACCGACCGTCGAATGCACTTTGAACCATTGCTCATAACTATATTAACCGTCTGACAATGGCATTGTATGCAATTATTTCGATGTTTATGACTATCCAAGTTACTAGACTTAGTGACAAAGGCCAATCCAATAGGTGGCCCATTGGTTGGATGGTCTAGATTCAACCATAAACATATTAAGCAAGCAACCATCCAAACATGGGCTTTGTATGAGATCGTTCAGACGTTTAAAATCATCAGATTGATTCAATCTTCTGTCCATGGTCGAATCTAGAGATAACTCATTGATTTGGTTGGATGGTTCAGAAAAGAAAAAGAGCGATTACCTTTTTTATGTAATTGATGATCCCTTCATCTTTGAGTTTCTTCCCATTGTGATCGGTCACATTAAACACTGAAAGATCAATTGAGAAGAAACAGTTTCAGTTGGAGGAATTTAACTGTAATAAATAAATAACGAATTCAAATTCGGCGGAGTTCGACTCAAGCAGCTGCGAAAACCTTACCATCCATGAACCATCCCCCATCAGAAGATATGTATGCTTTGATTATAATAAGATTGAGATCTGTGAGAAACTGAACAACTTCAAGGAGGATTCCATGTTTGTTAACACTGTCGACCTAAAACAACAAACTAAAACTGTCATTCTACATACCGCGAAACAGAACATTCTCACAAGGAATTCAGGACCATCGATTTGGTGGGCCACAATGTGGGTGGACCATATCTAGAGATCAAGGAGATTGGGCTGTGCAGCTATCTGATTAGTAGCCTGAAAGGGGACAGTTAACTCAAAAAGGAGAACTGATCCACATCAAACAGGCAAAACTCACAGCCCATGTTTTTGGCCTATAACTTATCCAGGTAGTGGCCCACCAGATTATCAGTCCCGAATCACCGCACATCTTAGCTACATATACGGTTAGAAATGAAATGAACAGAATTTCAATGAAGTGAGCTGGATAGTAGCATTTGTGTGTATAAGTTTGGATTGGAAATAGAAAATGGGTGAAGGAATTCAAGCTTTAACCTGAATAACAGTTGCGTTCTCGCAAGCATTGTTGTCAATCACAACCCTACAATAATGGACCCAAAATTAAATTAAAGAAATGAAAGATTGGACCTGTAACAAGGTCGGACTTACGGAATGCTAATAGAGACCAACAGCCTGTTATGTGATCCAGATGCTCGTAAAATTTCTCAGATTGGATGATCCTAGCCACCAATATTGGGACATTTTCAGCTTTATTTCTCTTCTCAGCCATCCGTTCATAGGCCACAAATTGGAAGGCTATCAAGGATCGATTTGGGGCAGAGCAAAACCCAATTTCAGGAATCCTCTACAACGTCTGTTTTATGCAGTGGGCCACCATGTTGTATATGTGAAATCTATTCCGTCCATCTGGTGTGATCCTCGACTAGGCCCTCTGATAAAAAATGGACAGATCCACAACTCAGGTGGGCCACACCATAGGGAACAATTGGGGATGGTACAAGAACATGGTGTTTCTTTCATCGAGTCCGTTCATTGGGTGTGACTCATCAGGACGAAGGGAAGATAAACAAAATCAGCCTGATCCATGAATCAGGCAGGCCAGAATGCATGAACTTAGTAGCTTCAAGCCCGATTTTACATTGTTCAGATTGGTGTGGCCCATCTGAATTTTTAATATAATTGATATTTTGTATGTACGGTGAACATGAGGTTTGACACTTGACGGAAGGAGTGGATTTCACATATACAATACGTGGTAGGTAAACCAAGTGCTGTAGATGATTCTGGTTCCCTCCCAAAAGCAGAAAACCATCAAACAAAATCTCTATAACTAAGTGATTCAAGTAATAGAAAAAACCAAAGAAAAAGAATCACATGATCCTAAAAAAAAAAATCATGCTCAACAGTTGCTTTAAAAAAAAAAATGAAAATCCATTAAAAAAAAGGGGGATTCAGATAAGGAATATATATATATATATATATATATATATATATATATATATATATAATATATATTATATATATATATATATATATATATATATATATTCAGGCCTACTTGAAAATACAAATTTCTGTAAATTTCAAAATAAAACAGAAAAAAATCAAACTTCAGCCTCTTAAAAAGAAGAGAAACCCAAGAAACAAATTTTCACAAGAAAAACATTCAATTAAAAAAAAAAAAAAAGAATCCATATTCAGTCCAACAATAAAATTAAAACTTTTTAAATTATAAAATCATACATCGTTAGACACAAACCAAAATAATCTGAAAATAAGATGATAAAAGATCCAAGAAAGAAACTTCCACAGACCCATTGCAGTACTCACTACAAAACTGCAATTCCATTCTCAAAAACAGAAAACCCATCAAAGAAATCGAGAGAGAGAGAGAGAGAGAGAGAGAGAGAGAGAGAGAGAGAGAGAGAGAGAGAGAGAGAGAGATTCTAGTAAAATACAATAAAAAAGAAAGAAACCCAAAATCCAAAACAGCATTCCTTGCTGAGAAAATTCCAAGTAACAAAAGCCTGGAAGAAATTGGAGAATCCTGAATTCCTTTGAATTACAGACCTATACATTAAAAATATTTTATTTGAAATATATATATATATATATATATATATATATTATATATATATATACCTTCCAAAAAAAAAAAAAAAAAGCAAAAACAAAACAAAAACAAACTTCCCCATTACAGTACTCACTGCAAAACTGCAATTCCATGCTTAAAAAACAGAAAACCCATCAAAGAAATCTCTCTCCATCTACACACGCGCGCGCGCGCGCGCGCACACACACACAGATACAAGTAAAATACAATTAAAAAGAAAGAAACCCAAATTACAAAACCGCAATTCCTTGCCGAGAAACAGCAAGAAAGAAAATTTCAAGTAAGAAAAAACTGAAACAAGATTGGAGAATCCTGAATTCCATTGAATTATAGAACAATACATCGAATTGGAAAAAAAAAAACCATTAAAGAATCTCTACCAGACTTCAATTCCTTACTCTGGAACAGAAAAACAATTGAAAGTACCTTGGTGAGTTCATCCTCCTGAGTAGCTTTTCATACTCATCATCCATTTCTCGAATTTCAGTGCTGTTTTCAGAGAGAGAGAGAGAGAGAGAGAGAGAGAGAGAGAGAGAGAGAGACAGAGAGAATCCTATATCTTTGGAGAAAGGAGAGAGAGGGAGTAGCAAAACCGACTTTTAACCAGAACATCTTTCTATTTCGAATCGGGTGGAAACAGTCAGCCTGCCCGAATCGGACGTAACAGTACTAAAACGATGATCTGTCGCTTTTTCATTGGTTAAGAGCTGCCCCAGAAGTTAAAAGCTGCCCCTACACGGACCATTGTCATCTACAAGACGCGTTTGACACAGCATGTAATACACCTACGCTCTGTGGGGACCAAAAGTTTTATATAGAAAATCTACTCCGTTCATCAGATTCTAATATTAATTATAAATTACATAATTAAAAAAATATTTACATAAAAAAATCATTTGCCCCACACCAACCGGGACAGTATATATACGGTACCAATCATAAGGTTGTTTGTGTTGTCTCCATGGCGTATATATTTCATCGAACCCGTTAATAATATTTAAATAATCAATTGAAGATACAAAAATCAGTCTGATCTGAAAATAAGGTGGAACATATGATGAACGGAGTGGATTTACATATACAATGTACAGCATGGTGAGCTCCTCAGTCTTGGATGTTTTTCACAGCCTCGTAAAACAGAGATTCGTAGATAATTCCAGGGGCACTCGTTCGAGTGCGTTATAACAGTGCATCGCGTCACAAGTGATAATCAAAAAAATGTGTATGAAATCGGAACCGTTAAACACGAGATCTCCCTATGTAGAAACTATGTGTCAAAATTATAGCTTGCTATATATGTACAAATAAATCATCGGTTAGCTAAATTTCCCAACCGTCAATATTTTATTTGTTAATCAGATATAATGATCAGATCAGATTGATTTCTTATTTGTTAGATCTAAGTGTAGGATTCACATGATGAACGGTTCAGATCTTACAAAATGTTTTCTTTTCTAACTCGAGACGCGAGTACGCTTCGACTGCAGTGGGCACTCCTGTACCGAAATTAAGGTGCGGACGCGGATTTCCTGCGAAAGCCTTTAGCAGGAAGTTCCTCCACTGGAAACAAAGTGCGGACATCGTCATGTTTGTGAGAAATCCACACCGTACATACGTTTTTTGAGATCATTTTAGAACATGAGGCCAAAATCGATCCGGATGCAATACTCAAGTGGGCCGAGTGAGAATTGAACGTCCATAGTTGAAATATTTATGAGGCTACAGAAGTATTTGAATCAGGATTTTTTTTTTTCGGTTCATCTCAGTAGTGATGATATTATGAACGGTATGGATGGCATGTAAACATCACTCTTGGACCAGGGAGGTTTCAACAGTAGAAATTTCCCTAACAACTTTTCATTTAGTGCGGCCCACTTTAGGCTTAGATCCTTTGAAATTTTAGTCTCAATGGCTAAACGGATCTCAAAAAACGGATGGACGAGTTAGATTTATCAAAAACATCACAGTAGGCCCCACGTAGGTTTCCGGCGCAGCAACTTCCCGTGAAAGGCTTTAGCAGGAAATCCGATTTCCTGCAAAAAAAAGCAATGGAAACCTAGGTGGGGCCAACGTGATGTTTGTGAGAAATCCGCCCCATTCATCCGTTTTCTGAGATATTTTGAGGATAAGAGACCAAAATTGATCCGTATCCCATACTCAAGTGGGCCTAAAATGTGAGTATGGAACGTACACAGTTGAAATATTCGCATGGCTACGGAAGTTTTGAACCATGCTAATATTTGTGTTTTCAGTTCATCCACGTAGTAATGACGTTATTAACGGTATAGATGGCATGCGAACATCACTTTCTACCTATCAGAGTTTTCAACGGTAGGAATTTTCCTACCCACCTTTTTCGTTGGATCCTTCGCACTTTCAATCTCAATTCTTAAAATAAGCTAAGAAAGATGTACGGATTGGGTTTCTCAAAAACATCGCGTTGTCCCCACTCAGGTTTCCAGCGCAGTAACTTCCTGCGAAAGCCTGGAAATCCGCGTCCGTTCTTTTGCTTCGGTGTTTCCCGGTAATTGGACCGTACACTGCGTGGGGAATTTCACGAGGGATTGCGGACGCGGAATGGGGCCCACTGTGATGTTTGTTAAAAATTCAACCCGTTCAACCGATTTTTGAGCTCATTTTAAGACATTAAACTGATAATTATTAGGATCCAAATATCAAGTGGGCCATACTAGATGAAACAGTGGGAAAGGAATTCCTACCATTGAAACCTTCCCAGAATCCACCTTAATGTTTATATTCCATCTAAACCGTTTATAAAGTCATTTTCAGTGAGATGAAGTGAAAAAGCCAAGAAATTAAACTGAACACAAAGGTTTTGTAGCCATATAAATGTTTCAATGATGGTCACTAAATCTCCACTGTCTCCTCTTGTGTGGCCCACTTGAGTTTTTGATCCTCCTTCTTTAGTGGCATGTCATAAAATGAACTCTAAAAATGGATGGACGGACTGGTTTTCTCACAAACATCGTATTGGGCCACATAGAATCCTGCGCAGGAACTTACTGCGAAAGGCTTTCGTCGGAAATCCGCGTTCGCAGATTGGGACGCGGATTCCTGCGAAAGGCTCGCAGGAAGTTCCTGCGCAAGGATACAGTGTGGGGCTCACCACCATGGTTTTGAGAAATGTACTCCATTCATTCGTTTGGTGAGCTTATTTTAGGAAAATTGACCAAAAATAAGGTGGATCCAAAATTAAAGTGGGCCACACAAGGGGGAAAATTAAGGAAAGAAAAACTTGCCGTTGAAACCTTTTTGGGCTCAACCTTGATATTTATATGTCATCTAAACCGTTTATAGGGTTATTAATACAGGGATGAAGTGAAAATACAAAAAATTTAGCTTGAAAGAAAGCTTTTATGGTCACGAGAATGTTTTAATGGTTCTAACTGAATCCCTAATGTTTCCTCTCGTGTGGCCCACTTGAGTCTTGAATCCACCTCCTTTTTTGTAGATTGTCCTAAAATTATCTTGCAAAATGGATGAACGGAATATATTTTCCAAAAACAATGGTGGTGGGCCCACCCAGCATCCTTGCGCAGGAACTTCCTGCGAAATGCTTTTGCAGGAAATCCGCGTCCCGCGGATTGCATCCTACCCCTGTGGGGGCCACCATGATGTAAGTGTTTTATCCACGTCGTTAATCGTTCTTCTTAAATCATTTTAAATTGTGATTCAAAATACGAGGCAGGAAAAAGTCTTAATTGGACCATAAATTGAGGATTGAACATGCACTTTTAAAAACTCCTTAAGAGCTAGAGAAGTTCCGGATGGGGCTTGTATTTGGTTTTTCACTTCATCCACGTCTAAATGCCCTTCTGAATAGTTTGAATAGTTTGTATGGTAAAACAAAAACACGGTGGCGTGGCCCTTAGAAAGGTTTCAACGGTGAGTGTCATTGTCACTGCAGCTTTCTTTAGTGTGGTCTATTGGAACTGTGAACCTATTTAATATTTTGGCTCACACCCTAAAATGAATTGAGAAGAACGATTAACGGCATGGATAAAACACTACATCACGGTGGCCCCCACAGTCCGTTCGGGCGGGGGTAGGACGCAATCCGCGTCCGGAATTTGAAGGTCATGTGAGGCGTTGGAAGGTGACGTGTCATCCGGACGGTTGCCACGTGGAGGGCGCGCCTTTGTCGGGTCCTTGCCGGGTTTTTGGGCGGCAACGGCTACGTGACCGACCGGTTCTCGGGTCACGTTGGATTGATGATCCACCTCCTGTATTTAATGGCCCGGACGTATGTGCCACTCGCATGCTGCCACTGTTTCACCGTACACGTGGCATATAGACGTGCCATCTGAACCGTCCGAACGGTGGTCCCCACTATTTGCGGGTAGCGAACGGAAAATTAGACGGAAAACGTGATCTTAACCGCTGGACTGGTCCGATGAATTTAGACTGTTGATAAGACGCTTTTTAACAGTCCATTTGACGGGCACCAACTGGATGGTTATGATGGAGTACACGTATGCCACTTGTATTGTGGATGGATGGTCACACCCTATCGTGGTCATCACCCAGATCTGCATCTCCACCGTACATGCATTATATGCCTGCGAAAATGTTGATCTGATGGGCCGCCATGAAAACCCTTGCCAATCCGGGCATCTGATCAACGCAAAACTTCAAAATAGTCTGATTGTGCGAGTTATTACCTCTTCATTTTGGTGGGCCATCAGATCAACGGTTCAAATTTCCCTGCAGCATATAAATCACTGGTTTAGATAAGAAATTAATCCAACGGTAGAAATTCAGTGTAAAAAGTCCAAATATTGATGGCTAAGATCTTCCAATCTGGCTTCTGGGCGTGGTATATCCATAGTGGTATACTTACAGATCAATGGTCCGGATTACCACCGAAGCATGGCCCCACTTGTCAGAATTGAGGACCACCGAGGCATGAGTAAGGACCCCACCTGTGCATATTGTTGAAAGCCTATGATTCCTATACGACGGCAAATGAACCAAGATACGGTGCGTACACCGGAAAAATGTACGGCAGTGATAAGACAATGGCCCACCACTTGGATTAGGAATGATCTGACGTGTCCAACTGCAAGTGCATAGATACTGAAATACATATTTTTTTGAAGAATCGAAATGGTTCCATTCCCCAGTGGGAGTGGATTCGGTCGGGTTGGAATAACACCTAGTTCGGTCTACCATGAGGCCCATCCTGATGTATGTCTTGTATATCTACACCGTTCATTCATTTCGCTAAATCATTTTATGAAGTAGCATTAAAAGTCAAGAAAATCCAAATCTCAAGTGGCCCACACCATGGGAAATAGTAATGATGGACAGTTTAAAACTCTTTGTGGACCACACAAGTTTTGGATAAAGCTTATATTTGTGTTTTTCATTCAATTAGTGTATGTGACATTATCACCAGGTTAGATGGCAAATACACAGTACATAGACCTTAGTAAGTGTGATTAATCATAGACCTTTTATGGTGGTGTGGTCCACCTTAGATTTGGATATGCTTCCTAGATCAGGCCCGTAGTCATGGCCTGACCGAACTCGGTGTTATCGGGAGCTGCTGGAATCTGCTTCCCAACCCAGCTGCCATTGCCAACAGGGCCACGTGTGTTAGACATCCGAAAAGTGGATAAGTTGGGCCCCACAAAGACTGGAACCACGCTGTATGAAAACAATGGACGGTTGAGACAGACCCACTATCTGGTCCAATGCCCCATGTGTGGCCCACCTGATCCTTAACGATAGGTGATTCCATGATGAGGCCAGCTCGAAAACAGGTCCCTACATGAAAGTCACATCCAATGGACTAACATGTGATCTTCCTTAATCCTAAAGTATTAAAAAATAGTGGACCCCACAGTCATGATGTGGACACAATAGCCCATCAGCTCTTGCTCATCCGAAAGGGCACATGAACGATAACCATTGAACGGTAAAAAAATGACCCACGTTGCAATTTCGAACGGGTGAATCGCAAAAAGTCGAGATATGGTCCAAAAGTCGTTATCGGTATTTATGTTGCCACGTCGGCGGAAAATATCCAAAATTCCATTCAAAAATATCGGAATTGGATTGCGAAGTGGAACACACAGTACTGCGTAGGTGCTTGTGCTACTGGAAAATTCTGTGGGCCCTATTATGATCTAGGTGTTTTATCCACGCTGTCCATCTATTTTTTCAGATAATTTTAGGTTATGATTGAAAAAGATAAGGTAGATTAAAATCTTAGGTGGACCACATCACAGGAAACAATAGTGATTTAATGCCTACCCTTAAAAACTTCCTAAGGCACACTGCAATCTTTATTTTCCATCCAACCTGTTGATTCGGTCACAAAGACTTGTACGAAGGGAAAGAAAAATATCAGCTTGATCCAAAGCTTTTGTAGGCCTTAAAGAGTTTTTAATGGTAAGTGTTGAATCAAAACTGTTTCTTATGGTGTGGTTCATGTGAGAATCGGATCTACCTCATTTTTTGGGATTACTTACTAAGATGGTTGAAAAAAATGGATTGACGGCGTAGATAGAACATATGGATTATGGCGGGCCCACATAACTTTTCCAGCAGCACACAGTACCGGCGTTGTTGCTGTGGGCTACAGCCGCTACACCACGCAATCCGAGCCCTTAAAGTTAAATATCAAAGAGAAAGACTTTGATACTCGGCCAGACCGTGATTCGTGATACACAGGCACCTGGAAATCACATAGAAATTGTATCCGTGGAACACAAGTAATTCAAGTAAATTGTCCACATTTTTGGTTCCTAGTTTGGATGTATCATAATCCAAACGTTACATTTATTTGGTTATGTAACAATCGGATTGGTGGGAATTTATTGGACGGTTAAAAATGAAGAATGTCCAATGACCCTATTTCAACAAACAAGTGTCTATGAATCAGAGGTTAGGATTGTCTAACCAATCTGATCTTGGGAGCTGAAGGTAGCCATAGTGTATTCCACAATTTTGTCGATTTATTTGAGGTACTACATGCCACATGACAATTTTTTAGTGTCGGCGTATCAAGTGTCACACACAGCCGGAGTATCAAATAACTTCCCAACTTGAATATCATATGGACCGACTTTTAGACCCGATTAATAATCGGGTCAGTGTCATGATGACCATGTCTCTACCCACGCCCGATCCGTTACCATCTTTGCTTACATGTAGTTCTTAGCCATGAAAGCGCATCAACATCCTAGGTTCTACGAAGGAGGTTTGGTAGAACATATCCCCACGTATTATGATATGATACTTTAAGGCTTTAGCCATTGGATCTGGTACTCTTGTAATGATCCAAACCGTTCATATGATGGGTCACACTGTGGATGATAGATGCCCAGAAAATCTCTCACATTCGAAACATGTCAACCCTTCGATTATTCAAACCTTAATGACACCATCCATATTTAAAGAGTGGAATGATCAAAGGGTGGACATATTTTTATCTAAAGATATTTTTGATTTTTTATGACCCAAGGTGTGGCCCATCATATAAACGGTCCAAAGGCTGTGGTCCTGACGTATCCTACCGCAATTCATGAGGAATTGAGGATGTAATCCTGGCAAACCTCCCTTGGAAGTGTCATCACATAGATTGGTTGAAATTTGAAAAGGAAGTGCAAAGACAGTCATGGATTCTAATTTTCCTGTCATTGTTTTGGATTCTAGTATTAAATGGATTCCATGAGAGATTTGACAGTCACTTAATACTCGGGTTGTGCATGACACTTGATACTCAGGCACTATAAAATGTACACGTCATGTATTAACTCAAGGGCCTGTTTGGCCAGTTGCATTAGAAAGTATTAGGGGGGATTGAATTCAAAAATACATAATTATTACCCATAGCAGGGGTTGTCCCTGTTACCATGGGATAAGCTAAATTTCATGCTTTGTTTGTAATGCGGTGGTACATTGAACGGATATACTCACCATCATTTGAAACTATCTAGAATAACACATATGTGTTACATCTAAATCGTTCATTGTTTTGTAACCTCATTTTATGAATAGACCTAAAAATTAGGCAAATCCAAAACTTATGTGGCCCCAAAGAAGTTTTCAACGATATGTATTAAATCCCCATTGCTTTCTATGGCGGGGTCCACTAAAGCTTTAGATCTACCTGATTTTTTGGCGCATTCTCTAAAATGATCTCCAAAAATGGGTGGACGGTGTGGATATAGCCCACACATCATGGTGAGACCTACACAACTTGCTAACATTGAATGAAATTGGCACGAGTACCAATTCGATTCCAGCAAATCTACTTCCAAGCTTTTCCAAACATGGAGTGGAATTGGCACATGACCTGATTGCAATTCCATCCCCCGTAATACTTTCTAATGCAACTGGCCAAACAGGCCCCAAATGAGACTGAGTAAATTGAGACAGACAACCATAACCTCGCACTCGTTTGCTGAAATAAGTACACCGCACTCGTTTGCTGAAATAAGTACACCGGATATTTTATTTTAACCATTCAATGAATGTCCACTAATCTAATGATTAATTAATTAAATTATTATTATAATTGGTTCTCCGTGTGAGAGTAAGATGCATAGGTGTGCTAGAGTTTGCTCGACTAAGAAGTTTTAAGTGACCATTGGAAAAAAGTGAATAATGACAGTTAAAAAACAAAATAGGCCACAAAGGTTTTGAATCAACCAAATCTTTTATTTTTCCTTCATCCGGTCTATTTGACCTTATTACTTGGTTGGATGGAAAATAAACATTATTTTTCCTTCATCCTGTCTATTTGACCTTATTAAGTTGGGTCAAAAATACCAACTGACCTACACTCGTACATAAGATATAGATCATTGAATTTTGTTAACAAAAGCTGGTATCCTAGTAAACGTGGCCATGTAATATTTGTAATTTTTTTTTTTTTTTTTGTTTTTTTTTTTTTTTTACACAGTCACACACACCCCCACACACTCACGCCATGTAATATTTGTATGTTACTTCTTCTAACCGTGGGCATTAAGTCCGTGCCTTTATATTAATAACAACATGTGTAATGACAAAAGGAAGTTTAAACGAAAATACTCTCATATAAGAGTGAAATTTCCATTAATATGAGCCATGTAATATCAACGAATGACGATCTTTTATTGGATCACAACAAGGTGCCAAAGATAAGTGTAAATAAATAGTAATGACCTCATGAACATGAACCATATGGATGGCATATAAACATCACGGTGGACCCACAAAAGTTTCAAGATCAACCTTAGGCATTTCCCCATCATTTTTCTCAATCATCAATATCATTTGAGCTTCGGATCTATCTCATTTTTTATTGCATGTGGTCCTCAGTCTCATTTGAGTTTTAGTTCTAACTCATTTTTTTCTTAGATGGTCAGGCAAAACAAATGGATGGTATGAATTTCTTTCAAAGATGCCCCACTTAGCTTCCCCACCCAGGCCATCCTTGTCCTCGGGCTGTTGACTTCTTATTAAAGAATTCATGCATGGCAGAGATAAAATAAAATAAAAATCGAATCTATTTTTAGGCATCTCATGTATGCATACGTATACATTCCTTTACGCATGCGGCAGGAATTTCAAAACAAAGGATTCTCCTGTCTACATTGGAAAAAAGTTTCAAAACTTTCGATATAAAGGGTATCGCTCATCCCTATTCAACGGTTGATATGTGGAGGACTTATCTCTCGTTATAAAAATAAGTGGGCCAGATTATTATTTGTGACTTTTTCTCAGTGCCAAAGAAGATTTCATCTCTTTTTAGCCACGTTTTAATTACATTTTGGACCTTTTCAGTAGTCCACGGGACCACCACTTTTCTCGGACCACACTCAACGAATGTATCTAGACTTCTAGTAGGGGAGTGGATTAGGTGTTACCCTTACTGTCGACCCACCTTGATGATTTATCTTATATCCACGCCGTCCATCTGTTTGTTCAGACAATTTTAGAAGGTGGTCCTGAAGATTAACTAGATACAGATATTAGGTATACCACATCACAGGAAACAATGGTGATTGAATTGCCCACTATTATAAACTTTCTAAGGCCCACCGTAATGTTTATTTTCCATCCACCCGTTGATAAGGTCAACCAGACCTGAATGGAGGGAAAATTTAAAGACCGGATTTGGATATGCTATTTTGAGATCATATCTTAAAATGAGCTGGAAAAATGTATGGATGGCGTGGATATACAATTAATTTATTATGGTAGGCTCCATACGTTCGTGGTAACACCTACGGAAGCGGATTGCGTCCTGCCTCCGCCCGTATCTAGCCACGAACGGGCAGTTCTGTGGGCGAGGCCACTGTAATGTATCGGTTTATCCACTCCGTCCATCCCTACTCCTGGATCATTTTAAGATATAAGAACAAAATTGAGGCAACGCTCAAGTGGACCATAGACGACTGTTACATTTAATGCAACTGGCATTTAATGCTCTGTGCATTTAATACAACCAACTTTATTATTTGGTGCGGTCCACTTGAGCGTTGGATCTGTCTCATTTTTGTGCACAGACCTTAAAATTATATGAGGGGAGAGATGGACGGCGTGGATAACCTGATACGTCACAGTGGTCCCACAGTCCAACAACTACTGGGCCTCATTGTGGTGGCCCACGTCCGAAAATCACAGCAAAAGTACTGTCCTTATCGTCTAATTATGGACTTTTGCCCGTCAATTACAGGCCGTGACTATCCACTGTGGGGCCCAACAGGATGAACGTCTCGGATTGCCACGTATGGGACACGTACGTGCAGTGGAGATCCAGTCCTGGCACGCCGAATTGCAATTTGGGGTACTCCTGCGAGCTACCTTATTTTTGTGCCAGTACGACGTCGTCGTATCCAGCTGTAACCGCTTGCTCGCATCAACGGGTGATGACGAGTCCACGTCATGGTTACAGGTCACGTGTCAGCTGACGGACACGTGGTACGAAATATCTTCTTTGGGAGGTCGATGGGAATAAAAGGGATTAGATGGCTCCGCAAGTGGGGCCCACCAAAAGACAGATGCCTCTTACGGATCGGCAGCCCAAGGGAACAAGTGGGCCCCACAATATATTCGAGCTTTAAGGCCCGTTAAGGAGGTCGGTGAATGATTGTTCTCCTTTTAGATCTGGAAATGATATAGTAGAGGGCGGGAGAACTGGAAAACTAGTGGAGACATCTCTCAGCCGTACACGTGGCATAATTTCACACCATCGGATTCATCCATCTAGTAAGGTGTGCTGTAGATGCCACACGATTAGAAAGTGGTATCTACTAGACAATTATAAGGTTCTCTTTTTGGACTATCCCATGGTAAAATCTCCAACGGAATGATTGGATCAGCGACCTTGATTTTGGACGGTCTGAATGGTATGGAGCAACGATTTCAAAACATCCATGGATAGAATGGCTTGAACCACCCAATCGATGTGATATTCGGGCGTTGGCCCATCCAGGAGGTGGCCCGTAAATGGAATGGTCACGATTGATTGATATCTTTACTGATTTGATGGGTTACAGGGTTGGGAATGGCATCATCACCTGCAACATGTCGTAGTTTAGCTTATTAACATGCAATCTGCATCCTATTTCTCTGTGTCACGTGCGTAGGAGCGCAATAAGTGGGACCCACTACAAAGCTCCATGGCCAAAATCAGGCCAGTCCACCCATCCAACGGCCCTGAAAGTAAGTAAAATCACGCCGTTGGCAATCCTTGATTTAAACCGTCCACTTCTTTTTATAAAGTGTGGCAATTCTAACTTACGGACGAACCTCGTTTTTGCGTCTGATGATCTCTATCGTGGGTTCTACCTTTTGAACAGCTTGGATTTCCTGGAAACGATCACATCTGCAAATGGAATGAGATAGGGCCTACGTTAGGCTAACCTACAACCGGTTGTAGGTGATATTATTCCATGTCCATGATATTCCGTGTCGTGGAATTCGAAGTTGAGTTATGATGCGCCACACTGTTGGATTTAAACCGTCCACTCAAATCAATCGCACAAAAGCTGTCGACGTGTCACATCTGTGACGGATCTTGGGACGTCCATATGAGTGGGCTGGCTGGATTTTTCGAATATGACGCATGCCCGATAAACGTACCGGATATTGCACTCATCTGCTCTGTGGGCACGTGTGATGCTCTTTTGATTGAACGGCCGAATGCAGTTTAAGGGTCCATTTGTTTAACCATCTATTTCAGTGATTATTAGTAAATGGATGATGATGACTTTTAATCTCTGTTTTGAGAGAGATGACATCCACGAGATAAATAAATATGACTCTAAGAATGAAATTGCATAGTACTAATTAGCTTTGTAAAATTTGTGGGTCCCACCACTACGTATATGTTTAATCTATCCTATCATCCATTTTACTAGCTCATTTAAAGGCACGAGGTAAAAAAAGAAAAAAAAGAAAAAAAAAAAAGGTAGTAGATTGGAAGCTGATGATAACGTCCACCGATAAAATCAAAAAATTGTGTAGGGTTTACAGTAATCTATATCTATCATCCAACCGCTTCATGAGGTTATAGAGATATGGATAAACCATGAACACAAATATTAGCTTGATTAAGAACTTTTGTGGCACCTAAGAAGTTTTCATAGCAGGTGTTCAGTTTTCTTTAGCTCGGTTAGCTCGCTCGACTCTACTCGAAAAAGCTCAATTCGGCTTGATTTAAAATTGAGTTCGAGCAAGTCGAGCTGATTTTTTGAGCTCAAAAAAATTTCAAGCTGAGTTCGAGCGTGCCTGAGCTTGACTCGACTTGGATTGAACCCAACTCAAATCGAACTCGGATCGAACTAGTTCAGTGACTCAATTACTTTGATATTGATGTTGCTCACCAAGTGTTTGATGAAATGATTTAACAAAGTGTGGTTGGTGGCAAGGAAGGTATGCATACGAAACAAATGCCTTTTTTTTTTTCTTGATTTTTATGTTGCTTAGAAGGTGTTTGATGAAATTATTGTAAAATTATTGCTGCTGTTTTACATATAGTGAGATTTTGAAGGTGCAGTCCATGTGCTTGTGAAAATGCTGCACAGGCAAACTCGGCTTGATCTTGGCTCGAACTTGGCTCGAACAAGCCCGAGTTGCTAACCGAACCGACCCGAGTTGGCCAGTCAGGCTCGAGGTCCGAGTCGAGCCGAGTTCGAGCTGGGGTTAGCAAGTGGCTGAGCCAAGTCGAGTTGTGCCCAACTTGACTCGGTTCGACCCGTGTACACGTAGTGTCTAGTGTGGTCCACATGTGCTTTAAATTTACCTCATTTTTTAACTCATGTTCTAAAATAAGCTAAAATAGATGAATAGTTTAGACCGGAAGTCCACATGTGCCTTAAAATGAGTTAATAAAACAGATGATTTGGATTAGATGCTTGCATCATGGTTTCCCCATGAAACATGGTTCACACGCACCACACATACACCACATGTGCACTTGAACCCATGACCTTATTATTGAAATTCACGGAGTTTACGAACCATTCAAATCGGTATATAATAAAAGAGTTCACATTTAGGGCGTGTTTGGCCGAACGGATCCCATGGGATTAAGAGGGATGGGATGGTAAAATCCCGGGATATGCCAAACGAGCCAAACAGACCCGATGAACTTGTCCCGGGATATAGCAAACCCATGGATCTTAAACCAATCCACTGACATCACCATCATTACCTTAAAATTGATCCCATCCCTCCTAATCTCGTTCAATCATGCCTGGGGCATGTTTGGTTGGACGTATTGAAAGGGATTGGAAGGTAAAATCCCGGGATATGCCGGGCATGCCAAATAGACTCGGTGAACTTATCCCGGGATATAGCAATCCCATGGATCTTAAACCAATCCACTGACACCACCATCATTACCTTAAAATCCATCCCATCCCTCCTGATCCCATGGGATCCGTCAGGCCAAACAGGCCCTTAATAGTTTGCCTAAGAATAATTTTATATTGGTACAGGCATGGCATGGTTGGATGTGATGGGATGATGCTAGTATTAAAGAGAGGCCTGAAATAACAACTTCCAAGCATGCCTTGCATAAGTCTCATATTTGACCGTGGCTTGCAATCCAATCGCATCGTACCTCCTTCGACCTATAAGCAAGGTAGGGGTAGTACCTTAGGGCCTGTTTGGCTGGGCAGATTGGATGGGATTAGACTGGATTGCACGGATTTCAAGGTAATGATGGCTGCGTCAGTGGATTGGTGCAAGATCTATGGGATTGCTATATCTTGGGATTGCTATATCGGGTCTGTTTGGCATGCTCGGCCAATCTCGGGATTAAACCTTCTAATCCCTCGAACCAAACACGTCCTAGGAAAATTGAACGGATTAGGGTGGATTGGATGGGATTTAAAGGTAATGATGGTGATGTCAGTGGATTGTCTTAAGATCCATGGGATTGCTATATCTCGGGATCACAATTTGGTATCTGTTTTGGCACACTTGGCCAATCCCGGGATCTATCTTCCAATCCCTTCCAATCTGCCCGGCCAAACGGGCCCTTATCTCACTCTCAGTTTACTTTTCTTTTTTAAAAAAAATTTATAAATCACAATATGGTATTTTAGGTTTTTATACAAATTTAGTGGACCCATGACCATGGGACCCACCATGAGGTATGTGTTTTATATCTATGTAATCCATCCATCTTTTCGCCGACTCATTTTAGGGTCTAAATCCAAACCCCCACCATATTTACTTGCCATCCAGCCTATTAACAAGGTCACACAAACCTGGTTCGAGGGAAAATACAAGTATCAGCTTCATCCAAAACTTTGTGGGCCCTGTGAAGTTTTTAATGGTGAGCGTCCAATCACCACCACCACCATTTTCTTGTGGTGTAGTCCACTCGAGATTCTGCTTAGTTTTTTGGCTTATGCCTTAAAATAAACGGGCAAAACAGATGAGCGCCCTATCTGTTTATCCCAAAATTTTTTACCAAAATAATTGGAGAGGATTGAGAATCCTTCGATAAACATATACATCAGCGCAATTTTTTATTTTTGAAGAAGCCATTTCATAGAGAAGGGAAGAGAATCCTCAATTATTATTAAAATATATAATTAAAATATATAAGGATTGAGAATCCTTCGATTTAACGGCGCAATTTTTTAAGAAGCCATTTCATAGAGAAGGGAAGAGAGAAGCTATAATAATTGGAGATGATTGAGAATCCTTCAATTTAACAACGCAACTCATTTTAGGGTCTAAATCCAAACCCCCACCATAGAAACCGTCCACTATTATAGCTTAGTTGGATTCCATCAACCCGCATGTCCCTTTATTGGGTAGGCTTCCACCATCTTGGTAGGCTTCCACATATTGTGGGCATCGAAGGATGGTCCCCTAGGTCACTCGGTACTGTAAGTACATACGGGTCTTCTAGGGCGTGCCCCCAGGATTCAGCGCAGGTGCGCTATGCATGACATGAATGAATGAAAATGATCAATGCATCATATTAGCATGTTGTCACATATATCATTATATTATATCCATAGAATTTTAAGCTTAAACAAATATAATAAAACGATCGGTACAAAGAATCACACTCAACATATCAATCAAACAAGTACTTTAAGTACGACTGAGAGGAAACAGGTTGAGATTACTCACCTGATGATTTAGGGAGAAATTCGATGGAGCAGATTAGAAAATACCTATAAATAATCCATATGTAATACACCATAAAAAATACTAAGTTCATAAAGCATTTGATTTATTTTGATTACTAACTAAGGTCATACATGAGAGTGATATTTAGGTTACCTCATAGATAGGGTTTATCTTATCTATTTCAGCTAAAAAGGGTAGGCTAGATATCTTATAAGATGACCCACTAGATGGATGACTTGGATCTTGTAATAGCATGCCATGATGACACATAATTTTAGCCTATGTATGTTTTGTCCTAAACATGCATGTACCCTATATAAGTTTTACCGTGCATCTGAATATCGAAATATGTTAAATTATATATATCTAACACATTTTTTTGTGTGAGTCCTACTTATAGGGATCTGAACTAATTATATGGTTACTACTATTATATTGACCAGTGGGAAGAAATTTCAATCTAATCTGAAATCTGTGAAACCCGTAATACCCTAAACAATTATTGTACAACTACCATTATTTTCTTTCTGTATGGGTCGTACACATTTTGGATATGTCCTAAATTTATACTCTTAATCCATAGTACCCTTCCAAATCAAATGGATGGAGTGAATACGATAAATACATCATTGTGGATCCATAATCTGATGACTCAAGATGGTTTTTAACATTAAATCAACACTTGTTTCAACGTCGAAAACCAAACTTTATTTTTTTTTACTTATTTATTTATTTAATTTGTTGATAGGTCTATGATAATGTAAACCATGGATAAGATGGGTAATCTCTTCATAAAGGGGGAGCCCAAAAATCTCCTCGAAATAACACTTTTGTGGCTCACACGAATATTCAATGGTGACAATTTAATTTTCACTGTTTAAGGCGTTGTGGTTTACCTGAGTTTTCTTTTGAATAAATTTTTTCAACCCCGTGTCTCTTATTAAGTGACAAGATTATTAGATGGTATGGATTTGATACTTACATTAAGAAAGTCCCGCATATAAGGCCCATCAATGCGAACTAATTCCGGCGTAAATAGATCAACTTCACTTTTGCTTATACCCATTTTATATTGTTATACTTTTGTCATGATGACTCATACATAATATGTGTGCATAAGATCTATCCCATTCACCATTTTACCAACATCATTTTAGGACATTGGTAGAAAAATGCAGTGAATTCGTTATTCTGATGAGTCATGCTACCACGAACAACACCGACCGTTCTTCCACCATTAAAACATATACATTTCTTATTTCAAACTCTTCTAACTTTCTATGTAAGATCCAAATTGTTCACTGGTCCACCCATTTATTTTTTAATGGTTAAAATAATTGATACCTCCGTCGAAACTCCCTGCGGCCCCAATGGATATTCCAACGATGAGTGCATCATGAATTCTATTTTGCATATTGCGGCCTACCAAAATGTTAATTTAGCCTAATTTTTAGAAATTTTCCATATTTTGGTCCTTAGAACCTAATGGACTGAATTGATCAGGTTGTATATACAAAATAAGTCCAATATGTACTTCAAATAAAATAAACAAAAAGAACTTACGATGTTTCCTTTTAATTCTTGTTACATGCGTAAGGTGTTCCAAGGTACATCGTGCATATGCGCACATATTGATATATGTGCTCATGCATTGCACCTATGGTAGATCTACACCGTCCATCACATAAACCCAAAGCATAATAACATATTAAAAATAAAAATCTAAATTAAAATAAAATAAGTACTAACGTGTGCAAGTCGTTCTTCCACTAATTTCTCTCATTTTATCTTTTATCTTATTTTTTGTTTTTATTTTTTTTTCTCTTTTTGATCGGCGAAAAATGTCCATCCTTATAAAGAAAAGAGAGTTACTCGGATAAGATGGATAAGATAATGATAAGGAGGTTGCAACCGGTTTGATCTTTTTTTAAAAAAAAAAAAAAAAAAAAAAAAAAAAAAAAAAAAAAAAAAAAAAAAAAAAAAAAAAACCAAATTTTAAAATTTTAAAATTTAAGGAACCCAAAATTTTTGGAGTTGTTACAAATTTATTTTCCATTGATATGTGGGGTCCATCCTGTTACTTATGAGAAATCTACTCCGCCCATCCACTTCATTATATCATGTTATGTTATGGGCTGAAGGATGAGACAAATATAATATTCCGGTGATCTATATGATAGGACAGGAAACTCTCAAGATTAAATATGGATTGTTGACGACTTCTTGGCTAGTAGGTGAATGGCTCCGATCATGCATATGTTGGCTTAACAGATGGTTGATGGCGAAGGATGGATTGATATTGGACTAAGTGGACGATAGCTAAGGTGTATTGTTGGTGTAGTCTTGAAGAAACGTGGGTTTAACCAAGATGCCTATTTAACGGCTTACGTCTATTTATAACTCAAAACAACATTTACTGACATCCTATGTAAAAGTTAACCGGTAGTTTTGATGTATGTCCTAAGATTTACCTAATGAATGATTCATTTAGATATTTGAATGGCCCAGTTAGTAGATTTGACTGTGATGGATGATCAATTGATGGTCTAAACTTTAAATAAGTAGATGGTTAAAATGTTAACCATATTTATGGGTTATTGTACGGTGAGTTTTGTAAATGGATATATAAAAAGAATTTTTACATACGATCTATGTTAGAAATGTACACCGTTAGATTTAAGTGAATGGTTCATCGGTGTAAAATGCTTAGATCATAATTTTGACGGTAAATTAAGCATATTCATAATTGAAAAATAAGGTGAACGGATCAGAATGTTAATTTGACGTGTGTACAAGTGGATATGAAGATTTAGTAATTACTTTACTTTGATCAAGTAGTCCAAATTCAAAGTGGATGGTCGGATATCTTCATCTGATGGTGATAGGTTATATCAAATGGTTAGTTTTAATTTTATGGGTAAGAATATTAAGTTATTCAGGGGTTTATCCTATTAATCAATAGTCGGTTGACGTACTCTAGGGGTGAAAATTACTTTCTACGTTTGAGATTCAAGTTAAACTACATAAATATTAATGGATCTGTAAGTGTACAGTTGAACAAGTGTAAAAGTGTAATCGTACATCCTTACGTATAGGTAAACTCACACCCAAAATTTTAGGTTGTTACAATATACATCATGGAGGGCCCCATAGTCACGATGTCCCCATATATGGTGGTGAAGTGGTACCATTTCCACGTTTTTCACCATGGATTGCGTACCTATACATGCTTAGGCAGCAGTTTTTCATTAGGATTGAGATATGATTCCCAACACACGTACATGCATTTAAGTCTCCTTTGAATGATCTTATCTACTCGTTAGGTGAAAGGCGCCTATAAGTTTCTTAGAAATTATAGAATATTGATCTTTAGTTGTCCTTCCAACACATCCATGTTGGACCCAGATTCAATGAATCCAGGTCTGTGGTCCCTGATGTGGTGGAATATGATTGAGTTGTGTTGTTGTCAAAGATAAGGACTTGGGCTGGGTGATAACGTCCCAACACCACACACAGGTCAAAAAGCTCTGTGGGTCAACCATGTTTATCTATTTTGCGGGCTTATTTCAAGACATGAGCCCAAAAATGAGATGAATCCAAAGCTCAGTAGTTAAACGACTATCATTTGAAATTTTTTGAGGTGATGAAGCTTTTGATTTTTTGAGGTGATGAAGCTTTGGATGAAGTTGATGTTTGTGTTTTTCCTTCATTTAAGGATGTGTGACTTTATAAGCAAGTTCAATGGCAAATAAAAATTGTTGTGGGCCTTAACAAGTTTTCAACAAGAAGTACTCATTAATCCTTATTATTTTTTGTGGTGTGGTCCATTGGATTTACTCATTTTTGGGGTTGTACCTAAAATGTGTTGTCAAATGAATGGATGGCGTGCATAAAACACATACATTATGGTGGGGCCCACAAAGCTTTTCAAGCACCTAGCTAGGTAGCGTTGAGGTCGCAATTTTATCCCAACCATAGAAATGGAGCTAAGCTACTCTGCCAATCAACTTTCAAATATGCTTAGGGTGACATGTTTAGTCCCAACCAACTAATGAGTGGGTAGGGATTATTTTATCCCTTATTTTTCACACATGTATCTTACAGGACGTGTGGCCAAAATCCCAACGACATTTTTATTGTCATGCTCACCCAACACATGACAAAAGCCCTTATGCTAGTAACCATCATCTATCTCGTTTGCCTATTCTCGAGTGAATGGTTAGGTCTATTGACACTCGGTTTGTTTTCTGTCACATGTAGTGTGTGCGGCATGTTAGAATAGATAAAGTGACTTGATCCAAACTAATCAACTTTGACCCCATGTGTTAAAATAATTAGCAAATACGTTGTATATGACTAAATTCTAGGAAGATTAATCACTTACTTAGCTACTTGCAAAATTTTATAATGATTAGGTGATAATCGAAAGGTGAGGTTATTCTTCTGAAGATTGGTTGCTTTTTTCCTTTCATAAGAAAAGATTTTTTAAAATACCAGTGCAATCAAATAAAAGGAAAAACTCACAATTGATTACTAGGAGCGACCGCAAGAATGTGTCTCTTAAAAGAACTGTGTGATATTTGATAACGGACAAATCAAACGTATGAGCTTAGATTTAGATTACAACTTAAAGACTAGAGCTAAGAATTACTGCTAATTGATTATCTCTACTTTTATAATAAGTTGAGATAAAATAAATTAATAAATTTGTTTGGTTTGATTAGATTTGTAGATGATTGGTGATCCCTGCTTCGTGAATTTCCTCTACTATTTATAGAGTTATGCTATATAGCTTATTCTTTAAGATGCTTCTTCCATTACTTCAACTGTTACAGTAGTCCAAAACTAATTCTTTAAATCCTTCTTTTTATTACATTTCCTTTTTGTGGTCATTTCTCTTTTGTCGTTCAAGTTCTGCTCTGTTTTTCGGTTATATTTTGTATCTTGAATTGCTCAATCATGTTTTTCTATTCACTAACTCGGCCGCATTATTTTGTCAACCATCCAATAACATGTAAAATTAAATTTACGCCAATTGTGATTTTGTAAAAAGTGTTCCATGTATTTTGAACATCTTTTTGTTAATCTCCTATTAATTTCTCGTTCAATGGCATATATTGCCTTCTTATTAATTTTTTTCAAAATGACAAAAAATAAGGTACAATAAGTTCAAAGTTAACTAAGTAGTTATTAGGGCTGAAAGTTGGGCGGGTTCAACCTGACCGACCCGTGACCGACCCGACATTGGGTTGGGCTCGGGCAGGATATTTCGGGTCCGATCTTAAGCTTGGGCTATACAAACACCAACCCGACAAAACTTGGGTTGGGCTCGAGTTGAGGTCTTGGGTTGCCCGACCCAACCCGAACCCGATCAATATATAAGTTACTTATAAATTATAATTGAGTGTGGATCGTTTGTGTTGAAGGCACACTAGTGATGTCGAGTCTCATTTGTCCACATCATTTCCAAGGACTCAAGCTAACAAGATATGCCAGATTTCTCTCTCCCAAATAGACTTCATGCTATGCTACATGACTTTTAAAGGAGTAGTTGTCTTATATTTTAGCTTATTTTTTAAAGGAAAAAATGAAGTTTTTTTTTTTTTTTTTATAATGAATAATCATATATATAATTAATAAAATTATAGATACAAAAAATAAGTCATATATTGAAATATAATAAACTAATGTAATAACGAAAATATTTGCGTGTATATACCCGACCAACCTGATCAACCCGACCGAGCCCGCTTGGGTTGGGCTTGGGTTGAGAATTCCCAACCCGAGATTGGGTTGGGTTGGGTTAGGGTTGAGGTACAGGAACCTTGGGTTGGGTTAGGGTTGAGCACCAACCCGACCCAACCCGCCCAACTTTCAGCCCTAGTAGTTATTAGAGGACATCGTGTATACACATACAAATTGAAGATGTACATGTGGTGTACACGTGTTATAATGTAAAACTGTCCAAAATGTGTACCCACTGTAAAAGGGGCATATGGTCAAAATTAGATATGAATGAGGTGACATCTTATGGATAGATACATTTAATATGGACCATTGGCTATTTTTAATTTTAACTATCCATTGGCCATCGGTGAGTATAAATGAGCAAGTTGTAAAAACGTTTCATGCAACTCAACTACAAACTAGCCACATAATAGGAATTGCTATAGTAGATAAATTATAACTTAAAAATAGCACCAAGAGTGTTATCACAACCGTTAATTAGTAGATGTAAGTCTATTAAGATGGTGCAGAAGAAAACAAAAAAATAACATATCTAATTACGAAAACATTTTATTGTATTTGAATCGCAAAGGAAACATTAAATTTCAAAACATGATCATTATTTAAATATTATGGTTAAATTTTCATGCAAGAAATATAAGATAACTTTTATGAGAGTTTTATTAAACTTATATTTAATTTTCAAATAAGTCATTTAAAATGAAATTTATAAAAATCTGTAGTCATGAAAAATCTTTAAAAAATCATTAATAAATAATCTTACACTTAGTGTTCGAAATATCGGTATCGCATTATGTATTGCACCCTTGTGATACAAATATGTATCAGTTATGTCTTGAGAGATATCGGTTGTATTGCGTAATGTATCGTTGTTATTGGAGACATAGAGAAACATTGGAAAATTGGTTGAATTTTTCAATGAAATTTCAGTAATTGTTAAAAAAGACACAAATATACACTTATAAATTAAAACATTAAAAAAAAAAAAAAAACAAGTGCGTATTATAGGTTTTCTTTGTATGAGGTCTTAATTTATGCATTGTCTAACTAAATCGATATAATTATATTCAAAATTTATTCATATAATTTATAAATGTAAGAAGACATGTGGAAACACAAACAATACATTCAAAAACAAAAGAATAATAACTAGATCAGGTTACATAAATGTTTGATTTTATGTTTGGACATAAAGATTACAATTAATTTGCGAGAAATTGAATTTTTTTATATTTGTTTTCAATTTTCTACAACTTGGTCAATCTCTTCCAAATATGCTTTCAATTCATGATTTTTCATATTTTAATCATGAATTTGTAACAATTTGACACTAATTTTACATGATTTATAGGGAAAAAAAAAAAAGATCGAAAATTGAAAATGTTCACGGGATTGAACATGTTGGATATATTGCATTATTTGTGTGTTTCATATCGCACATGTGGAATATAAGATATATTGAAGAATATTTCGGCCAATGTCTTTGATACTTAAATTATTGATTACACTTTTCTTTTCTTTTCCTTTTCCATTATCCAAATAAACTCCTAGAAATTGCAAAAGATAAATAATAAACTTTCAAAATCAATAATAATAATAATAATAATAATAATAAGTCCATTAATTAGAATCCAGGTACAAGACCAATCAGTGGTGGGTCCAACTACTATTTCGGCAAATGAGATATATATCATGTATGTTTGTATACAAGGAATCCATGGGATAGATAATGAACAATAATGATAACATTGTTAACAGTTGAAAAAAAGAAAAGAAAAAATATATACATATAGACACACACAGAATGAGAGATTTTTATTTATTTAACCCATGCACACAGAGCCCCACACACTCACGCTGTAGTGGGATTTCATCACTTATGGATATTAAACCCTTGACCGGGTGTTGAAACTCCTGAGAGTCTACCACTGGAGCAAGAGTAAGGGTCCAGAATGGAGATCTCGAAATTACATCCAACCAATCTATTTTTTCCAAGTGAATGGTGGTGTTAAGCATTTTGAGGCATGTTGGTGTGTTGCAAAAATTACGCAAATCCAATCATCAAGTGGGCCATGTGAAGTTGGAGATTTTGGGTTATGAACATTTTTTTAATGATATGGCCCATCTGATGATTGGATTGCCCTGATTTGTCTAATAACAATGGCAATGTAAACACATGCATGTTGGCAAATTGATTGTCGTACATACATCATGTGGGCCCTATGAAGCTCGAGACCACCACTGGACTAGAAGAATAGACAGATCATTTTGGTCATTTCATCTACCAAAAGAAAAAATAAAAAACCTGAGGTGTGGATTGGATCTAAAGTACATGTGTGGCCCACTTGATGAGTGGATCGGTCGAAAATTCGCGCCAGATGATCTTCATGGTGGTGTGAAGCTTTTGAATGTGTTAGATGTAATAGAAACATTACATGTTGGCAAGTATGCACGGGTTGGACCATAACTCAGCATTGCAATTAGTTGCATGCGATGCGCGCGCGCGCACACGCGCCCACACACACACACACACATATATATATGGGAAAAGGTACTATGCGCTCGAGCTCATGATAAGCTTATAGTGAGGTCGAGCTGTGTGGGCCCCACCGTGATGCGTGTCGACCATCAACACCGTGCATTTGATGGGTACCCTTTAAATTATGGTATATCCCAAAAATCAACCGTATACGGAACTCATGTTGGCCATACCATCTAAAATTATGTGAAGACACCATTAAAACATATAAAATCACTTGGTGGGGCCCACCTGAGTTTTTGATGCGCCTGAAACTTGGTCTGAACCGTAATTCAAGTGGGACACACATAATGGATGGGCTGGATTTTCAAACCACATCTCGGTGGGCCCTCAAAAATGGTTATGAATGTTTTAATGGTGTACAGCCCCTCTCCACTTTTGTATGTGGTGTGGCCCACAAAAGTCACGGATTGACTTGATTTTTGGGACCTACGCTCACGATGGAATGGTGCATCTGACTGATGGAGTAGATGTTCGAAACACATCACGGTGGGGCCCACACTGCTCGACCTCATGGGACGGACCCGTGAGCTCGAGCGCATAGTACCTTCCATATATTATATATATATATATAATTATATATATATAATATATATATATATATATATATATATAATATGAGCCCAATTTGTGTGTGTACGAAGGAATTGGTCCAGATAGGAGTAGATGTTGGGATGCCTTGCACAAACCTTAGGATCTAGCCTCCCGAAACAAACCAGAATTATGGATAATAAAAGCAATGAAATAAATCAAAGCATCAATCACACACCACACAAGAGATTTTTACGTGGAAAACCTTCAAAGAGGTAAAAACCACGGGACCTCGTCCAGATCAACAATCCACTATGAAGTAGAACGTTTACAACCTTCTTCACTCACGCAGGAGTGGATAAACAATAAGAGAAATAGAGAAAACGGAGAGATCTAACCGATTACGAGGACATAGAAGCACTGAGATGTAGATTGCAAAGTAGAGAACCTCCACGAGCAGAACCTCCCTTCTATAAGCTTCCTCTCTCTCTTTCTCCTTCTCTCTCACCTTTGATAGCCCTAAACCCTTTAGCAAACCCTTGCAAAGCTTTAGGAAACCCTCTTGCTATTTTGTGATACCTAGAAAAAACCCTAGGCAACCCCTTTTATAGTTTTGGGAAACTCCTTTCCGCATCCCAGTTGCGAAAGGACTCAAATTCGCAGTTTCGCGCAAAATCGCGGAACAAACTGCGTAACCTACGACTAGTCCTGGAAATTCCAGGACTGGTCTTAGCCTCCTACGACTGGTCGTAGCTCACCTACGACTGGTCGTAGACCACCTACGACCGAAGCGTCGAAGCTCACCTACGACTGGTGAAGACCTCCAAGAAAAACAGCACGAACTCGCTGGACTTTGAGTCGTGCCAGGGCTCGAACCTACGACCGGTCGAGCGCCTCCCACGACCGGTCGAGTGGGGCTCAGGACCGGTCGAAGACGGGGAAAAAACCCCATCAAATCTCCCCCCTTTTGACCCAGGAGGGATCCACCTTCTTCAAGCCAACCAGGTTTCTACAAACCTCAAACTTGCCCTTGAGCAAAGCCTTGGTCATCATATCTGACCCATTATTGTCCGTGTGGACTTTCTCAAGCTGTAACACCTTCTGTTCCAAAGTATCCCTGATCCAGTGATACCGAATCTCTATGTGCTTCGACTTGGAATGCTGACTTGGATTCTTGCTCAAGTGTATAGCACTTGACTATCGCAATAGACCACGTGCTCCTCCTGCTTTAGGCTAAGTTCCTGTAGGAACCTTTTCATCCAAAGCATCTCTTTACATGCTTCTGTGACTGCAATGTATTCGGCCTCTGTCGTCGACAATGTTACGACCTTCTGTAGCTTGCTCTGCCAAGAGACTGCTCCCCTTGCAAACGTGAACATGAACCCTGATGTAGACTTCCTGGAGTCTATGTCACCTGCCATATCTGCATCTGTGTAGCCCTCTAACATAGGTTTACCGTCACCATAGCATAGGTTCAACCTGGATGAGCCTCTTAGATACCTCAGTATCCACTTTACCGCTGCCTAATGCTCTTTGCCAGGATTGGCAAGATACCGGCTGACAACACCAACCGCATATGCTATGTCTGGGCGTGTACACACCATAGCATACATCAAACTTCCTACTGCTGACGCGTAGGGTATTTTCTGCATCTCTTCCACCTCTTCCTTCGTCTTGGGACACTGCCTGTCGCTCAATCTGAAGTGACCATCCAGTGGAGTACTGACCGGCTTCGCTGCATTCATATTGAACCGCTCTAGGACTTTCTCAATATACCGCTCTTGTGACAGCCAAAGCTTCCTGCTGCTTCTGTCACGGGTTATCTCCATTCCTAGGATCTGTTTAGCCGGGCCCAAGTCTTTCATCGCAAAAGACTTGCCCAACTCCTGTTTCAGCCTGTCGATCTTCTTGATGTCTTTTCCCATGATGAGCATGTCATCAACATATAACAGCAGAATTAAGAAATCACCGTCTGAGAACTTACGCGTGAACACACAGTGGTCCGACTCCGTTCTGTCATACCCATGTGTAACATGAACGAATCGAACTTCTTGTACCATTGCCGTGGAGCTTGTTTCAGCCCATACAAGCTCTTCTTCAGCCTACACACCATATGCTCCTTGCCCTTGACTTCGAACCCCTCTGGTTGGTGCATGTAGATCTCTTCTTCCAGGTCACCATGGAGAAAGGCAGTTTTAACATCTAACTGCTCTATCTCCAGATCCATGCTAGCCGCCAACCCAAGCAACACCCGTATGGATGTCATCTTCACCACTGGTGAGAATATCTCCTCGAAGTCTATGCCTTTCCTCTGACCAAACCCTTTCACCACAAGTCTGGCCTTGAACCTCGTCTGTGAATTCTTCTGTTCAATCTTCTTCCTGAACACCCACTTGTTGCTCAAAGCTTCTTGCCCTTAGGCAGTTCACCATGTCATAGGTGTGGTTCTTATGCAAGGATTTCATCTCCTCTTGCATAGCTTTCAACCACTCCCCCTTATGCTCGTCGGCTAAGGCCTCAGAATAATCTTCTGGCTCTCCCCCATCGGTTAGCATAATGTACTCATGCGGCGAGTACCTCTTGGATGGCTGTCTGTCCCTAGATGACCTCCTCACCTGTGGCTCAACAGGTGGATCAAGTGGCTCCCCTGGTCCATCTTCTGAAGGAACTCCCTTGTCCTCTGCACCTTGCTGTACTCCCCCGTCATCAGGCACCACGGGAGGAGTAATCGGATCCATGTCCTCTAGCTCACCTGAACTAGGCTGGTTTTTCTCTGGCTTACCAATGTCTTCGATACACTGATCTTCAAAGAAAACCACATCTCTGCTCCTGACGAGCTTCTTCTCGGTCGGATCCCATAACCTGTAACCGAATTTTTCATCACCGTACCCTAAGAACACACACTGCCTGATCTTCATATCGAGCTTGGACCTCTCGTCCTTTGGTACGTGAACGGATGCCCTGCATCCAAACACCCTGAGATGACTGTACGATGGATCATGTCCAGTCCACACCTTCTCAGGCACTTCTCCATTCAACGGGGCTGATGGAGACCTGTTTATCAAATACACCGCCGTGCGCATTGCTTCTCCCCAGAACGTCTTGGGCAACTTCGCATGGGATAACATGCATCTGATTCTCTCAACAATGGTGCGATTCATTCGCTCAGCTACACCATTATGCTGGGGGGTCTTGGGAACCGTCTGTTCATGCCGTATACCCTGGGACTTGCAGTACTCGTGAAAGTCGCCAATGTATTCACCACCATTGTCAGTGCGGATGCACTTCAATGGTCTACCTGTCTCTCTCTCGACCATAGCATGAAACAATTAAAACACACCAAAGACCTCGTCCTTGGATTTAAAGCATAAACCCAAACCCTCCTAGATGCATCATCTATAAAAGTAACAAAATACAATGCCCCACCCAAGGTTTTTGTCCTCATAGGACCACAAACATCAGAATAAACCAAATCTAATGCATGCACTTTATTAACATGAGAAGCAGTTTTAACGAATGAAACTCTATGCTGTTTCCCTGATAAACAATCAAGACAGGTTTTAAGAGGCATACCTGTCACGTCTGGAAGGAGCGCTTCTTTGCTAGTACCTGAAGCCCTTTTTCACTCATGTGGCCTAGACGCCTGTGCCACATGTCAATAGCTGAATCTTCCGCTGCGTTCAACCCACCCTTGCATACACTGACACTTGCCTTGTACAGGGTGCAACACTTCTTTCCTCTGGCTGCGATCAACGAACCCTTGATGAGCTTCCAGCGCCCACCAGCGAACCGGCTTTCATAGCCATCATCATCCAACCTTCCCGTCGACATCAAGTTGAGGCGAAGGTCTGGGATATGCCTCACATCCCTGAGAACCAATGTGCAGCCCACATCAGTTTTCACACAAATATCACCAACTCCCACGATCTTTGATACGCCAGAATTTCCCATCCTCACGGTCCCTAAGTCGCCTGACTTGTAGCTTGTGAAGAAGTCCCTGTGCGGAGTCGCATGAAAAGAAGCTCCCGAGTCAATCACCCAATCGGTGTCCTGACTCGTATCTGTGAGACACACATCATGATCTGCTGAAAGAATAAACAACGTCGCCATCTGAAGCGACCGCAGTGGAATCTGATTCATCTTCCTTCCCTTTTCCTTTCTTGTCGTTCTTACGACATTCATGCTTATAGTGGCCCTTCTTGCCACAATTCCAGCATTCAACATCTTTTCTGTTGCTCGACTTGCCTCTTGATTTATCTCGGGCCTTTCCGCCCTTCCTGTTCTTTCCTCTCCCCCGTTCCTGCGTCACAAGAGCCTCTTGCTGAGTAGACCCCTGAGACTTCCTCCTTGTCTCCTCATTGAAGAGACAACTGGTTACCTGTTCCATGGATATCTTTCCGTCTGGCGCGGAGTTACTTAGAGACACCACCAATGTCTCCCAACTGTCAGGCAATGAACTAAGCAATAGTAAAGCCTGCAATTCATCATCCAGGACCATCTTCATAGAGGTGAGTTGGTTCACTATATTACTGACCTCATTCATATGCTCGGCCACAGAACCACCATCCTTGAACTTGAGATTCACAAGTCGCCTTATCAGAAATATCTTATTACCGGCTGTCTTCCTCTCATACAGCCCTTGTAATTTTAGCCATAGGCTAGCGGCTGAGGTTTCCGTAGACACATGGTGGAACACGAATCATCCAACCATTGTCTAATAAACCCCACCGCCTTTCGGTCCATCTTCTTCCAATCATCATCAGTCATATCCTTGGATTTTGCTGATATGCCTGAGATTGGAGAATATAGGTCCTTGCAATAAAGCAAGTCCTCCATCTTAGCCTTCCATATGGTCCAGTTAGAACCATTGAGGCTGATCATCCTTGAGCCACCTTCCATAATTCAAAACCGATCCTACCCGTTCAATGAACTTAGCTCTGATACCACTTTGTTGGGATGCCTTGCACAAACCTTAGGATCTAGCCTCCCGAAACAAACCAGAATTATGGATAATAAAAGCAATGAAATAAATCAAAGCATCAATCACACACCACACAAGAGATTTTTACGTGGAAAACCCTCAAAGAGGTAAAAACCACGGGACCTCGTCCAGATCAACAATCCACTATGAAGTAGAACGTTTACAACCTTCTTCACTCACGCAGGAGTGGATAAACAATAAGAGAAATAGAGAAAACGGAGAGATCTAACCGATTACGAGGACATAGAAGCGCTGAGATGTAGATTGCAAAGTAGAGAACCTCCACGAGCAGAACCTCCCTTCTCTAAGCTTCCTCTCTCTCTTTCTCCTCTCTCTCACCTTTGATAGCCCTAAACCCTTTAGCAAATCCCTTGCAAAGCTTTAGGAAACCCTCTTGCTATTTTGTGATACCTAGAAAAAACCCTAGGCAACCCCTTTTATAGTTTTGGGAAACTCCTTTCCGCATCCCAGTTGCGAAAGGACTCAAATCCGCAGTTTCGCGCAAAATCGCGGAACAAACTGCGTAACCTACGACTAGTCCTGGAAATTCCAGGACTGGTCTTAGCCTCCTACGACTGGTCGTAGCTCACCTACGACTGGTCGTGATAGACACCTACGACCGGTCGAAGCTCACCTACGACTGGTCGAAGACCTCCAAGAAAAAGCACGAACTCGCTGGACTTTGAGTCGTGCCAGGGCTCGAATACGACCGGCGAGCGCCTCCCACGACCGTCGAGCGGGGCTCAGGACCGGTCGAAGATGGGGAAAAAACCCCATCAGTAGATGAGTTGTTGATGGGCAGTTATGTGCAGGTGAGAACTTAGGCCCACCAGCGGGTGAGAAAGATCAGATTCTCTTTGAGAACTGATCACCTATGACCGGTTGTACGTTAACATACAACCTTTTTTATACAAGCACTATGCCCTTGAAAGTGCATCCAATTGCAAAAATGATAACTCCAATAAAAGAGGTTGGAATAATTGTGGAGTAGAAATCGACGTGTGGGGCCACTATGATGTTTTAATGACATCCAATCCGTCCATCATATGCATCCCATAAATCTCCTTGGAACCCAAAAGTCAGGCTGTTCCAAAATTCCAGTAGGCCACACCACAAAGCACATTTGGGATGGAGACATCCACCGTTAAAAACCTTTTATGTAGTCCATTTAGAAGATGCATCCCACATCTAAAAAATCTTCCCATTTCAAGACTCAGGTGGGCTAAAACATGTGAGTTTAGTGATTTTAGGCATGATTTTACATAGCCAATGGAAAACCCATCCAGTACGGTGATAGCTTCTCATGCAAGGCTAGGAATTCGCTAGAACATCAATGATGGAAAGAAGGAAATTATCCTTTTGGGTTGACTTGTTGAGGCTGCTAACGTTTCGGTACGTACACGTCAAGCTAAAAAGCATGAGCTCATGGGTAAGCACCACGCGTTTCACGCTTCTAGGGCTACATCTAACGTTACAAAGATCTTGTCTCGCCTGTCCTTACAACTCCCATTCGTGTTTCCTAAAGTTTGTTTGGTTTTCCAATTACAATAATAAATGGTTGTAAAAAGGATAATTATTATATACTCCAATAATAATGTAATGGCATTACTTACATTTAATTGTAATGATAACTTGTTCCATTCATGTAAAAAATGATACATTTATAGTATATAATAGTAATGATTATAATTTACTTCGCTTACTTTTTTTACAAGTGTATTTAACTTTTAATTTTTGAATTATAGTTTTTATTTAAACAAATACTTAGAAATGATAATGACCGCTTATTTACTTTACATTTTGTGGAAAATAAGAAAATCAAACAAAACTAAATGAATGACTTTCTTTGTTTTAATTCACACCCAAGTATAAAATCAACTTAGATCCTTACTCTTGCTCCGGTGGTAGACTCTTAGGAGTTTCAACACCCGGTCAAGTGTTCGAGTAACCATAAGTGGTGAAATCCCACTTCAGCGTGAGTGTGTGGGCGTGTGTTAAAATAATAATAATAATAATAATAAATGAGTATAAAATCAACTTGAGTTCAGGAATGCACCGAGAACAGGAATTTATGGCACACATGATGGAAGGCCCACACTTCGATTTGCACTTTAAGCATATCCTAGATCCTCAAATAATAGAGGAATGAAAAAAAAGGGTTGTATGGTTGTAGCTTTCACCTAGTTGTAGGTGATAAATCTTACTCTTATGGCAAGTATAGATAAATATACTATGAAACTTAAAAAGCCATAGTCAAGTCCCACAGAAAAGCCAACATCAATGAACTGGAGATGCTAAAGAGTAAGTTCTTAAACATGTTCCCAAGTGGCATACCTATAAGAGATATGATCCATTCGTCGAATCAAGCCCCACCGCAAAACAAGGCTGATGGAAAAATGAGGTCGATTAATCATTAAGCAGGCCAAAATTATACATTGAATATAGAATGTTAGTAATTTCTCATTTTTGGCACAGTAGATTCAGAATACTTTGATTGGAAATCCCTTGGATTTGGAATACCCCTGGATTTGGAGATTTCTGGTTATGCTTGGCACCCTGGATTTAAAATCCCTTGTGGTCCAAAAATACTTAGGAATCGTTTGGCACTATGAATTTGGGGAGATTTCAAATCTCCTAACATGTTTGGCACCTTAAGGTAATGAGAGGGTTTCAAATTCCCTCAACACAAGGGTTTGAAATCCAAGGTAAAAGCTTAGATTGCATCTAAAATCCTTCCAAAAGTTGCTTGTGTAGCATATGTGTCACTAGGCTATTAATTTATTGGGTACATGGCCCACTGATGATATCTTGAAACAATCATATTATTAACTGCATCACTATAATTACTTTAATAAGATAATTTGCATCGTCCAAACATTGTCCATGTAAATCAAGGGTTAAAAATTATTGGTTAGTCACTTGAATGTGATAATGTGCTTGTGCCCCAGCCGAGACTTGAAATTTCATCATTTTTGAGCTAAGTATATATTTCATCGGGCTCATTACAACCATTATGTCGAACATTATATATGTATACTAATTAGAGATGTTAAAGTTGATTTAGTAATTAAATTCAAACCCCTATAAATATATCATGCATAGCAACTTTGGATTACAAGGGATTCTAAACCTAGAGTGCCAAACACAATGGAAGGATTCCAAATCCAGGGGCTTCCAAATTTAGGAGGTTTTGAATCGGCAGGGTTCCACCCCACGCTCTCAAACAGGCCCTTAAATTATGTTGTATATTTAAATGAGTTTAAATTTAATTACTAATTAACTTTAGCATTTCTAATTAGTGTACATATGTGATGTTTCATACAATGGTTATAATACACCCATTGAAATACATACTTTGGCTAAAATTGATGAAATTCCAATCCTCGGGTGAGCCAAAAGCATAAGATCACAACTAAGCAGCTAACCAATGATTTTTAGCCATTGATTTATCATAGTCAATGTCTGAACTGCCCTAATCATTCTATTAATATAATTTTAGTGATCCAATTAATAATTTAATCATTTTGAGATATCATCAGTAGATGACGTGTACAACATATTAATAAACTAATATCAATAAAAGAGAGAGACGGTTTAAGAACTCATTCAAAGTTAGGATTTCGAATCCATTGAACTTAAAATACCCTGTAATACACCTTGCAAAAATACTGATTGATACGTTGTACTCTCAAATCTGCCGTGCCAAACAACCCAATATCTTTTACACGTGTCAATGATACATGCCGATAGTGCCACATCTTACTGGATAATAGATTGATAGGAATGTAGGCTCACAGCATAACAAGTTGCTCCGGACACGCTGGATCGTCCAAACATTGATCCGGACCGTCCATTCACTGCAGGCCTATTTCTAAATAACCGTCCAAAAATCACATCTATTGGATGACCCTGTCCTTTTATATAGTGGTCGTTATTGTTATAATCGTCCACTTTTCAAGGCATGTAGATCATGGTTAGCAACACCTGATCAGATTGTTTCTTTTGAAATATAAACAATCTAAGACGGTTTCCTTTTTTTAAAAAATGCTTAAAGTTGATGATCGGACCAATTCTTCTCTGCTTTATTATTGACCGTCTATTCTTACACACTATAGATTGAATGGTTACGAGTGTCCTGTTGTTGTGGTTCTTGTCTAATCACCTTTCAAATGTATTCTACAATGAATGGACAGTCCAGATCGATGTTCGAATGGTCCCACATGTTCAAAGAAACTTGTCATACTGGAAGCTTACCGTACAGCTCGACTCATAAGATCATGAGAAATTGACCACTGTAGACACTACCTTTTACCCAGCGTCTTTTCATGGCGCTCCCAAACTTTACTTTACCAAAGTAGACCATTCTGTACGGAACACGGACCAAAATACGCTTGCATTTGGCTACGGTTATAATTCGTAGCTGTAGGTAATAAATGCAAGGGTATTTTCGTCTAGAATTGTGTGTCGTACAGAATGGTTTACTTTGGTAAATAAAGTTTGGGAGCGCTTTAAAAAGACGCTGGGTAAAAGGTGGTGTCTTCAGTAGTCAATTTCTCTAAGATCATTTCCTGGGATTGATTGAGAAGCCCACGTCGGAAGAATAGTCAACTGAACTTATCACCTGCAGGTACGGTACCACAACTTGTGGTACGATGCCATCTTTCCCACCAAAAAATATCTGTATGGGAAATCAGTACCACCAAAAAAAAAAGACCCCACAACTAAGATCACCTGATACAAAAATCAAGCCATTATGGTTATTTTTTTGGCCATACCATTGTAATCAATGGAAAACAAACAGTTTAACTCAACATATGGTGTGGTCCACTTTTTCATTGGATATATTTATGATGAATCCTATCTTTTTCATGGTTCTGATTTTTTAAATAATTATTATATTGGTGGAAAATATGGTGAGTTATCACAGATTCTGGTATAATTGCATGTAGGTGACCAGTTCCCAAATTCAGACACGCACTTGCAATCGAAATCGGCTCGCACACGTTTGCACGTGCTGTTCTTCCATGTTGAGAGATGATACTGTGGAGTCAGAAGAACCGTTACGTGGTAGATCCACATTGCTACATTACACGTGGAAGGTTTATCTTTCAATCAGGATTGTCCATATACTGGATCTACTATGGATGGAAACTGATTCATGGTCTGCATTGATTGGAAGATCTTATCCATCTAAATAGTTGCCTTCATATCAAACGGAGGGAAAAGAAAAAACAGTTAGGGGTCCACATTAGTGATGGAAGGTAGAAATAATTGTTGGATATAGCATTCTTATAAGTATTATTTTTATAATATCATCCATCCATATGAGGACCACTAGTTGGAACGGTTCAGATTGATGGATAACCCTTCCACGTGTAAGGTAGAGTGATGGCCCTATCATATTCAGGTTCTTCCGATTCCACCACATCATCTCCCCTGCTTTTTTGGGTGAAAAATTAGCACCGTAGACGCTTAATTTTTATGCGTTTTTTCTTTTTTTTTTTTTTTGCATGGCCGAAAATAACATACACTACGAAAGTAATTTTTCATGTAGGATAAAAGAGTCTTGGATAAAAATATCTTTATTTTTATGATTTTCCAGGTAGGGTAAAAGAGTCTTGGATAAAAATATTTTTATTTTAAATAAAAACGGTTGAAAAAGTATGAGTGATTTTGTCTTTATTAACTTGACTGTTGAAGTCTAAATTAATAATTAGGTTTTGTTAGAGTCGCAAGAAGAAAGGTATGCAGAAGGTTGCCTATATGGTAATATAGTGGTATTTCTGTCTTTATTGGGTTGTCCGTAAAAGTCTTGATTAATAATTAAGTTTTGTTAAGGTCGGAAAAAAAAAGAAGGTGCATGGAAGGTCGCGTATATAATAAAAAATTACCCTTTTTAGGACGTCGTACGATACTCCGGCTGCGTATGATGCTTGATAAGCAGGCATCAGATGTTCACGTGCCATTTATCAACTCAAATCGGCCGAGTAGATGTGAACTGAGAACAGATTGTTTGAACAACCCTGACCTTTGTGAACACTTGTGCGTTGAAGTGAGACCGTTTGATTATTTTTTTTTCATTGTCAACCGTCAAATAAATGTCCACCAATCTAATAGTCACGATGCATCTAAAATAATACTTCTAAATTGGTCAGTTTAATTTGATTTTTTTATGCCACATGTAAGTTCTATGTTATTTCGAACTGCCTGTGTGTCATCCTTCAAGGTCTGCCAGAGTATCAAAGTTTTTCTCCTTCCCTCTCGAGTAGGTGCTGTCAACCGGCCGGGCCAGGGTAGGTCTTGGCAGGATTTTGAACGGTTTTGGGCCGGACCGTCGTATTAGCCTGTTCAAAATTCAGATTTTCAGGTTCAAGCCCGGCCCATTAACACCCCTAACTTTGAATCTTGAGGAGGGCGGATTAGGTGCCGCCCCGGTGCATCACCCGAGACGGTGCATCGATTAATATGGGGCCCACCTTGATGTATTTATTCTACATCTACATCATCCCTTCATTTTTTTTAAGATCATTTTAAGGCATAAGCCCAAAAATAAAGGCGATTCAAATGTCGGTGGACCATACCATAGGAAATAATAGTGATTGACCATTAAAAACTTCTTATCAGCTACGAAAGTTTAGATCAAGCTTTTATTTGTTTTTTTTTTTTTTCCTTTCATCCATTTTGGTGTGACCTTTCAAAAGGTTGGATGGCCAAAAAAACCTTCCAAAAACACACTATGGTGGGCCGTAAGAAGTTTTAATAGTCAGGCCTTTAATCACCACTCTTTCCTATACTATGGTCCACTGAGATCTGGATCTGCTTCATTTTTGGGTTCGTGCCCAAAAATGATTTGAAAAGATGGATGGACGGCGTGGATTTGAAACAACAACATCAAGGTGGGCCCCACTGTAAGGGCTGCACCTAATCGGCTTCCTTTTGAGTTTCCTTATACAAAAAAATTAGCACGGTAGATTCATCCTGTTTTGTTTTTTTTTTTTTTTTTTTTTTTTATTGGTTGCTAAAAAACTTTAGTTATCAAAGTAGATTTTTAGGGTATAGAAAAAGAGTTTTGGGCAAAAAATATTTTTAATTTTTAGAGTAAAGCAGCTTGAGAAAATAGAGATATTTTTATCTTTTTAAGGTAAAGTAGCTAAAAAAAAATTGGAGTATTTTTGTCTTTTTTAATGTAAAATAGCTGAAAAGGTAAAAGTATTTGTGTCCGTACAAATAGAGGTTAATCTGGTGAGATAAGTTTTATTCTGGTTAAATAAGAAAAGGCGAGTAATTAGTCGGTTCTATTCTAAAAAATTACCCTTCCTTATATTAAATCATTTGATATGAGTATACAGAATCATGCACGCCCACATCTCCAATGTATGCGTGGCATAAAAGTAGGTCCATCCTGACCATTCAATGTGGGCCCCAGCTTGGATGGAGTGCTGCCCACAAAATTACATAGATCAGACAAAACTTTCCATCAATATCCATGATTGGACGGTTAAAATAAAATAGCAGCCGTTGCTCTCTGACTGAACGATCATATATGACACGTGTCCGGTGGATCATATTTGCACATTACTTTTTCTTAAAATAAACAAAATGAAGTGGGCCCCATGCAATCTGACTCATAATTGAGAAATAAGATTCTAAAAATAGACAATTTGGGTCCCTCTCAATGAAGTA